>OX371019.1:8562500-9028640 GCA_947308005.1 Yponomeuta malinellus
CTTTAGTCGGACAAAAATTTGCGCTTTAAAGCTTAATATTTCGCAAACGGAACCCTATATAAAAAATAGTCTTTCTACATCTACAATAATTTTTAACAACCAATTCAACGATGCCCCACATGATGGGGTAGACAAGAAAAAAAAAAACATCCCCACTTTTCATGTTAGGGGAGGTACAGTAAAATAAAAGTTTTATTCTTTAACTTTGTCGGCGTGATAAATATGTATACACATACCAAATTACAGCTTTCTAATACCACCGGTCTTTGCGCTAGGTCGCGGACGGACATGGTGAAACTATAAGGGTTTCTTGTCGGACTACGAAACCCTAAAAAAACTTCACACAAACAGAAAAATCCCGGGCGGAAGCGGAATTCGAACCAGGTCTCGTTTTGCCCATGTTTAAAATAGATTATAAATATCAATCTTATTGTTTATACATTGTACAATGTATTTTAGTATATTTTAAATTAAAAAAAAAATCTCTTTAGGCTTCGAAGTAGCTACTCCACGAGATTTTCTTAACAGAATATATTGACCGTGTATGGGCGCTATTACAAAAGCCATTTCGCGCAT
The DNA here is from genome assembly GCA_947308005.1 of Yponomeuta malinellus. Taxonomy (NCBI): domain Eukaryota; kingdom Metazoa; phylum Arthropoda; class Insecta; order Lepidoptera; family Yponomeutidae; genus Yponomeuta; species Yponomeuta malinellus. The sequence goes on from OX371019.1 coordinate 8,563,077, forward strand.
GTTACGCGGTTCAATTCAAACAAAATTAACACTTTTCTAACAGAATCGTGCAAAAGAAATTAGCATAATGCGATATTTCTACTTATTTCGGAGAGAACTTTCACTTGAAAAACTATTGTTAAGCCATTGTAGGTATTTTAGTCTTAACTGTGTTGACGTAAGAGTCAAAATCGAATTTGCGGATTCTGTAAATGCCAAAGTACAAAAGATCCCAAGGTCAGAGTAAATTGACCTCTCCTAAGATTATGGCGAACGTTTGAATGCGAATTATCGTTTTATTCAATTTCACTTGAACTGTCAGGCGGAGCGATCTTCTTTTTTTACTTATTCTTTTTTTAAATTTTGAAAATGCTAGATAAAATTTTGAGAATCGAATTTTTCAGAAAGGGTTATTATAGGTTATCAACTACGAATAAAAAAATATAGAATTATTTCTCCCTACAAAATTCACACTCCAAAACGGCTCCAGTCTCTCAATTACTATTTACTAATATATGAAATTAGCGCAAGATGTGCTGTAGAGTAAATCACTGTGTGGTTGGTTCATGCTGTGCGCCATGCTTGACGACGTGAACGTTCATTGGGCGATAGTAATTGACAGCGTAACTGATGATTGGTTGTATACAAAAACGTCAAAACGTAACGTAACCCGTCGAAACATATATGTACGTCGCAAGATGGCGGTCTGACGATGGCAGGTGCATAGATATTTTGCCGGGTAATACTGAACTGGCTACGATTGGTATCACAATTGATTTGCGCTTATTAGACATCTATATTTTAACTATCACTGGTTATTAAGAATAAAAAATATTATTATGAAATAATGCCAACCTAAATCTGGTGTTATTGACGGAAATTTAAAAAAGCATGGCTGCGGCTGTCTCCACTAACATGTTTATTTGTTTTTATGTAGACACCTGGCATGTTTAGTTTTTAGGTAGACACCAAACAATAATGTAGGTTCATCATATACTGCCTTCCCGAAGAGTTCATTCTATTCTAATGAGGAACCCATTCCGTACACTCTACACAGCATACCGTCTATAATTTCACACACAAAATAACGCTTATAACTAAGACAGTAGGAACTACAAAGGCTTTTAATTTGAGTTGGTTGGCTTTACCATCCTATTTCTCATGGTCGTGCATTGTTTGTCTTGAGAGAAGAGTTACAGTGACCCACAAGAGTGATACAATGCACCTGTTAGAAGTTAAATATATCGACTCTGAATAAGGTTACGATACAGGTGCTGATAAAAATGTTGGGAACAGATATGACGTAAATTATTATGATTTACGAGCTTTGCCTGCGACTTCGTACGCGAGCGAATGAGATGAATATGAGTGTGCTAGGGCTGAGATAGGGCTATCACACTAGCAATTTCGAGGGATTTGAAAGCGATGCGATTACGCAGCGATGACGCTGCGCCGTCGCGGCGAATTACCACCCTCGACGCCATTTTGTTCAATAGCGTTTGACAGGCTGTCCCGCTCCGCTTGAGTCATATCAAGGATACGTGTGTAAGCGGACGTAGCACCTGGGGGCCGTCGTACATTTGAACAAATGGCCTCAGTCTGGGTGTATTTTCATGTTTGTGACGTCCTTGCCTGGTTACCACAGCACAGGGTACCCTAGTTTGGGACCAGGTCAAGTGATTGTATTGTGTGGAAATTATTATATCTATTATTATTTTATAATTCTATATCTCTCTAAGACAAGATCCTACAGTCGACTGTAGGGTCTTCGCTCGAAGAGAGAATTTGGGTTGAGCTACTTTTTTTTTCACCATTAGCGAGTCTCCAAATTCACAAATTTACGTAACTTACAAAACAAAGTGTGCCATGGTTGAGGCGAACTTGGGCGATCAATAACATTGAACAGGACATTACATAATAAATAGCATGTACAGTTATAAGTTTTTCTAAGAATTTCACTTCATCATCATCATCATTCAGCCACAAGAAGTCCACTGTTGGACATAGGCCTCCTCCATGGATTTCAAAAAGACCGGTTGGAAGCGGCTTGCATCCAGCGTCTTCCTGCCACTTGGATGAGGTTATCTGTCCATCTTGTGGCTGGTCGTCCTACGCTGCGCTTGGCGATATGTGGTCTCCATTCGAGAACTTTTCGGCCCCATCGGCCATCAGTTCTGCGTGCTATGTCATATTTAGTTATTTGTCTGAATTAATTTACATATTATCAGTTTTACTTTATGGTAACAAAGAAGACCAAGTTTTCATATAGTATGAAAACAATATTGTGTCAAGTTCGTCAGAAATAAAAAAATATCAAGTCATGCTTGAGCCAAAAAAAACTTGACATCCTTGTATTGATTGGATTTTGCGTCATTTATTTGGTTTGGTTTTTGTACCAATAAAACATTATTTACTATTTTACATATTTTTGACAAGTCACGAACTCCTTTTGCTTTGTCCATCTTATTTGAAACTGTCAGTTAAATTACATCATAACATAATTTAAATTACAAGAACCCAGGAAATTATGCCGTTCCGAATTCTGATACAATAGCCTATCTATATTGACCGATTACGAAACCTTGCCACTTAGAACCAGAATCTCTGTTTGCTTTACAAGATCATAAATCATATTTAGAAGGCCTACAACCTATTGTGTAACTTAATAACCGGTATGATAACCGTATCCTTAGTTGTTGGCTCTTTTTAGCCGAAGCAAACATGCTAACAAAATTGCGCTTCCTAGAAAGTTATTTGAATGTGTAAGACATGATACCCAATGATACCCAGAAATTGCTGTTAATTGTAGAAGGGGAGGGAGGGCGGTAGATGGACACGAAAGGAACCCAGATCCTGTATTGGTGACACGTCCTATGGTGACTAGAGGTGTCTGGACGTAGCCAATGATAGGATAAGCATTCCACGTCCCATAGGGCACAGGCCTGCTCTCAGAAAAAAAGCTCACTGTACTAGCGCTCCGCAGATTGGCGATTACAAGCGCTGAGGAATTCGAACACCTCAGTAACTCAGGTTTCCCCACGATGTTTTCCTTCGCGGCTAGCGAGAGTTTAGGTACAAGCCCTCTCTCAGAGAGATAGTGTGAGCTTTATCAACACGCGTGCCCTCCGCAGACACGCGATTTTAAGCGCTAAGGAATGTGACAGACACTCCCTTTTCCTCACGATGTTTTCAGTGAAGGAGAATAGGGAGAGTTATAGTTTGTGGAGCAATAAAGGAAAGACAAGCTCGTGTCTACAAAAAGGCTCCATACTACTAATTTGCTCGCTTGGTCTAAACACGAATAGCAACAAAATTTACACAACGTTTTCAGCGTATTTTGAAAGCGCAAATGTTTCTCAGTAGTCGTAAACTAGCTTAGTTTGTTTGTTGGCATTGTTTGCGACTTTCCAAAGGCTGCTTGAGTGCCTATAGTCCACGAACAATATATAAGTATAGTACTTCGAGTGGAGAGTACATTTGTATATCTTTCAGCGTAACTGTTAGTTTTCGTAGTATTTGTATGCCACGCTTATTTCCTTACAGCTGTTTTATTAATGCTATTTTAAGTACCTAGTCAACATTACATGAACTACCTTACGTCCCTGTACGCAATTGCTTACTGCATATTTTTGTTCTATTATAAGATAAGATAAGATGGGTGTTCTATTATAAGATAAGATAAGATGGGTGATTCTAAGATAACTACGGGTATAACTACGAGTACAAGCGTTAAATCTCTGTATCTCTGCCTGTAGGTACATAATTAATAAACAAATATTTGATAAAACTCGATTTAAGTGTCCGCTTCCACGAAACCGATTACGCATTCACACGGTCGGATTCGGACACACCACACGTAACTTAATGCGAACCTTGCGAAAGGCTCTCTACATCATATCTATCTGTCGCAATAAGTCTCACAGCTATAGTTCTGGTTTCACGATGGGCACTTTGCGTCTGAGTGCCAGACAATAATAATAATTAAATAATAACTTCTACACAATACAACCGCTTTAGCCGGTACCAAACTAGCATACGCTGTGCTTTGGTAACCAGGCAAGGACGTCACTAAAATGTAAATACACCCAGACTGAGACCATTTGTGCAAATGTACGGCGACCTCCACTGGGACTCGAACCCACGACCTCTGTTTTGGAAGCTAAGCGCCTTAGCGGCTAGATAAACGAGGAAGTCAGACAATGGCGACGGCACCGTTTGCTTGTAGTACATTTGTCAGCAGGTCAACCTTTACATTTTTGTCGCAAAGTCGCCCTTGATATCGTTTATTAGACTGCATTCATGTAAAGGTTAATGTGCTGTTGACTGTACAATACTGAAGTCACAGCCTCCGGTAAATCATTCGCCTATATAGAAAACATTCTCGTCGACACATAAGTATTACCTAACAGACAGCAATACTACAGCGATGAAAAACTTTATTTATTTATTTATTTTATTTTATTTTATTTAGGACACAAACAGTCAAACAGGAAAAAATAAAAAGTATATGTAAACAAAAATAGACCTGGAGGTCCCTTAAGTAAACAAAATTATAATATTATAAGCATGCGATCTTAACCAGTTTTGATTCTTAGTAAGTATCTGAGACTTAGTATTGGTTACAGTAAAATAAAAGTATAAGTATGAGCCATTTTAACTTAATTGTATTTGAGCAATACGCTACCCGCCTCTTTTTAATGCCTACATGAAAATCTGGCCTAATTAATAAAAAAAAACCGGCCAAGTGCGAGTCAGACTCACGCACGAAGGGTTCCGTACCATTATCTATACAACATTTAAATATTTCAAGCGTCTACCTGTTGCCGTTATTAATAACGAGCAAAAAACGGCAAAAAATTACGTTTATTGCATGGGAGCCCCCTTAAATATTTGTTTTAATCTGTTCTTAGTACTTATAAGTTGTTATAGCGACAACAGAAATACATCATCTCTGAAAATTTTAACTGCCTAGCTATCGTGGTTCATGAGATACAGCCTGGTGACAGACAGACAGACAGACAGAGTACAACAAGTATGGGAGCTCCACTTAAATATTGATTTTATTCTGTTTTTATCTGCATTTTTTGTTATAGCGGCAACAGTAATACATCATCTGTGAAAATTTCAACTGTCTAACTATCACGATTCATGAAATACAGCCTGGTGACAGTAGAGTCTTACCGTTTAGATACGGAACCCAAAAAAAAATGTTCTAGATGGCAAACTGGTTTTCAAAAGGTATCCCTGTACATGTGTCAAAATGACACAGACTAAAATAAATCTTGGCAACCGATGTATAATGTAAACGACATCAATCCAAGATGGTCCTACTTCAAGTAATTACACTCAAGATCATCTTAAGTTAAGGCTGATGCATCTAGCATCCATGTCGCTCGCACCCTGTAACATATTCAAGGCTTTTAAAAGAACGAGTTAATTTTTGACAGATCTTGTCTAAGGCGGCAATGAAAAGAATTACTTCAGAAATTGCGCGGGTTTTTAGGTAGGTAACCATGTGTATGCTAAGTTTTAGAAAAAAATAAATCTCTTAAGCAGTTAATAATTTTAGTGGCTAATTTTTTTATCAAACACTGCTTAATATGATAAAAATTATATTTAAAATGTCCCTGCTTTTACTTTCTATCACCGCCTCACACCAAATTTGTAAAAAGTATACTTACCCATAATTATACAATCAATAAAAAAAACAGAATGTGCGAGCGAGAGGAACATTAAAAACAAAACGCGGTCTTAAGAGAAGCCAATAAGCTCTTGCATCACTAGCAATAAAGGCGAGAATGGAACAATATCGTTGTGCCGTAGGAGAACGTTACGTGTAAATTGTGGGAATATGCATTTTTATGAGAAGTGTTTACATAGACATTATGTATGGATTTGTCACAGCAATTGAAGTTACGTTATTTAAGCACAGAGAACGACCGACGGTTCAACTTCGTGAGAACTTTAGAGCTTCCGTAATTACTAATTTCTTGGACCGAGGTGCAGATATAGATAAATATGAAGGGGGGTTGGAGGGAGAGTGAGGGGGTGTGTAAGCGGGAAAGGGTGCTATTTAATCACACAAATGCTTTTTTCTTAGTCCCTGAACATTAGTAGTCTAGGTAAATAATTTTGTAGTTGCATTGCAAAAAAAAATGTGTATTGTTAACGCCTTGGACATGTTTATCTGGCACGGAACATACTTAAAAAAAAATTAAACTGTTTATTTCAAAAAAAGAATTACATATAAATTTATCTCTGGAAGCTGAATTTTCCACATGAGATTATATTGCTTCCAGAGTTTGCTCTAAGATGATATGATAAGTGATATAAATTAATTAGACTACATACTTATATAACTTAATTTATAAGTAAAAGTATAGGCGTGCAGAAAAACACGGTATACTTAACTCGGTTTTTCTTTTTTTCTATTGGATACTCAAAACAGTGTTACGGGCACAAATTATAAAGATTGACAAACAAATAATGACTTATATATAATACATCAACATAAACTATAACATAATTGTGTATTCTGCATGAAATTCAACAATTTCAAAAATTTCGATTACTTATGCCCGGTTCTTATATTCAAGAACGACTCGTTTTGCTTACGGATGGTTAAAATGTCTGCTCAAGTATTCCTCTTACAAACGGTTTCGAATAACGTACTGTACGATAAATGTATGAAGATCACAATTTGTAAAGTTCCTAACAATTTTTTAAACATCGACCAGCTATTCAAGTTACGGGACGCTTGTTAAGCATAAGTTACCGGTTACCAATAACTGTTCGTTAAATATAGGAACCGGGCATTAGTTGAGTTTTGTATCGAACTTTTGCATCGTTTTTCATTTGCATCATCATCGTAATATTTGCCATTTTGTATTAAAAAGTTATGAGCGAGTCGTGATCACAGATTACGGAATATAACCTTTTACAAATTATTAATCTGAGGTCGTGATTGATGTCAAGCACGCTCTTTGGATATTATTAAAATAATACATCCGCATAGGGTGCTGGGTAGGTGCTGAGAAAGCCTACTCCATCTAAAAAACTATGTCCCAGGCACTGCAGGGTCCGAGTGGTCCCTTCACCCATCTAGGGTGAGTGATGGTGCCACTGGACGCTGGATAAATCATCTCATTACGTAGATGCAAAGGCCAAAGTTAAGTTAATACATACGCATTACGCATAGCGCTTGAAATCGCCAATCCGCGGTGGGCACGCGTGAAGATTAAGCCCATACTCTCCCTGAGAGAAGGCATGTGCCCTACAGTGGGACGTATATAGGCTGATTATGTTATACGCATTATAGGCCAGAAAAAATTATTGTGGGTCTCAATAAAAATGAGGAGTTTATTATTATTATTACGTATATGTATGTGTATTAATATTCGTATTTGCACCGACTACCCGTGTCTATTTCTCCTTCGGAAAACCTCCGATATGAGGTTGCCTGGAAGAAATTGCTATTAGCAATAAGGCCGCCAATCGTATCTTTTCTTTTGTCATTGCTGTTTCTGTAATTTTTTTTCCGGTACACAATAAAGAATATTCTTATCTTATCTTATATAAATCTGTTCGCAAAAACCCACCTTTGCAAGAAGTAACACTACGAAATTTTATGCATCGCGGACTTACTGAACAAAAGGCAATAAAATCGCCTGGTAAATTGGAAACTGCCCGCGGAATACGGATCTAGAGGTTTCATTAGTAATAAACGTGGCACTTGCTGTGAACTAGCGAATGAGCGGTCGCTATAAATGGGGGGTTCTCTTCAGGAAGTGACAGTGACTTTCAGAGCCTACGTCCCTGAGCACAGTGCCAGAGACCAGCATTTCTAAAAAATGGTATGCCGGGGACCAACCGAACGAATGCAATAAGGTAAAACGAATAATAAGAACGAATACGAATGCAATACCCAACCCTAACGATTTTGTGAGCCAATCAGCCCTTCTATTCTCGACGCTATTGTGTCCAAATTGCTTCACAATTAAATGGAATTAGTCAGCAATAACGACTTAACAAACGTTTTAGTTGTAAGAAATAGCATTAAAGTTACTGAAACTTCAGAGCGCAGCGGAAACTGAAAGCATATTTTGGTTGAATTAATCAATAAATGCACTCAATTGTAACGCAAGTTGGATAAATTGGCGTCGCGAGTAGAGGGGCGGGATTAGTCGTTGGCCGCTCAGTGAGCCTTGATCGGTTTGCTGAGATGTTCCTCCGCATTCGTTTATTATTCTGTAACTGTACGTTAAAAATATTATGCTTACTTTGATTTTTTGATTATGTTTAAATTGACAGTCTATTAATTTCATTCAGATGACCCAATAAGACCTAGACTTATGCAAAACATGTAAAAAACTTTATCTAATGATCCGTAAACTTCCATTACAGCCTTAAATCTTTATAGTATCTTCCCAAAAAGGGAAGAGAGTACCCACTTCTCAATCACCTGGAATGCAATGGACCTGCAAAGAACGTTGACAGCAGAGGGCTTGGCTAACCCACTGACACACAGCGGCTGTCTCTCTCCAACGCACTAGGCAACGCAACAAGCTATCCCGCTCTAACATACGTCAAGTTTTTATTCCGCTTTTCCCGCCGTAAAAGTCTGAGACTAGTTGCAAAACGGTCTTATAGTTCAGGATTTTGTTTGCTACAAAAAAGCTATAGGAATGTTGTCATATGCTTATAGGTTGACTGGCTGTGTCTGCCACTTGGTTTGCAATGGATTTAGCTAAAAAGTAGTGTACAGTCCGCACAAATCTTTTTGGCGGTAACGTGAACATAGTCACAGATCGTTTGCACATCGCTTACTGTCTTTACAGTGTATGTGTGAGTAATTGTCTACTTTAGTAATTGACTAATAGTAATTTACTACGCATCACACTACGTCAATTACCCACACATACACTGTAAAGACAGTAAGCGATGTGCAAACGATCTGTGACTATGTTCACGTTACCCCCAAAAAGATCTGTGCGGACTGTATGGCTGAACACCGGCAGCTGTGAGTTGAAAACACGGTTCCAAGTTTGACTCACACTTGACCGGTCTATATTATTATAGTAATGTTAATGTAAGTATCAAAGGATTGCACTGTAAACTCACCAAGTTTGACACTCTATTACCGTTTTTATCTAAGAGCAAACAATGTGAAACGTAATAATATACGTTTATTGTTAGTCCAAATGGTCCTAGTCAATTTTTAAAAAGAAGAAAGAAAGAAGACATTTATTTAAACACGGTATTTGACACGATCAACAATAAATTATTTCATACGCTCGATTAAAACAAAAATTACAAAATATCTCGGAAAATGTATCTCTTTTAGTCAATTACTAGTTATTACAATTTTTGAATAGATTAAACACATAAAGAATGCTCTGAAATGTGACGTCATAAGCCAGTATTTTCATACAAAATTCCGTTTTAAAAGTAACTCATTTGATATTTTGTCAAATACCCAATTGTCACAGAAACAGGTACACAAACACAATTCACGAACGTCAAAGACAAAAAAAATAAATAGAAGAAGAAGAAGAAGAAAGACATTTATTATACCAACAAGATACATCACAGAAACAAAATAAGCACATAAGTAACATAATATGCACAACACAGAAGGAAAACTAAATACACAACAGAAAACAATCGTGAAGCGAACATGTGAGACGTATAGAGTCGAAGGCTTTTACTTTTTTTTTTTTTTGTTTTTTATTATTTTCTTGGCTAATGCAAAATATACTCTGTGCGATCTTCAACTGGCTACATATTAAGATTCAAGAAATTAAGGTCAAATATATTTCCACGATTTAGACTTGCAAAAGTTAGTACACCCTTATAAGGGGCACTGTATAAGGTCCTACAGCAAGGTTCTTCGAGATATATTAGTAACCTCCGAAGCGGTTTAAAAATGTGCAGAAAAGGCTGCGATATGATTATTTAGAAGATAAGATGTCTGGTATTGGACAGTAAAATAGATAGAATAAACAGAATATTCTTTATTGTATGTACACCAGGAAATACATTTGAGATTTGAACAATAATAAAGTGCAGTACAATTGGTGGCATTATTACTATAAGTAATTTCTTCCAGACAACCATCAATAATGTTAAAAAGTAGATACTATCATACCAGATCTTCACCAGATCATACAAGCTTTCTGCGCAGGAATGTACCAAACATATTTTCGCCGAAAACAAAAGTACTCAACACAGATATCTCAATATACCTCATTATAGTTCCCAACTACGAGTATCATTGGGGAAAGAGAAAAAAGGAACAATGGCCAGTAAAAGTGAAATGGTAACGTAAGTAAAAAAAAAAAAGTTTAAAAAAAGTTGATAGAGATCTTCAATTGAAAAGCTCGCCGAGTGAATGAACGAATTTGTGCGATTCTCACAAGCATTATGTAAAGGTACCTTCATATACAGGGTTATTTTCATTTATTTATGTAGCCTTTATACGTCCCACTGCAGGGCACAGGCCTTCTCTAGAGGGAGAGGTTAGATACAAAAGCGCAATAACCGAAACACCCCAATTTGAGTTTATGTTTTTTTCTACGAGATTGTTCTTAGATTTACATTAATTATACATTTTAATTACAAATTAATGATAATTTTTTTATGCAAATTAATGAAACATTAAAGTGTGTAAAACATAACATATCACAATATAACAGATAAAAAAGCAATTAATATAAATTCAGATGCCATACAATAATTTCTTTTTTATTAAAAAACGATAAAAAATAATAATTTATGAAAACAAAATAAAAGTAAAAATAATACAATCATGGAAACATATCTAAGTGCTACAGGAGGAAAAACGAACATGCTAGCCACAGGTGACCAGCGCTGGTTTTCTGCTGCACCAGATTCGCTAAGATTATACCGCAAGTATTTAATAACAAATAAAACCAGCCAAGTGCGAGTCAGACTCGCGCACGAAGGGTTCCGTAACATTTTCTATACAACATTTAAGTATTTCAAGCGTCTACCGGTTACCGTTAATAATATCGTACAAAAAACGGCAAAAAAATCACTTATGTTGTGTGGGAGCCCCACATAAATATTAATTTTATTCTGCAACAGAAATACATCATCTGTGAAAATATAAACTGTCTGACTATCAAGGTTCATAAGATACAGCCTGGTGACAGACGGACGGACGGACGGATTTCAGAATCTTAGTAATAGGGAAAAAGTAAATTGAAGTATTAAAAACTTCACCAGAATGAAAGAAATAAAGAAACAATCTAATTATATCCTGTTTTTAAGAATAAAAAATCATCAACGAGAAAAGATAAATATCAGAAATAAAAGATCAGACAGTTCAATCTGTCAATGAACTATCGAAGTTTACTAGAAATGTTTCTATGCATGTCTGCTCACACCTTTTTGCCTAAAACTATGCATGGAGAGCGTGTGAAGTCCGTAATTACATTTTTGATGGCACTTTGAATGCCTAATTAACCACTTCTAATAGTTCATGTTTATGTCTAATACAGTGGTAACGGTAGTTTAGGTTTGTAACGGGATTGCGTTATAAAAAAATGTTTCCCACGACGACCTTAAAGTCCGAGAACTATAGTCAAAAGACAACTCATCTAGATGATTCAGCGATATTCTTGAACTAAAACTTTCGTCACTATTGTTGAGTCGACGGAAGGTAATCAGATGCGGATGGCAAGGGACCGTGGGAGATGGCATTTGGAGGGGAAGGCGTACCCCCGGTTTCTCGTACACTAACAAGCTGTTAATCTACTGCCAGCTGTCTAAAAAGAGCTGTCAGTGGTTTTTTTTTTGTATGCACTTTGGTCAATCGACAGCTGTTAACAGTAGATTAACAGCGTGTTAGTGTACAAGAAACTGGGGGCTAGCCTAGCAGTAGGCAGAGGTGGACTGATCATGATGACGACGATGAAAACTTTCGTAAGCATTACACATTCACTGCACTATGACTATCAAAATTATTCAGTAATACCTATAGACCTAGGTCAACCTTTCACTCAGTCCACCCCTACATTTGCTGCAAAGTCGCTCTTAACGTAACTGATTGAAGTGCAAGCGTGTGAATATGCTCAATGAATATTATTAACTTAATTCCGGAGTCACTTTCTTAATTTTTTGTTGGAAGAGTCCGACCAGGTTTCGCTCCTATTCGAAGAGCTGAATCTTCGAGTAATTAATTTATTGCATGCGCTGCCTTTTTAGACAATTATAAAAAGTTGCCACGTTCCATACTAATTTACGGGGAAATCGCACGCAAAATATGTTTTATTTATTTATTTATTGATAATTTTATTGCAAACTTAAAAAAAATAGTACAATGCGGCGGACTTAATGTTCGTCTTGGATTTTCGATTACACAAAAAGTAAGTAATTGGTTTTTACCAAAACTAATAAAATTCAGATAACTGAGCTAGTTTCCAGCTAGCTATTAATTTCATATTAAAAATCTGTCAATTACGTCGTTGTACAGCTCTGCGACACCATGTATGATATTTATGTATCTTAATTATCATTTGATGTCAAAACTTAGATACGCAGTAAAGTATGTTTAGGTGCCACAAACCCTTTGTCATGGCGAGTACAGACAGAGCGCATTTCGTCGGTTGCTCGTCTCTGACTGTATAGTGCTTACATAAGTTTTAGTTCAAATGACATTGCAGTTATCCGTCATCTTCGCGCACAATGCAATGGTTGACCGTCTGTTGACTGTAAAGTCGACAATTAATGTCTAATAGCACACTTTTACAGTTTAATATTGTTAGAACAAATAAATGAAGCCAATGTTTTAACAAAGTATTAACATATCTTAGAACGGATTTAAAGTCAGTAGGTCTTTGGACACAAGGAGGCAACTTTCTTCTTCTTCTTTGACTCTCGTGAAACAGTGGCGTAGCATGGGGGGGGGGGCGGAGGGTGCGGTCCGCACCGGGCGGCACTTTGCCGGGGGCGGCGCTGCGGAGGTGGCAGTTAGAAAAAAAAAAGAAAAAAAAATCTTTCAGTGTTTTTTTCGTCTTTTTTTTTATGTTACCAAATACCCAGGTACCTACCTATTGCGTTTTCTCTGTAATTTTTCTGTGATATTCTACCTATGTCAAAAAATGTTAATTTCACTTTTCAATTCATTAAATCATTCAATAAAACTAATAAAAGTACTCTTTTTACCATGCCCAAATTTTTTATGATGGATTACAAAAATAAGAGGGCGGCAAATTTGGAATCCGCACCGGGTACTAGTGACCTATGCTACGCCACTGTCGTGAAACCTCTGAAAAATTGTTCCAGGCGACTTAAGACAGGATAATCCGTCAAACAGCCTTAAAATGACTGAATTGTGGCGTTCCAGGCGACGAACTCACGATTATTTATTTATTTATTTATTATTCATTTGCTACTCCAACAGTACCTATTTTCACATTTCATTTAAAAACTACTTGTTCTAATGTATAATTCTGTGTGAAACACCTTTACAGGAGTATTGGAGTAATCCACAGATTAATTGATTGATACTTTGATTGCTCTTAAAAAAATATCGTACAATGCGGCGGACTTAATGCCATAAGCATTTTCCACCAGTCAACCGCAGGAGGTAGAGGAAAGAGTTGTATTAACAAGTAGGAAGACTCGAAGTAGGAATGATGAGACGTTGGCCCTTTGAGAAGCAGACCCTGGCGCCCGAAGGTTTCAAAAGCTCCTCGAGATATTTATTCAGATCACCGCTTTGACCTTCGCGCCACCACTTGACTTTCTCCCGACTGGGCCGGTGATCGAGTTAAATTACGACACCGAAACGCTTTGCGCACTATCTAGATCATTTTTTGTTGACATTGTCGGCGAACTAGTCTCGGCTTATCTCCAGTTTAATCGACGGTTGGGTCGCGAGCCTAGTCTTGAACTTACTAAAGGTTGTTAAGCCCTAATGGTAGATTATTATTACTGGCCAGTGCAAGACTTTCCTATATTGAACCCAGATCGTGATAAAATATGTTGTTTAGTGAATGTTTCAACGACGGGTACTTGCACTAAATAATAGTATAAGAAATCTATGATCTCAAGAAATAAATCCGTAAGTGTAATTGTTAAGAGATTGTATATTTAATAATATCTTGTATACACCCATCCATTCCAAGTTGACGAAAATAGTTTCAAAAGTTTCGTGTCGGGACTCCCACGATTAAACTTATTTCTCGTAATAAAAAAAAAAATAAAAAAAACTTGATTTCAATCTTTATGGGCGCTCTTACAATCGACAATAATATTTAATTTCAAATATTTAACACTGTTTTTGAAGGCCTCTACATTATACCTCATTTACGGATTAAAACATGTACTAATTACACACACAATCTACGTAAATACATACACAATAGTAGTATACCACTGGCGAAATAAAAATCATCTTCTGTTGCGTAAACTTTTGACATTTTGGTTGCACAAAAGTGTGATGTCACAATATAAAATGCAGCGGTTAAGTTGACCGTCTCAAGCAGTATAAATATGACTTGGGACGAGTTTCATAAAACTACAATTCGTAGTTTATTGTGACATTAGCAGAGTAATTTTGATAATCTCTGGGTTAACCGACTTTGCAATGTACATCGAATTGTTATAGTAAACCATGAATTGTAGTTTTATGAAACAGGCCAGTCTTCTAATATTGCATATATTTTGATAGTAAGACGGTTTATCTACCTAATTGTGAGAAAAAAGCTCTTGATGTGTTTTCAAAAACATGGAAGTCCATTGTGTGGCTGTTTTTTGCGCAAGGTTACCACAGAGTTCGTACAGAAGGTTTAGTAGGTTGGGACTCTATCTTCGTAGCTCTTATCTTGAGTGGGTTAAGTGCTAGTATCGCACAATGGAGGCATCTAGGGCTTTTTCCCAAATAGTGTTTCTACAACAAAATTCCTCAAGATATATTAGAGTTACCTCCAACGCGATTTAAAAAATGTGTTAAGCACATTCTGTGCAAAAAGGCTTACTATAACATCAAGGATTACTTAGAAGACAAAGATGTTTGGCATTAAACAGTAGATTAATACTATTTAAAGGACGATTGTGACTAGTGTTCAACACATTCATGACTAATATTTTAAGTTGAAAACTCTGTTAATTAAGTTAAAACGTGTTTTGAAAAGAATAAATGTGGAGTTTCTTTGTTAGTTTCTTCTCCACATAATCCATTAATTGTGAAACTAACAACTTTGACGTTCATTAAGTAAACATTCTGTTTTTACAATGAATAAAATATTTGAATTTGAATTTGAATTTGAATTTGTATATTTCAGTGTAATTAAATAGAACCTCAGAAGCCTGGTAGTCGGCAACTAAGACAACTCGACATTTGTATTTTTTAATGACTCGCGATGCTCAAACATTTTACCTAACAAATAATCGCGGTTATAGACCCGCTTAATATATTACCTCAACATTTGTGTTAAAGTGACCCATATCTAAGAGTATAGAGCCTTGTATAGTGCACGCACTTAAAGGTTAATTTGCTGTCGATTTGTACTTTAATGAATAGGTGCCTTAGTTGTCTGGAAGAAATTACTTTTAGTAATAAGGCCGCCAATAATTGTACTGCACTATATTATTGTTTAATTCTCATATGTAATTCCTGGTGTACATACAATAAAGTATATTCTATGTATCTACCTCGGTTAGTTAACAGTTAATTTTACAGTCGATCGATTGTGGACCTTGTTTTGCACATTTTATGAAGCCGACCTTTTGTCGCATGACTTGAGAATGTATTGCATTTTTCCCAAAGGGATTGACGGTGTCATAACGTTTATTATGCGGGGCTTAGTAACTTTAGTAACAGTCAGTGTTGCAATTCCTTGGTTGGACTATCAAACGCTGTCATTAATTATGTCGGAATACACTGTGACATTTGTGTAGGATGTAAACAATACGCCATGTGTGTTGGTGAAGTAATAAAAGTTTTGGCCACGAAAAGTGTTTACGAAATCGTAATTTAAGTATGGTATATGTAAGTTCATTATTACTAAGTATACGTATGTCTGTTAATATGTATACTGCATACCATTTGCACCGACTACCTGTATCGAAGTATCCTTCCTTATATCCTTCGGTACATTGTCCAATATGAGGTTCATCATCATCATCATCAGCCATTTGACGCCCACTGCAGGAAATAGGCCTCCCTCATGGTTTTCATAACCATGAGAGATTTTGCCATAATCGCCACGCTTGGCAGTCGGGTTGGCGATCGCAGTATGTGGTTGGAATCTCAGGAAGACGCTGCTGCCCGTCTTCTGGTAATTTATTCCCTTAGTCGCCTTCTACGACATCCACGGGAGGAATATGAGGTTGCCTGGAAGAAATTGCTATTAGCAATAAGCTATTAATAATAATTGTATATTTTCTTTTTTAATTGAATTTAATAATTGTATATTAACCCATAAACACAAGAGGTCAGTTCCTTAAACCGGTTACGTAGAAGTTAGATCATAAAATGCCCGGCAGATAACTTGAACAAAAGTCCGCGCAGTCGAGTGGGGTTCGCGACTCGTAGCAGCATTTTCTTTAATTTGACTAAACTAAAGTCTGAAGAATTCTACGCCACAGCCCGAGTCCCCCGCCAATAAGAGGTGAAATAATTCCATGCAAAATGAAAGTCATTTGGTCAAGTTATTTATTGAGCACTAAGTACATTACATTACATAAACTCACGCCTGTATCCCGGTGGGGTAGGCAGAGACCAGGGTTTGCCACTTGCCACGCTCCTGGCAGACCTCTTTCGCTTCATCAACATTCAATAGTCGTTGCATGCGCGCACGCCGGTTTTGGGTACTTTTTATCTTGCTCTTTGCTAATACATTTGGTCGAAGTACGCCCGCCTGGGACGTCCCGTACCAGTCTTTCCACCCACATACGCTCGATATATTTCTTTCACCAATATTACTTCCTCCGTTCTCTATTGTCCTCTGTAATTGGGCATTTCATCAATAAACAGGCAACTATTTAGTATTTTGGTGGTCTCTCACTATGGGCCTCATAAGAAAGCTCAAGGTCACGCAACGAGCTATGGAAAGGGCTATGCTCGGAATTTCTCTACGAGATCGAATCAGAAATGATGAGATCCGTAGACGAACGAATGTAGCCCAGCGGATTAGTAAGTTGAAGTGGCAGTGGGCGGGGCACATAGCACGCAGAACTGATGGCCGATGGGGCCGAAAAGTTTACGAATGGAGACCACATATCGGCAAGCGCAGCGTAGGACGACCAGCCACAAGATGGACAGATGACCTCATCCAAGTGGCAGGAAGACGCTGGATGCAGGCCGCTTCCATCCGGTCTTTTTGGAAATCCATGGAGGAGGCTTATGTTCAGCAGTGGACTTCTTGTGGCTGAATGATGATGATGATTTAGTATTTTCAAGATCTTGATAAAATCTGCAAACAAACAACTAGATGTAAGCATTTGGTCTTCTGAAAACGTTCCAGGACACGTACAACTTCAATTTCCATACAGGATATTGATACACGCAATGTAGAGCAAAACTAATCTTAACACGGAAAAGCATCAAGAAATAGTAGTTTTCTCTTCACCTAAATCAGATAGCAATACAAGTACTAGAAAAGACGATATAAAAATCCACAACCCATACGGGATGTATGTACAAGACCACGCTGCGTCCCATCAACATCAATTTTTTCCCCTGTAAAACCATATAACGTAAACCAAGCAGCCCTTATGTCTCATGGTATATGTACGAATATGGAACCAAACCTCACAGTTCCTAGTGTGGCTAAATGTGTGCCTCGATCAACATTCAACCACTGTACGGAGTGACCGGGTCGCGAGCACTGTAAAAGGGGACGAGTAAAACAACTTTGTCGAAATGGCACATTGACTTATGAGTGTGTGCCTTGTTTAAAAGTGCACAGGCAATGTAGTACGTAGTCCTATCATATGGTTGACATTAAAACACACACACAACACATTTAAACGTTAACTGTGTACCCCTATGGTCGACATTAAAACACGGACACACACACATGCACACACACATTTAAACGTTTACAGTTTTGTTGAACCTTAACATTTTAGATGCAAAATTTGCTGTAGTATAACTGAGAAGAGCTGTGCTCAACTGTGAGCACTTTGATCATTCCCTATTCAATACAATTCTGAAGACTCCTTGGTGTTGCCCAATTATTTTACTTAGACGTTGTATTGTAATTTATGTGTACAATAAAGAATATTTTTATCGATCTACTTTTAGTAATAAGGCCGCCAATCGCATTATTGCTTAAGTCTTATAATTATGGAATTCCTGTTCTACATACAATAAACAATATTCTATCTATCTATCTGTATCGTCGTAATTTAATTAGATTAGTCTTTTACTCGTATTATTTAGCTGTAGTTTCTAAGAATATTCTTCTCTACTAGATAATATGCTATCTTGCAGGGCAGAATATTTTTCAATTTGCTTTTTCAAACATTACAATAAAATACAAACCTCGCTCTACCTTCCTTACTTGTAATTCAATCCACAGGTACATTATCAAACTTTTTTGTGCCACTCGCTAAGGTCCCTAGACGGACCCGGGAGTAGGCTAGCAGGTCTCGTGCGAGTAGCCAGTTGAACCACTTATGTACCTTTACTGTGTCGCGCGTGCGTTCGGTTTTTGCCCCGAGAAGGAACGGAGCGTTTTCACTGACATAGTATGCGCTTGCGCACGGAAGTAAGCCCGATGTGCGATGCATTAGTGATGGGTGGACTTGTGTGTCAATGAATGGGTTCGTTTGAAATGTCAAGTCCTACGGAGTGTAAGAAAAAATATTGTGTCGGTTAAAAGAGCGCTTGAGTTTGAGACCTGTGGTGCTGGCCGCAGGCCTCACATTCGAGAGATCATGGGTTCAAATCTCAGCATGTACCTACCAATGTCTTTCTTTCTTTTTATGACTTTGTCTTGTAAGTTACGTACGTTTGTCATTGCGCAGGAAAACATCGTGAGGAAACTCGAGGGTCTTAGGATTTCCTTTACAAGCGTAGTGATTTCAGAACACAAGTAGTGATTAAGGTCATATTATGTCTCTCTCTCTCTCTCTCTCTCTCTCTCTCTCTCTCTGAGAGAAGGCATGTGCCATACAGTGGAACGTAGATAGGCTACTTTATTACTTGAAAGATACGGCAAAAATAAACTCTTGATAAACTCGTTACCTACTGTTATTCATATTATATTATGTATTCAGTGTTCTAGTGGACTTTTTTTCGATTTCATGGTTATTTCCTCGTTGGTTTCGTAGTAAAAGTTGTTTTTCTTGTCGCGTGGAATAAACCCTTGGTGGAAATATGGCAGGATCTCTTTGACACATCCGGTAGTGGCCACGAACCTCAGCTGGAGCTTAGGCCGATATTCAGAAACGATTTTGAGCGTGAGCTCAATGTGAGTCCGGGTCTTCCAACTGTCAAAATGAAAGTCTCAGGGATATTTTGTATTCACAGTTGAGTTTGAGATAACAAAAATTGAGCGCAAGCTAAGCTGAGACTGAGTAGTGGATTTCGGCGACTTAGCTCAGACTCAAGGTGGCAATGACGAAGAAAGTAGCGACACCTGTAGGCAATTCGAGAACTCTAAATAACCTGTGGCTGTGGTGAAGTAACCTTTTTTTTATTCACAATTTGACATTTTGCATGCTCATTTTCCTTCGAAAAGTTAAATTGTGTTTTTAGAGTAATGAGAAGTCAAAATAAAGTATGACCGCGCGTAAAAAGTTTCGACATTTGTTGCCATCTCATTCACTCCTGTGGATTATTGTATGCCTTTCATGTAGCTTTAACAGATAATATAAACCGGTAACGTCAAAAACTGTACCACAGATTACACGCTCACGTAAGTTTAGCTTGAGCTGTGGCTTAGCTGAGTTCGAGTCGAGATATTGACTGTGAATACAAAATTCTTGAGTCTTTGTTGAGATTGCTCAGCCGATGCTCAGCTTAGTGCTCGTTAAGTGTAGCTCAACGCTGTGTTTCTGAATATCGGCCTTAGTCATTATAGTGTTATTTATGAAAACACGATTCCTCTAAAACACTTCTCAGAGGCCGTTACGTCTTTCCCTTTATATAAGCAGCCCACTGTAGGGCACAGGCCTTCTCTCAGGGAGCGAGTGTGCGGCTAATCACCACGCGTGCCCACCGCGGATTGGCGATTTTAAACGCTGAGGTATGTGAGTAACTCAGGTTTCCCCACAATGTTTTTCTTCACAATTAGCGAGTGGTATTGCTACTTTCGTCTTTCCCTTTAACTGCAGACTATTTAAACTGCCCCTTAGGAGTATTTTAAGGAATCGTGTTTTTATAACTGATGCCGTATGTTTATATGTACTGTTTAATTTATTTGTCCTATTTGTAAAACAATTGATGTAGATAAGTGTTTAAAATATGGGAAGCAATGTCTATCAAGTTTGCCTGTCTCACGTAATTAATTCTGTTGGCGAAAGCGCTTCAGGGGTCCAGGGAATGCGTCGTGATAAGCAATTTAAAATGAGGGTTTACTTCGGTAGCACAAGTTTATTCGTCAGCCATTTTAGAGCAAGAGCAAGGTCCAGGCAATAGACAAGACAGATTTGGTATTGAAAACAGCGCCATCTACAGAAATCAATAAGCGTTTTACAATTGACATGACATGACATCGGCGCTATAAAGCTAACATACACCGCCGCTAGATGGCGAGAGCTGTCTTTAGACAAATTGATCTCATTACTACAATAAATATCTATCAACTTTTATTATTAATTTCTCGACTTTGATAGTATTTCTTGTATTTCCAGTATTTCTTCTGCAATTTAACCCATTGATTTTACTCTTGTTACAGATGTACATGTAAACGACGAAGACTCAATAGAAGCTACAAGGATCAAACGGGAAGGGGCTCAAGAAAATAGGGGTGAGTAGTCAAACTCTCAATGATAAATATTTTTTGTATTTAATAGTATTTGTTTTTGTATAGATCTGTTCTTCTGTCTCTTAAGCCATCATCTGTTTCTTATGTCCAGTTTCTCAAAGTATTTTTACCTGTCTAACCGCTGATTTAGAAATTGAGTGTTTCACTAAGTTAAGAGGGCGCCTCATGTGGCAATTCCAGTACAATCATAGTTTGGTTTTAACTTACAAGCGATATAGATCGCACTGAAACGTTGTCAATAGTTAGTTGGGAATAAAATAAATTGGAGCCTCAGAAAACATAATAATTGTAATCCGGGCATCGATTTCTGTAATAACTGTGTAATTTTAAATAAGCATTTTTACTTTTTTATTTTTTTACAATTAGTTCATTCGCAATTCTAAACACGATCAAATATTGGTTGGTGTCCGTTTTGTAGTTTGGCTATAATGTCATCTAAAAAGTACGGAAAATACATCGTGAGGGATTATTATTAATATTTAAGTGTCGTTCTATCTATTAATATTGATAAAAAAATAGATTTACTAAGTGAAATTCTTAATTCAGAAAGCGGCGGCGAGTCAGTGCGATAGTTGATCGTTCGTAATCATATTACTTTAAAGTTACTAATTATCTCATGATTAATTGTAGACCTTGTATTGTCAAACGATTTTACTATAAGCGCAACGGTTTGATGATAATGCCAAAGAGAATATAACCACTACGTTTTAGATAATGCTTTGAGATTTTGGGTGTAAAGAATGTTTGTGCATCGTGAATTTCTGTCTCTTGTGTAAATGCTCGAAATTGGCCGTTCTTACCAAATTAAGCTTTAATCTCTAATCTTTTACTTACTTTTTCTTAGTTATCTATCATTTTCTAAACCATTCATTGAGTCGTCTTTAAGTAGATATCATGAGAAAAAGATTCCAAAAAGTTTCACCAAATCTTGTGCTAACTTTTAGAACTCTGCTGCTCTTTTCCCTTACATAAAGCATCTCTAGATTTAATCTACTTTTTCCTACTAAAAAGTGCCAAAAAACTTAAATTTAATTAGTGATTCCTATCGATTCTTAAACTAATATCAACTTCAGTAAGTATTTTTAAGTTTTCGTGGCACATTCTTTCACTTATTGTAAGTATTTATTTATGTCATATAATTAATTGTATGTTTTTCTTTCTCTTTCAAATCTAATCCTCGATTGGTCGTGGTCTTCAACAACTCCGGACTTTTGTATAAAAACGCACCTCCGACCGAAATCCTCTCCACGATGACTGACTCCTGATGACTATAGACTTGACAGTGCTTCTAGTAAATGACCAGAAGCGACCAGGTGATTATAACTCGAAGATCGGAAGATACCACAGTGTAAAGCCACTTATTGGTCTTCTGACCTCAACGGCAAGAACTTTTATCCAAGATGGCGTCACCACAGAGTTTGCCACACAAATTCTTGGCACCACATTGGACAATGGCCGCATCTACGCGCAACTACTGACAAAGTCGTCACTTGTGCTTTACAATAAGCCATCAAATGTGGACGACTCTATTGTCGTTAAACCGACGAAGTCAAACTTCGACGGAAAGTGGAACGTCAAGCAAGATTTAGGCTTCATTGACCCAGAAAAGTTTGTTCTTAAAAATACGGATTATTTGGCTCCTAACAGTAAGATGGATATAGTTTTCGCTAGTAAACCTGCCACAGATAACGTAAAGTACTGGGTATCACCTAGTTCACCTGAGAGTTACTCTGACAATCAGATCCTCGAAGAGCCTGTGGGTAGAAAAGTTGTGCAAACCTCAAATGAGATACCACGGTATGACGCCTTTAACTTCCTTGACGGTCCAAAGAAAGATACTGATAAGAAATTTGTTGTCAATCCAGCCATTATAGAGAATGTTAACACTTTACATAGACAAAGTAAAGCTTATGATGTTACTCCTGAAGTGCCTAAAGTAGAATCTCGATTTAAGGACGTTGAATTCAACGAATCAAATGTTGTTAAAGTCAAACCAGGTTATGACCTGCCAACTTTTACGATTAAGAATGAGTTTTCACCTATATTTTATTATATAGACAATGTTGAATCTCGCGGCTTAGCGCCACAAGCTGGTATGCAAACTAAACTACCCAAAAAACTGTTTGGCCAAAAGAGCGAGCCAAGGCCTAAGAAAACCTTCACCTATGCTGGTTTTGCCGATTTTACGACTGTCGTTGGTGACACCGTCATAGTATTTACACCCAATACTGACATTGCCCAAGAACCTATTCCTGGCCAAGTTAACGTGTTCCCATCTGCAAATAAAGCAAATAGCCTAGCGACTAAAATAACATTCTTAGCAGCCGATATTCCAGTAGCTACGTCTACGTACAAGGCTCACGAAGCTAAGCTGAATACAAAATTAACTACTCCAAATAGAGATGAAAATAAGTCTGAAAAACCTTTGTATCATGATGAAGAAAGTCTCAAAAAAATTATTTATGAAGTCGATAAGATGCCCGATGCTATAAATGTACAGTATAACCACGGATTTGATCTTAACTTAGATGTCATTCAACCTTCCGAGGCTGTAACGCCTTCAACTGAAAGTTCTAGAATAACTGATGACTTGGGCGTAGTTCCTGTTCAAGGATATAATGCTAAAGCTACTGAACCTCTTAACACTTTAAAACCTTCTGCGACTATTATCGAGGCTCCTAAAGAGTCTGTTGTGACTGAAAGCGATGTAAACGATTTCACAAACTCGGAGGAAGAATGGGAGAACACAGCTGAAGAAGTGACAGAGAAAGATAGTGAAGAGACGACTTCTACTAATGAAGAAGAAGAAATTCTGACTACTACTGAAAATGGCACGATTGATGACGATTCGGAAGAAGATATCGATGTTACAACAGAAGGATATAATTCCCATGATTCTGAAGAAGTATTCTGTACCAAAGGTCTAGAAACTCGATCTACTATGACAACTGCCTACAAAACTTTGACTTATTTAACCACTTACTTTATACCTCTTGAAGGTACTGAGACGACCACTTCTGTAAAATCTGATGTAGTAGTTGAAAGCAACAGCGGTTACTTGACTAATGTTGTTTGCAAGACTGATCTTAACATTGAACCCACAGCTGTAATTTCTGTTAGCTCTAAATCTTTAATTCAAAGCAGTTTGGATAAACCAGAAAATGATATCGAAGAGACTACTGTCACCCCCAACGAAGAAGTTAAAGATGAAGTTGTGACTGAGAAATTAGCAACAACGATTCAAGTGGAACAGGAACTGACAACAGTAGATGATGAACCAGAAACTGTGGAACAGAGATTGGGGGATAATACAAGTGAAGAAAAAGATAAAAGTACAAATACCACAACTGAACGTATGTCGACTACTCAGAGTCATGTGGAGGTATCTGTAAATACAGAAAAATCTACTACGACCACAGAAAAACCGACTACCGAAAACGATACCCAAGAAGAGATAAATGCTAGCGAAAATGAAATCGATCTTATTTATAAGACGCTTTACACGACTTATACTTATTTCACTACATTCTTCGGTGATTCTACTTCTAGTGTTGCCAGCCATAAGTCAGTTGTTACCAATATTATAACATCTACAGTAAATCTAAACAATGTTGATCCTTCACTTCTTGGAGAATTCAACGATGATGAAATTGCACCCACAAGTGTAGGTATAGGGCGACCAACGGAGTCCTATAATCCTGTTAATAGTATTATCGAGTTAGTCAAAAACCAAAATGTAATTGACTCGGTTGAAAGCGAAGACACTTACAGCTCACGTACACCTACTCCTTCTCTAGGCGACGATTTAGTAGCTAGTATCAAACCAGATGGTGTTAAAACCTACTTTACTACGTACACATTTTTCACAACTATTTATGTTGGTAGTGACGCAAATGTGTGCAGCAGAAGTGAAGTTTACACTAACTACGTAGGCCCTGAAGAACTTATTCCAACAAAAACTAATTTAGCCGAGAATACCAAAGCTCAATTTGACTTTAGGAATTGCAAACAACTGAAAAATGTACAATTGCCAAAGAATGATGATACATCATCAATGGAATCGAGTATAAGCACGGAAGAGACAAGTCAGAGGCAATCAATGGAAAATATTAAGAAAGGGACTACGCCAAACCCAAGCCCTGTTGAAGTAGACATGTTGTTCAGTGTTGAATCGAATCCCTTAGAATCTGACAGTTCATACGTCACTGATGTAAAATCTTCGTCATCTAAAGGTGAACAAAAATATTTAGAAAACAATTACGTTTTAGAAGATCAAGTAAGTTCAGAAAGTAATATTGATGAGATCATGCCATCGCCTACTTTACTTCTTCAAACTAGCTACACTACTTTTACTTACTTCACAACTATGTATATTGGTAAAGATTCGAGCAAAGTAAAGAGCCGACTAGAAACAATTACAAATGTCGTCACGGAAACAATAACGCCTAAAAAAGAACCTGAAGTAGAAGAAAGCAATTTACCAATTACATATTACACAACATTTACCTACTGGACTACTCTTTATCGAGATAAATCTACTACTATTACTAGCAGGGAGGAGATTGTATCCAATGTTGTAACGCCGACAGCCCAATTACATCCAACAGTCAGTGTCAGTCCCATAGATACCACTCCTATTGACATAGACAGTGTATTGCCTCCAAAAGATTTGGAAGTTGAGCTGAAACCATCTTTGATTGATGATAGTTTGGAATCAGATGACGGCAAAGCTACTTTCTACACAACTTACACTTATTTCACTACGTTTTACGTAGGAAATACATCTCAAATAAGAAGCAGCTTAGAAACTGTTACAAATATCGTTGACAACACAAAACTTGTTAACGACAATCAATTAGGCAGAAAAGTTCCAACCGGCCCTTCTGACAAAAATCTAGTTCAAGACGACAAAGGAAGCAAGAATAAGATATTACCATCAGTCGTAAAAGAAGACATCAAAGCTACGAAATTACCAGATATGTCCGCTGGGTCACCTACGGTCCTGCTGGGTACTTACATTGATAATCTTTTTGCTGAAGTGAAGCCTGATGAGAAAAGCACTCCTAAACCAGACGGCGAAAAGAAAATCCTTTATTCTCAAGTAGCTGTCATATCGGGAGATTCTACAGTTATTACAAACGATAACAATGCCTTGAACAACGATGGCACTTCTATCACTCCATTCACATCTCCAACTACTGAAGGAAATATCATCGCGCCTACGCCAGATGTAATAGAAAGCTCGGAAGCAGATAGTAGCACTGAAAAGCAGGAAGGTGAAGAAGAAGAGGAAGATGATGGCTCCTCTCGTAAAAAGTCCCGACTTACATTTACAACCAAGAAACCAACATTCACACCCGTCATCAGACCATTTGCTTCCAGGAATAGGCCTACTTTCAGTCCAAAGCGGGTACCTGCTTTAAGCAGTGCTACCATAATAACTAGATCTGATTTCACACCAACTATAACTGCTACACCAGCTTTGAAATCTGTGAGACCTTCAGGTTTTGGAGCCAATAGAAAACAGTCAGCCTTCCCTGGATCATCAAGTTCTAGTAGGCGCTTCTCTGGGCGCAGCAGTATTGCCAGTTTATCATCGGCTAACGTACCAGTAGCTTCAAGATCAGGTGGCTTTAACAGGCCAAGTATCCAGCCCACGTCTCGTAGGACTGGATTCAGAACAAGCTCCTTGAGAAGCAGCAGCATTGATTTTGCTAACAGATCAGCAGCCCCAAGAATACGACCGACAGCTTCATCTCGATTGCGTGGAGGTAAAAAATCGGCCTCAGTGTCACAAGCTCCAATCGATGACCTGAATGAATCTGAGACCTTCGCAACCCAACAAGAGGAGAGCGTTACTGAACCTTTAGACCAGGTTACTGAGGCTCCAGTAAAAACTACCAATAATCCTCTCTTGAGGTTCCGAAGACCACTCAGTCGTCAACCTGGAACTGCTGTGACACCAAGGTCGACTACTCAAACAACTCAAAGGAAGACTGGATCCACCCGTGGTGGTAGAGTTACGACAACAACTAGGAGACCCACAACTAGGTCTACAACTAACCCTCTTCTTTCATTAAAGAGGCAAAGACCAAATGCTCTGTTCCCAAGAAGGAATCTTTTCAGGGAGCCTGAACCTCAACCGGAAGAAGAAATTAAGGAAAATGAACCGGAAGTAGATGATGACGAAAATGACGAAATCCTTGAAGGAGATGACTTAGAAGTTGACAATGATTACGAATCGTCAAATAGAAAAGAACAACAAATATCAACACCATCCACCCAAGCACCAAGAAGGATTAGTAGTCCAGTACAAATTAGGCCTTTTAGAAAGCGTTCTAAGCGTCAAGTAGACTATGGAAGTAGAACTAAATATAGTAACTTTAGACGACCAGGGCCAAGGACCACTCCAAGCACTAGACGTTCTGACGACGAAGTAGAAACCGAGGCTCCCACGTCAGCTAAGCCAAGAACTAGTAACAGGTACAGAAGTTCAACTAACAAAGGAACGACAACCAGTCCAACAGCTGTGACTAGGTCATCATCAAGACAGCCTTTTATAATAAGAGGAGAAAGCAGATCAACGACTTCAACGCCTGCATATAGAAATAAGAACACGAGACCTTCTTCTAGGTCTACCACGTCATCATCTAGACCTAAAGCTCCAAGACTACAAAGTTACAACTCGCAAACGACATCAAGGTCTAATTCACGAAGTTCTTCTGCACGGACCAGGACGCGAGGAAGTACCAGAGCAAATAGCAGACAGAGAAATTCATTTGAGAGCTCAAGTGGGGAGCGTCTGAATTACAATCATTTAGTCAATGATGGAAAAATAACCGTCACCCATCAAATCCCAATAGAAGTTACAATACCTGTGGTAAATGGCAAGATTACAGAGTACAAACAAGTTCTTACAGCTAAACCTAGTTTGCAAACTTTACTTCTAAATCAAGTATCAACCTCGTTAGGACCGCTGGGTAACCAACAGCTTATTCTAGCAACAGAGGCTACAGAGTTAGCAGACAATGGAGCAACTAAAATTATAAAGTTTTTACTTCATGAAACACCTACATCAACAGTTGTATTTACACCTACAACGATCAGAGGGCGTAGGACTTCTTACTCTCATATTCTTCCTAGTACAGTGTACAACGTAGAGCCAATAACATCGACAATTACTCCAGAAATTAGTGCTAATGTGCCACTGGCTAATTTACTTCTATCGCAACTTTTATTAGGTAACCAGCAACCAGCCATAAATCCTCTTTTAGCACTTCAAGGTCAAGGTTTGCTACCACAGCAGCCTGTGGTACAGACTCCTGTAACCGAGTACAAGATTAGAACTACAACTTATGTGACTACAGTAACTGATGCTAGAGAGACTGTTCTACCGATCACCTTCAGAGGTATTCCTATTCTGACTACTATTAAAGACCCTACCATCAACGTAATTACGGCAACTGAGTATATTACAGATACTTTAGTGACAACACCCACATTGTTGCCCCAACAACAACCTCAATTTAATTCTCTGCTGCTTCCTCTTTTGCTCCAACAACAACAACAGCAACAGCAGTTGCATCAACAGGCTTTACAAACCCCTAACCCCCTGTTAGGACTAGGCATGGTAGATCTCAGTTTAGTACACAACAACCACATCAACAATGATATCTATAGCAACAGTCCTAAACCTAACATCCTTTCTGACTTAGCCAGCAACGAAGATTTCGCTGACGAAAGTCAGGATTACGATTCTGGAAGCAAAGAAGACTCTCCACCTCCACCACCTCCACCTAGACCGAAAAACAAGCCGAGGTTACCTAAGCCGGCTCCTCCCAAAATAACGAGCGTAGTCACGTTATACGTATCTGGAAGGACGCCTGGTGAATTCAGCACCGTTTTATCGACAGTAGTTTCTGATGATACACAAACGGTAAGGAAAAGGGAAGCGATATACTATGAAGAAGTGAAAGTGTTACCATCTATGCTTCCTACCGTAGATGAGCTCATCGGTTCTCAATCAGATGATGTTTTTGATAATTCTATCATTGCTGATTCCGAGAGTTTTGATGCGTCTTCAGTGGAAAGTCAAATAGAAACGCAAAGCTTAGAAAGCATTGTCGGTGAGCTAAATAAACACATAAGGTATGATGCGTCGCCTACGTATGTCGTCAAATTGGTAAAACCCTCCTTAATAAAACAAACGCTTAGATCTGAAAATGTCTCGTGAATCAAAGAATGGTCATTAATGTATAGTAATGGGTAGTTATTTATTTACTTTGTATCATAGTAAGTTAACTATGAATAGTGCCTTATAGTTTATAAAGTAGTTGTAAGATTGAAATACTCTTTTGTACTTGATTAGAGATTAACGAAATACTCTTTCTTTTTAGTTCACCAAATATATTTCTTATGTTACCATCGTGTAATTGTTGTAGACACAATCACAAATTATTTTTAAGGGTAACTTAGAGAAATATTTCTTTTGTAGTAAGGATGTCTTAATGTTACTTTGATGTTTCTGTGACTTTTGTATTCCTTCCCCGCTCATAGTCGCTATCTACATTGCAAATACGACTAGAACTGTTAAAGAAATAAATTTGAAAATTAAATGCATACCTTTCATTTACCACCTCTTCTTGACCGCCGTGCTTATATGCTTATAGTTATTGTCTATATTGAGAAACCAACCAAACTTAAATCTATCCATATTCAATTATAGGTGTATAGATAAATCAATAGAAGTTTAAGGATAAATGTGTATTTTCTTAAAAAAAAAAAATTACCTCTGTTATATACAAAAAATATTTAGAGAATTATACGTTACATACAAGTAATGTAACTGGTGACTTAAATACTAAAAGCAATTAAATAAGATATACCTAACAGGAACTAAAATAGACCGCAATCAATGACTACGATATTGACAATTACTGCGACATTGACAATGACTTAAACAATGACAAAGACTTGAATATCCAGAAGGCACCTGAAGATCCCACCCAAGACCTTACCACAGGACGACTCCATCCCAAGCTCACCCAAACCCAGGAGGTGAGTTTCAAATCTATTGTCTGTATTTGTAGTATAAAAACAGTATTAATCTTATCAGGTATTTTCAAATGAAACAACGTGCCAAGGAAAAAAAATTGTTACTTCGAACTTAACGTGTACAAATGAAATTAAACAAATGACATAAATTTAAATCTACTTAAGAAAGTTTGAACATATCTGATCTAAACTAGACTAATACGTAATGAAATAACATATAAAAAGTAGATAAATGCAATAAAATAATTTTAACAAAGTGTAGATACTTTTGAAGGTGCTTAGTGATCGAGTTTTAGATACAACTAACCAAATCTTGCATATATGTTGTTTATCTGCACAGTATTTACAGGTTCTTCAGAACTGGCTGTAGAAAATATGCTTTTGTATGTAAATAGAAATCGACAGTATATCCTGTAGATATGGTAAATTAAGTAAGTACATATTTTTTATCCTCTAGTATTTTCAAAGATATAATTATAAATACATTTGATAACATAACATTGCATAGGTTTAAACGCCAAATGAAGTTCGAAACAAAGTAGAATAAATATTAAAATTTCTTATATGTACTATAAGTTAACAATAAAATGTAATTAAAATAATCACCTATAAGGCGATAAGACAAAGTTCAGTAAGAACTTCAAGTGTTTTTTTTAAAAGCACTTATTTAAAAAATAACCCTTGTGCACTTTTCAGCCTTCAACACAGACGCGATAGTATATGACAATACACCTTGGAGGCCTGGTAGAGAGATAGATCTTGTAGATAAAGAAATATCGGAAGAAGATGAGAGAAAGATGAAAAATCTGGCTACGAGGATCATGTCCAATGGTGTGGAAGTCTTGGTCAAAGATAAAAACGGAGACTCCGGAAAGAATGAACAGGTAAATACATAATTAGTAAATACTAATTAATAAAATAGATTCAGCTTAAAGTTTACATTAAAAGGATGTAATCGTCTAATTTAATCGGTTCAATTTCAATATAATTCTCACGTTTATTTATTTGTGGAAGTTACATTTTGAACAAACTTTGAGAATTTATTTTAATCGAAGATTTATTTTTACTTCCAAATCTTACTATAAAAAGTATAGCCATGCATTGTCAAACCATAACCTTGTTTATTTCTGCAGCGAAGAATAAAACTCCTGCATATCACATTGAAACCGACGCTCCACCTCAGTCCTTCATCGATGCCCAAACAATCACTATTATCGTCCACCGTGTCAACCGTTGTCAACCATCAGCAAATGAGTGGTCTCTTCCCATTGCACCAACTCATGCATCACAATTATATAATAAAAACTTGCCTCACAACATTCACGTATCTAACGACCATCGTCCAAAACAAAAGAAGCGCTATCTCGACGTTCGAAACAATAGTTTCTGTGGTCACTACTGAATCTTTAACAAATCTTTACGCAACAGATCTGATAGCCGATATAAAGCCGACGAAAGTAAGAATTTGCAATGTTTACTCAACCTTGGTCTAGTCCAAACTCCTGGGAAGCAGGCCCCATCCGTGATTTCAACGAGCTTTGAAATGTACAGCCCTTTCAGTTCTAAAAAGACCTCAAAACCTGGTTGATGTTACCTACTTATTGTGTTCTGAACCACCTAACCTGAACCCTTTTCTTTCAGATATTTACTACTTTTTTCATTAAAATAATGAAGACTTTTCTCAATTTCAGACGAAGTTCATGGAGGTAAAAACGATCCAGCCTTCTGTCGTAAACAACATATATCAAAGCAATCTGCCAAAGATTGACAAGCGGGTAGATGATGAAAGTGGTGGCAATGAGCAATTAAACTTTGATTTGATCCAACCATCTGAACCCGGTCATGCATCTTGTACGACATCGTGTTCATGTAGCCATACAAAAACTGAAGGATTGAAGACTATACAAAATAGCGACGTCAACACATTTAAAAAGTTACCTCTAAAGACTTCGAAATATGGAGCTACAAAAGTAGAATTAAGGCCAACGGGTATCGATAAAAAAACCCAATACGGACCTTATGAATATGAAAGCAGCTCTCAATCAGCACCTACGGACAAAATAGTCGAGAAATATACCGAGGTAATAAATGACTATTCTGATGAGAAAGAATCGGGCTCGGTGGAAGAGAGTGAATTGTTGACCAATGAACAAGCTCCATCACCCCCTAAAACGAACAAGGTAAACAACAAAAATGTAGTTAAAATAAAGCCCGAGAAACCTCAAAAGCCAAGTCAAACGAAACCAAACAACAAAAATAAATTCGTCGTAGCCGACCTTTTGAAATTAGGCAGTTTGGGAATCAAAGGCTTATCTCAACTAGCCCCCGTGATAGAGAAAATGACCGGCGGATTCATGAAACGTCAAGACGTTAACAAAACCACTTCCACTACAACAGTGAAACCAGTGACTAAGATAACGCCTTACCAGGTGAACAAAAGAATCGACAGTGACATTGAATCTAATCAAAGCAACTTTCCAATTTACATACCAGTGGATGAAATGGAGACATCCGAGTCACAAGTAGTTTTCACTAATGCTACATTACATCAGAATTTAGCGTGGGCAGCGGAACACAAGCAATCTAAGGGTCACATGACAAAAATGGTCCATGAGAGTCCTCTAGTAAATGGTGGCATACCTATAAGCCCGGGCGAAATAATCACTGCTAATTCAGATGTCATTGTTGGCAAACCAGCCGTAGGCGGGCCATTAACTTTGGCAGCTAGTGGAATTCGGTTACAAAACCCTGTAAACCCACCACCACTTGACAGTTTCGTATCAAGCAACGAACATTTTATTGCCAAAGAGAGGCCTGATGACCAGTCTGCTTTGGTCGATGACTCGTTTGATTTACGGCCTCCTGAGTTGCCAAAAACCAAGCCTATAAGAAATATGCTACGACCGTCGAATCTACTACCTAAGCATCATGAGGAAAATAATAATGGATTTCAACATCAACACAATTATGTGCCAAACAAAACACCATCGCGACCGTTCTTATTGTCTCATCCTAATGAAAATATAATGAAGACTGAACAGATCCCAACGGCTATTCTAAGCAATCACGGAAGGCCAGCCTTCTTGGACTTTATTCCTTCATTGGCAAACCCCGATAGCAACACAATGTCTTTGCAACAAAATGTTGATTTTAGACCTTTTAGAGAAAATAAAGAGGAGCCTGATGTATCAGATAACAGTCCCAGTTCTTCAGAGTTGGTTGATACTAGAGTACAAATTAATGGGGAATTTGTATCGTCTAACCAGCAGATTCATGACAAACCATTCTTAGTAGATATTCAGCCTTCAAAAGTGGCTAATGTAATTATTCCTCACGGTAGTTCAACGGCGTTAGTTTTTACAGGCTCTTCTGAGCCACATAAAACTGGAGATTACATAGATGATCCTCTACCTTACCCCGAACCGGGATACTTTGGAAGCTTCAGTATAGATGCTCCACAAATGACTAATGTACATAACTTGCCACCAAGCAAGTCTCTCCAAGTAAAACCCAATAATCAGCATGCAATAGAATCACACGGCCATAACAACCAAGAGCACGGATTTAGGAACGAAATAAAAGCTAAAAGGCCAGACAATAAGAGACCTATGGACTTGAGCAATTTACCACCACCAACAAGCAAACAAGAGAGTCACTTCCAGTATGGACCTCAAATTACTGTCTATAACCCTGAAGTATACAAACCTAGTGGTAATGGCAAATTTGAAAAGTATAACCAAAAGTACAATAAGGATGGGAAGGAAATCATCGACAAAGACTACGAAAATTACCTAGCTGTGCCTCCACCACCTCCTCCGAAAAAACCTTTCAATGGTGATAGACCTTACAATCAAAAGCCCATAGTTCACACAAAGCCAGTACAAGATATGAAAGTATTTCTAAATATTCAACACCCAGTACCTAAGCAACAGAATCATCAAGTGAAACCTCAAAATCAAGATGTACCTCTCAAAGTCACGTCTGAAATCTACTTCGCAGCTCAAAACCCACAAAATACTCAAACTCCGACCTATACTGTTCATATTCCGAACGGTCAAAATATGAGGCAAAATAATTACTACAGTCAAGTACATAATGTAAAACCACAAACAAACAATGGAGCCAATCAATACCAAAACCAATATGTCAGACCTGAACATGATTCTTTTATGGTGGTTTCATCTCCAATGAACAATGCAAAACCTGGAATTGTAAGCGATGTAAATGTCAATCAAAATACCTATACGGTAACTCTAAACACAGCTACAAACGTGGCTAATAATGTTGGTGATACTGATCATATTGTGGGCTCAAATGTACCAGTGTCTATTGGATCCAACAGTTTAAATGGTGATATTCCAATTGGAACTAACTTTGCTATACGAGTTGAAGGTGGACCTTCACAATACAATTATGATATGCCACTTCAGGGTAACAAGAATCCTCCAGTATTTTATAATGAACATGGCCAAAGACAAAGTTCTATAGAAATAGCTATCGGAGACAATAGATGGAATACAACAGATCTGAGAGATGAAATAAAGATTGAGACGAACACTATTGTCAGTTCGACTCCAGAGTATGTTCAAAATAATATTCCATTCAATAAACAAAACAACATTGACTCTTCTATTTTACCTTCTGTAAATAGCCATGCTAATTTCCCAATGATGAATAAATATTCTAATGTTGGAAATGAGAACGTAAAACTAGTAACCGAAATAATTGAAGATACTAAGCCAGACCAAAAGAGGCCAGCAAAACTAATACCTAATATCGCGACAAACTCGCATGGTTGGTACTCTAGTGTCCCAGTTAACGAACTTAACACAATCAACAATATCAAAGTAGAAGCTACTACAAGAAAAGCAATACCACTATTATTTGAATATAATCACCATTCCTTACCAAACTTTGGACAGAAAATAACAAGTGCCGGAAAACCACCTTCAGAATTCTTTGCT
Source organism: Yponomeuta malinellus (assembly GCA_947308005.1). NCBI lineage: Eukaryota > Metazoa > Arthropoda > Insecta > Lepidoptera > Yponomeutidae > Yponomeuta > Yponomeuta malinellus. The sequence goes on from OX371019.1 coordinate 8,598,040, forward strand.
CCAAACTCACCTAGTACACAAATAGATGCCAACCAACATTACGACAAGCAGCAAGAAAACCAAACGCCATCAGATAAAAATGTCCAGTCGACATCAAAGCCTTTCTTGCCCAATTATATTCCACATAATTTTGGTGTCATAAGGCAGCCTGTGTATGATATACCTGTAAGAGATAATAGTGACGAGACAACTACTACTAAAGTGTCACCTGCAAATGATAAACGGAAACAAGTCTACGAAGACTCTCACGCCATTTATGATGGAGAGGAGGAATTAGATAATAATGAGGCCGATGGTGAAGTAAGTCAAGAATCTGTGAAAGTTCCAGTTGTAACTTCATCTGAGGAGGCTGACAATAAGAGAGAGGAATCTAAGACTTCCACGGAAATAACGCTACTGCAAGACGAAGTTGTTAGTGAACAAACAAACAAAGAAAAGCAAAAAGAAGCAAATGTTCAGTTTATAGATTTTAATCCAGGAACTCAAACTGAGAAACCATTTGATGTGGAGTCCTACAATAAATCTTATAACTTCCAAACAAATTCCATAAAACCGATCTATGAAAACAATCCTCTAAATAAACCAAGACCATTCACTATGAATACCGCAACTACTTTAGACCACCAATTGCAACAGCCTCACTGGCAGATCAATCAAATGGTCGAAAATGCTACAAATATTTCAGTTGAAGAAAATATAGACCTTAATATAGGAGAAGAAATGAATTCAAAGAATACTCAAAAACCATCAACTCAAAGGATACCATATCGCCATCAAAACTTTGAAAACAAGTACAAAAGACCACAAAGACCAATATTTTCTTTACGTGGTAACGATTCCAATATTATAACATCTACAGTCCACATTCAAGACAAAAAACCTTTAACAGTCATAGATGATAGTAATGAAGATAGTTCAACCCTAACTTCAATTACCACTAGCCACTTTGATTTAAATAGATCTTCAAGTGAAATAATAGATTTATCACCACCGCCTCCGACGATGGACTATAGCTTCAAGCCTTCGACTGCTGATGAAATGATAATGGGAATGAGTCCCCCACCACCTAATAACTCCATCCCACCAAAGAGGCCTTTACCAACAAGGTCTCCTATTACACCAAGACCGTTGCCAGTAAGAACTCCACCTCCTTACAGAACGAATAAACCTAGAACGACCAGACCTACGCAAAGGCCTACTAGAAAACCAGTGACAAGAGATGAGGTTTCAACTTACAGACCGCATTATGATACTATTATCAATGACAGAAGACCTATACTTGAACATGATGAGCCTTCATCTCAGTTGCTTCCACCTCCTAAAGAAACACCATCTATAATAATCCCAATCAACGAGAAACCGTCAATAGCTACCTCTGCGCCAAACCTGGTTTTCCCAACTCCGATATCATCAGGTTGGTTGACATCATCTGGTGTAGGTTTCTCTTCCAGTTTCGGATTTGAGCCAACATCAATTCATTCACCAGCATCAGAAATGTCAAAGATGCCGGAACAGTCTTCAACTGATAAGTCATTCGCGTATTATTATGAAACCGAACTTTCATCAACTGAACGCATTGATGACGGTAGCTCAGAAAAGCCTATGTCAAACGAAGAAACAGTTTCCAAAGATACCAGCACAGAAAGTTCAAATAAATCGAAGATGCCAAGTGAAGAAACGAATGTTAGTGACTCAGCTCATATTGAAACCAGTCAGGAAGAGTCTAGCATTGATAAAAAGGTGATTCCTTTAAGAAATAAGAACAATCTTTATCCCGCTCGCCCGAACACTCGCAAGCCTTATCCTGGATACGACGAAGATAAGAAATCTAGCGTTATTAAGTACAAATCACCACCCAGTAGACCTGTACCAAATATAAAACCCACCAGAACAATACGACCAGAAATATATCCTACAAGGCAAACCTCAATTAGAAAGATTGTCCGACCTTTGCCTACTAGACCTTCTACAATTGTTAGACCAAGCGTCATTGAGAGCTCTGAATCGTTCATAGATGATGGTGACATTAAACCTTCTGAAGTTCACAAGGAGAATGAACTACTACCGCAGTCTGAAAAACCATCCAGCTCTCATAAGACGCCATACTTGGAAAGTTCGGTTGTACATGATAGTGAAAGTGCAGTGGTTCCTCTTGTTAAGCCTACACATCATGCAGGAAATGAAGTAAAGGTTTCTGATGAAATCATTCCAACTAAGACTGAGTTTAGAACTACCGTAATCACATTGACGAAAACTCTGTCAGAGCCACCTAAGATCGTATCAAGTATCGGTTACGTTAACTTAACCCATACATTAACAGTAACGCATACTATGACAAGTCTTATAAGTCAATCAGAAGGAGCTAAAACTCAGACTTTAGTGTTAACAAATACGCATACATCAACTATCGTCGACGTAGTAACAGAGATTCATACTCAAGTACAGCCAACGACCATTATAGAAACTGTTACAAAACATATACCTATACCGCAAATAGAACCAACTCCTGTCAATGACGTAGCCACGAAAACCAAAATCGCTTTAGATGATCTAACCATGTCGTCAGAAGAAAGAGAGAACTTCATCATCCATGACAGTGAAACTACAGAAAATATACAAAAGATTGAACAAGAAAATGAAAATGATAACGATACATTCTTTGTTGTAATTAATAAGTCTCAAAATGGCGGACCAATGCCGCCTCTAAACACGGATATTGAAACGGGAGACTACGATGGTATAACACGGAATGAACAAGTCAATAGCAATGGTGTCTCGCAAGTTCTGTTTGGGGAGATTTTATTAGCTGGAACTCCTTATTTGGAGACTTCAAACGTTGTCAATCCTGCAGGTAAGCTTCTGTCTCTTTCATTTCATGAAATGTTCACTTTTCACTTAACTACTTTGTATTTGTTTATTTAATTAGCAGGAGCAGGGTATGGTAAAGAATGTCAACCGGATTGCAAGGCGTCAAGAAACGAGCGCTGTCAGAGAATAGATGGTATAATGAAATGCGTTTGCAGACCTGGATTTGCACGAATGTTCCCTGATCGGCCTTGTAAACGTAAGTATGTCTTATCAAAAATAAAGCATCATCATAATCCAGATTTCCAAAAAAGACCGGTTGGAAGCGGCTTGCATCCAGCGTCTTCCTGCCACTTGGATGAGGTCAATAAGAAAGCATAAATCTCTACAATAGCCCCCCTTTGACAGTATTTACAAAAGAAAATAAGACAAGCACAAACTTAAACCTTTTTTTTTTTAAGGTTTGATGACCTTTAGACCTTTCGCACGCTGATGCCACAGACCACGTTAGGATAGGATTACCGCGTTCGGATAGGATTACAGCGATAGATATTAGGGACACAGAAAGAGATATAAGTAATTAATATAGATAGATAAACAGCGCGTTTCGTTACTGCAGTTCGCAGCGCCACGCCGGGGTGTAAAAGGCGTTAAACCAAATTATGAAGGCTATAAAGTCCTGTTAATGAAAAGATCCAAGTCTGCGTGAACAAAACTTGAAAAAGCTTAAAATATTGTGTGGAGTACTAAATGAGAAAATTTTGTCACATGCTACGACACTTAAAAAAATCTCCAGACTTCACTCAGCTGCAAAAGACAAAACAGAGTTTAGCAATTCTGTTGTTGTTGCAAATTCTTAAGAGAAGAGATGAAATTAAATTAATTTGTCTCCCAAAAATCTGATCCTAAGCAGCAGTTTTAGACTCGGTGCCAAAGAAAACTCCGCACGGAAATAAAATATATTTTTGGAGCAAATACACAATATTATCCAAACATGATTATTTTTCCCTTTCCAGCAACCTACACCTATTCAGTGAAACTAGCCCTCAGCTCCCAAGGCAACGAACATCTCAAGTTCCACTCCAACTTGGCAGACAACTCGAGCGACCAATACCACTCACTCGCCTTGGCCACTCACGAGGGTATCAACAGAATGGTCATGCAGTCAGATCTGAGAGATGTCTATCATGGTGTACACATAAATGGGTTCCACCCGGTGGACATAAAGAAGGACGATGGAGAGGCTTACCAGGGTGTCATGAATGATTTCTATGTGCAGGTGAGTAGGGATAATGGTTTTGGTGACAGAAACTGGGTCTTACGAATTTCTTTCTGTAGATGTCATAGCGTCAGAAGCTTAGAAGTAAGTGAATCTGTATTTCAGACATATTTTGATGGTGTTATCTTTGTTATTACCTCTGTTTGTTAGAAGCCAGAAAGTCAAGCTAAACATACTTGTAAAGAATTTCTGCAACCATCTGAAATCATGATTGCAGATATTTTTCCCAGCAGCTGCAATAACGTCGGGCTACCGAAAAAGCGGTCGTGGCGCAACGGTAGGATGCTGGCCACACATTCGATAGGATAGGTTTCGAATGGTACAACATTGACTTTCTTTTCTAAATTAGATTTGCGAATTTGTAGTAGCAATACGATTAGCTAATTTGAAGGAAAACTTCGGTAGGAAACCTGAGTGCCGAAGGTGTTCACATAGGTACCTCAGCGCTAGAAATTGTCAATCCGCGGTAGGCATGCATGGTGATTAAGCCCATACTCTCTCTCTGCCAGAAGGCTTTATACCCTACACTGGGACGTATATGGGCTGCATTATAGTAAGGTTCCAATAGCAACTGAGGTAATTTTTTCACTTTCAGCTCTCCGATAACGCCCACGAAAGTCGTCTCAAGGAGGTGATCGAGAAGTACCTCAGGACCAACAATTACAGCCTGGGTGGTACCGAGGTGTTTGCAGCCAGCGAGCTCATGGACCGTCTTAATGTTAGCGGTGCGTAAAGTGATGAAATTCGATTCAATGAGGTGGTGCCTCAAGTGACTCCCGTGCAACGGTAGTCTGGTTTTTGTACAAAGGACATGACGGATCGCAATGAAGCAACAAATATGTTCAGAGGTTACAAATAAAGGTAGAGGTATGATTGATCTAAAAATTGCAAATAAACTTATCAAAAATTAATTTGAGCCCTGTGAAAAGTTTTTGTGAAAAATCTTATAGTTCCTTTTTATTGTTTTACTCTCAATTCTAAGCAAGATCAGACCTCGATTTATGTCCTCTTAATGTATTGATGAAGTTTAATTGCAATCCGGCACGTCGTTGGTAAATTAAAACCATATTACGTTTGAATGGACATTGCTTCGTGAGGCGCTCTCATAAGCCTATATTAAAAACCGAAACTGTACTATAGGTATTAAAACTGTGAACACTGTAGAGTGTTTGTAGAAGTGTAAAATTTTGAATATGAGGTCAAATGACCTGCCCACCGTATCGAAATAAACAAGCAAGAGTACATCGAAACTGAGACCAAGAAAGAAATAGGGCAAGGCCTTAGAGTATAAGGCAAGGCCTCGATTTAAATCTGATTATGTAGGTTGACCAATACCAGACTAGGCAGTGCAATTGCTTAGAACACTAATAAGTTCTTACTTTTGATAGACTTTTGATTAGGTACGCTATGGTTTTTCTCTTTGCTTTTGTTTTTCAGTTTCCAATAAATCTTTCAATTCCAGTGCGCACGTCCCTTTCCCATTCAGTCTTTCTTCGTTTTAGGCCGTTGAAGATTTTCTTCAGCAATAATGTTAATATGTTTGTTTCAATTACTCCAGATTTCGACGAATGCGTAAGCGGTCAGTTCCACGACTGCTCAGAGCATGCCCAGTGCTTCAATTTGAGAGGCACTTACACCTGCAGCTGTCTGGAAGGCTTTGCCGATCTCAGCGTCAACCCTCTATACCCGGGCAGGATATGTTCAGGTACTGGAATGAAAATGAAAATGATTAATTTAAAAAGAACGTGACAAACGTAGCCGACCAAGGCGGAGATGGCGGGACGACCTCACGATCTTTCTGCCGGGATGGCAGGGAATGGCCGGTGACAAAGAGGAGTGGAGAGCCAAAGGGGAGGTCTTTGCTCAGCAGTGTGACATTAAATTGGCAAATTAAAAAAGGAACGGCATTCAAATGATACAAAATACGTATCTTTTGAATCCGGAAAGCAGTAAATAGTTTAATTTCTTAAATACAAGCTCGTTTGGAATGGAACATTGTAAATATATTACAGTGACACGTATTATTGAGGTTCGCAACTGAATGAAAAGAAAAGGAGAGAATTTTCGTTTTTACGTAAAACACCTGTGATTTGCAGAAAGCTCGCTAATTTCTTTATTTTCCTTAATAAAAACTATTTGCAAACCTCAATGTATGATTGTCATTGCAATATACGTACCGATCCGGCTCGTATCTCGGAAATTAAAACCAAACTACATTCTCTCAATTCTGACTCACTATTTAGTTTGTGGTTATGATAACCACGATGATCAAAAATACATACATACATAAACTCACGCCTGTATCCTAGAGGGGTAGGCAGAGACCAGGGACTGCCACTTGCCATGATTCTTACAGATCAATTTCGCTTCCTCAACATTCATCAAAAACTTCTATCTTATGTCATGACAGTCATCAGACTATTCTTTCTGAGTCCCAAAGAGCTCCGTTTCATATGCTATACTGATTCTTTCCAGCGGAACCAGTAGGATGCGAGCGATGTAACTACCATGGCGCATGCTACTCCAGAGACGACCGAAGGGTACTCTGCGAATGCTTCCAATGGTATTCTGGTAGCACCTGCCATATCAACCTGAAAGGTAAGTACTGACAGATATACATAGAACCAGTGCGTAAGTGCATGAGATGTGTGACTGTAGATTTAATTTTAATTTCAAAAACTAATAATCAATATTTTTGAGTTTATATAAAATATTTTTTTTTGTAAATTGAGATTTAATTGCAATAACTAATAATCAGTATTTTTGAGTTTATATAAAATTATGGTAGTGCCAAATTCAATTTAAAAAATTTCCAAAATGTTTTTGGAACGTAAGTTAATAATGTTTGCCGAGGGTAGTAAACTAACAGTTAATGCTTTTAAAAATAAGCCAGTCACCTCAGTCTACCGAGACCACGGCACTTGCAAAAGTACCGAAACGTCGCAAAGTTGTAAAATGGAAAAGTTAACGAGTAAATTTCCGTTCAAATTCAGTTTTATTATGTTTTGTGCTCGTGTTAACCTCAGAAAATGCTACGCTTTTAGATGCTATTTAAATAGTCAATCTCAATTATAATGCATTCTATAATATACATTCCACTGTACGGTACAGGCATTCTACTAGAGAGAGAAAGAAAGATAGGTTTTGGCCTAATCACTACGCGTGCCCACTGCAAATTGGCAATTTCAAGCGCTGAAGTTTGTGAACACCTTAGGCACTCAGGTATCCTCAGGATGTTTTCCTTCAGCGAGTGGTATTATTACTTCAAATTCACAATGCTTTACATGATAAGAATAAAAAATTGCGATCAATCTAGATTCCAGAACTTGATTGTGATCAAGGATTGTAATAGGAATTAGACGGTATCACACTGGACGATAACGATAATGGGGAACTTGCGTCAAACTTAGATTGAAGTGGCATTGCTTTTATACCATAAAAGGCATAGAAAAACTAAGAAAAAATTTTCATAGAAAAATGTTTTTTCGTGGCTTTCAGGGTCTCAAAAAACGCGAAAGATCAAGATAATAGAAAAAAGATATCGTTTTTTCATTGAATTCTAAACGTTTTTTAAAAAGGGAGAAAATGCATAAAAGCATAATTTTACGAGATAATTCGAATATTGATAACGCTTCATTCATACACTATAAGGTGTTACGTGCAAACTGTGACGTCATCGTTTGAGTCGATTTGTATGGCGCGTTTTTGTACCACGTGACTAGAACTTCCATCCCACTGCCCGCCAGGGAAATCCTTTGCATCAGGTACGCCCCGCAACGATGGTCTTATCCACGACTCCTTAGGCGCCGACCTATTTCCCTAATGAAAGATGATAATTGTAACTATGGTCAATATTTAGGACAATGCCTATCCTAGTCTCTACTCGAAAACCTAGGATTGTATATCATCGACCTAAGAAAACAACTGCAACAACAAAGTTTTACTAACCGTTGACTTGTCTTGCCCCACAGTGGTTCTTATATCCCTGGTGACAGTGGGTGCTCTGCTGACGGTGGTCCTGGTGATCTGCGCCGTGGTGGCTTGCTCGAAGCGACCTAGGCCACCGCCCAGGTCCATAGTTACCTGCATACAAGCCATGCCTAGTCTACACCAGGTGAGTTAGCCTTTATGGTCAACATTTAATTTTGTAACTAAGGTGCCTGTAAAGGTGATCAAGTAAGCTTAAGAATTTCAGATTGATTTTTATAATAATATTTGTAAATTACTTAGGGTCTTATTTAAGTATAAAAACATGATTCGCCTAAAACACTCCTCAGAGGCAGTTTAAATAATCTGTGGTTACGTCTTTCTGTTTACTATAGACTAGTTAAACTGCATCTGAAGAGTGTTTTAAGGAATCGTGTTTTTCGTTGATAAGACGGTTATACGTTGGCTAAGCAAATCGGAATTTGGAAATCGAGTTAAATCTGAATGTTTATCCTGGTGTGGTTTATAATAGGTGGTTGGAAATGGAAAAGAGGAGGGAAGGCCTTTGCCCTGTTAATACTGACTGAAAAATACTTGCGTCAGTGACTTTCACACTGATGTTAGAAAATTTGGTACTAAAACTTTCGTAAGCATCGCATAATGTAAACCTAATACCGGAATCACTTACTTGAATATCCAGCTCTTTCAATAATATCAAAACCTGGTCGGACTCTCCGGACAAAAATTCAAGTATGTGATTCCGGAATTAAGTTAAAATGATTATGTTCTTTATGTTGCACTAATCCGTGCTGAGGACAATTTTAAAAACCTATTTAGAGGCTAAAAAAAAAATACCGGCATGTATTTACGGCAATACGTTTTGTTTAAAATAAAACTATTAAAAATATGACTGCCATGCTATGTTTTACCAACAATTCATAACAAACATATATACTTATATATCATTTCACAAGCAACATTTTGTCAATGTTTCATTTTATAAACTATTATTTTAACAATGTCATCTTGATATGCAGTCATTTTGAAAATGCTTTATTTATTATATGTTTAAAAGACAAAATTAATACATATCAACATTTTGACTGACAACAAATAATGCATTTTGCAATACCAATTTAATTCGCTTTTTAAAGTAACTTACAAAGTAACTCGCTTTTTAAAGTAACTCGCTTCGCTTAGCAAAATCACAAGCCTAACCCAACCTAACCTACTGTTCCCAGGCGAGTAATTTTTTTTAATGCGGCTTCGCCCCCCCTGCACTCCCCACGTCCTGTTTACTGACATACGTGTACTGTATAACTTAAATCATATTTGTAGAATATTATACATATTAGAAAAGTTAACTAATGTTCTGTTGCCAAATGCATTATAAGAAATAATTATTTTGTAAGATGTAAGGTTTGTGATCATTTTTATATGGAATGTCGAGTTGTGAAATGATACATTTGCATTACGTTGCTTGTTGTCTGAAAATTTGTTTAATAACTATCGTGAATTCAGGCCGGGGAGTCGCTGGATGCGGGCGGCATAAAACCGGGAAGCTTGGAAAACCATGAGGGAGGCTTATGTCCTGCAGTGGCCGTCAAAGCATCAAACTGATGACGATGATTTACATTCGAAGGTTACTCGACTGCCGTTTTAGCTAGCACCACGCTGAAACCCATGGACATTGAACATGTTAATCCATGCTACCACCCTACCCTGTCACTCGAGGTGACATAGGATTGTGGCATAAATTATTGTGGCATAAAGAACAAACATACAATGAACTTTGAAAACGTTACAATACTTTACTCTACACTTAAATAATATACCGCGTGCGTTCTCAACATAATAACATAATTTTGATTTATGAAGTTGTAGTAGCAATAATACTCCGGTGAAGGAAAATATCGTGAGGAACTCTGAGTATACAAGGTGTTCACATACCTTAGCGCTTGAAATCGCCAATCCGCGGTGGAAACGCATGGTAATGAAGCCTATGCTCTCTTTCTGAGAGCTACATAAAAATAAACCTTGTTTTATCTCTTTTCAGGGAGTGCAGCCGTCAAAGCAACGTGCAGACCGCCGAGCGCTAATCACTGAACGAGGGGACTCTGGCGAATCATCTAGTATCCAAAATGCCTCCCTCCCTTACATGCCCACCAAGGTAGGAGTCACCGGTGCCACAGTCCAAAGGGGTTGGCTCCTACTTGAAGACGACGTCCCAGTAAGATGTTTCGATGTGCCCGGGTGCTGGCTTTGTCACGTCATCCATCATCATTGTCATCAGCCATGGGTGTGCGTCATAGGTGGCGTTTTCAGAAGATTTTTTGTGAATACCGAGTATTTTAACTAATTTACATTTGCATTCCTTATCATCCTCACGAGTGTCAGTGTGCCACGTAATAAATGATGAGGCTCGCTTCTACTCAAAGGTAATAATTATCATCTTATGCCCAGAAACAATATTTGAGTGAGTTGGGTTGGCTGTACTTTGTCAATATCATTGACTTAATTCGAAGTGGGATAAAGCTACGTCATGCAAAGCTAAAATATCACTAAAACATCTTTACGCTTTTCTTTTGGCTAAATTCGGGGGTTGCGTTTAACATACCATTTGACAAGGAATTCATAATAAAGCTAAGCTCAAACTAGTCGAATAATTAATATTATCACGCAAAATATACCACTAATTAATCACTATAATATAGGACTGTGTAGAATACTAACATATTAATTTGAAATACTATTCTTCTTCTGCGATTTTCAGAAGCAGTCCTCCTCTAGCAAGAAGATGGTGATATCGGAGCCTCCCGCGCATGAAGCTCCACCCCCGCCAGCGCCTGCTGTCATGATACCGCGGGCGAAACTGCATCCACCACATCGAGACAGGTCAGCTTACGAAGAAATTCCTAGTCTTGCCAGTAGATAGCGAAAGTGATTTTTCCAAAGACCAATTTAATAGAATTTGTGGCAATGGACGTAAGAAATATCTAATTGTGTCGCTAGGTGGCGCTAATGATACTAGATGGGTATGTATCATAATACCGAAGTTTAAAACGATGAATGTTACAAAACCTACGAATGGAATGCCTAATGTCAAAATGATGAATGCTCATTTTAACGAATGCTCGTAATCCCGAAAGTACGATTAACCGTTTGTAAGGCCGAAGATCAAAATTCCAATGTTTCTTATAGGTACCTACGTTTGAAAGATCGCATGTTGAAACCCCGATGCTTATTTTACCTATGATTGAAATGCCGAAGATCAAAATCCCGAGCCTAACTATGCAGACATTATAGAACCTCTAATTATCAATTCTTTTAACAAACTAATGGTGGTAAGAAACTCACAAAACGTAAACTTAATCAAGTGCAGAGGGGCAAATATTCTTTTGCTTCTTACAGTAACCTATAAGCAACTCATTTTATTTGTCAGAAGAATTTTAATGGTAACCAGCATGGTGCTCCGGTCGCTTCGATCGCTCCGCGCAGCGAGATCAGAAGTCTAACCTAACCTAGCCTGCAGGTCCCGCTGTGTACCTTTATAATTTTTTATTGGCTTACTTATTAAGCTTACGTTTAGTCAAGAAATAACTGTAAACAAAACTACCCTCACAGTATTAATTCGGTGACATTCGGGATTTTGAACAGTAGGTCATTTGATCGGTACAATGAACTTCGTCATTTTGTACTTTCGGCTTTTGAACAATCGGCATTTTAAGTTTTCGCGATTAAGTACTTTTCGGTTTATTTTGGCTAGCGGTAAATCGGCTATCGGGATTTAGTTCGATCGGTTTCTTGAATTTCGGTATTTCCACCGTAGGTATTTCAACAGTATCATCATCATCATCAACCCATTATGTCCCCACCGAGGGGCACGGTTCTCTTCCCTGAGGCCATACTCCACCACGGGGGCCAAGTCCGGATTGGTGGAGGCTTGTAGACTAGTGGCTCGTCTACTGTCAGAAGTTGTCAAGCCGCCCTAAGGCCTCGGTATTGTGATAATTAACACTAGATAGATAATCCACCAAAACTAGATCGCGCTAGTAAAGTTTTTGGAGGTAACTTGTTGTTATTTATCCTCGCAGTCGGGAGATGGCCAGTCGTAAGCAGAGTTTGGAACTTAGCAGTGAAGCAAAACTAATAAGTTACCTGGAGTCCGGAGCCAATGTTAGCAACGATGAGGCAAGTTCGATCTATACTCATATTTCTTCTCAAGAATCTAATGAATTAAAGTTTATTATGATTACTTTCAGATGATGAGACGAAAGCACAGTATGGAGTCATCGTATAGTGCTCCGAAGGACAGAACTCATCATGGGAATAAACAAGGTACAGTAGCCCGATGTAAGGCAGGTACTAAAAAAAGATTGCTGGTAGCGGCTGGATGAGGATGACCGAGGATGGAAAGAAGTGGCATGTCTATAGCACATTTGACACCACAAAGAGACTTGACTCAAAAAGAACAAATTTACCTAGAGTGTCTTCGGGACGTCGTAGAGTGGATGAATGACTGAAATGCTTAGCTGCCTATGCCGCATAGTCACAATCAAGTCACAATAATGTTCCCTGATTGTTTTGTGTAGATCATTATTCTCATGATAATTAAAATTTTATATTTTCTAGGAGCACTAGTATCAGCTGGCTTCAAGGTATCAACGACCATCAGGCCGGATGACCCCATGATGATGAAGGACGACCGAGACGATCTGTCTTCGGTCAACAAGAACGACTTAGAAGCCGAATTGCACTTTGATTCCTTGAGGAAATCATACAGGTATGTAAAGAAGATAAGTAGTTAGTTTACCTAGTATCTCATAGATAGGAAGTGCTTCTAGGCAACATGGTCTCCTTTATCCATATCTACTAAATGAGAGGTTCTACTCGTCAATATGAACAAAATTGAGTTTGGTTACCACATTAAAATAGAAAAAAAATCCTGTTCCTTACTAAAATTACGGCTACGGCATTAAAATAGCTGAAGTTTTTCGCGATTTCCGGGTTTTTTTTCCCTGTATTTTTTTTGTAGTGATTAGAAGAACTTAAGGAGAAAGGATTTTGTTACACACTGTTTATTGTTTGCTGGAATTATGCTGAACATAGATAATTAAAATTTTTATGTTTTCAGTCAAGAAGATATCTCAGAGTGGACTGATGCCGAACGAAGGATTGGGGAACTGTAAGCGGTTATTTTCTTTTATAATGTGAAAAAAAAAAACTTTCTAACAACAAAAGCGCTTACGTTTTGTCGTTTTCCGACACAGGTCAAAATAACGACCTGTAATATCCGCTCTTGGCCTCATATTTGGGCCATTGTCTGTTGTACGTAAAATTTGAAAAAAACCGGCCAAGTGCGAGCCCAAAGGATTCCGTACCATTATCTATACAACATTAGGTACATTGAGAACAGCGCCATCTATAGAAACCAACAAGAAGCGTTTAACTTTGACATTTAACGACATGTCAGGTGCTGTGAAGGTTACATAGGTGGCCGCTAGGCGGCAAGCGCTGTCTTTAGACAACGTTTGTTGTATGGGAGCCCCCATTCAATATTTATTTTATTCAATTTTTATTTATTTGTTGTTATAGTTGCAACAAAAATACAACATCTGTGAAAATGTCAACTGTCTAACTGCCAAGGTTCATAAGATACAGCTTGGTGACAGACAGCCAGACGGACAGATAGACAGACAGATAGACGGACAGTGGAGTCTTAGTAATACTTCTTACTCCTTTGCGTACGGAACCCTAAAAAATAAAAAAGACTACATCCACACAACATGACAGTGATATGGTAATTAGACATGAACGTCACGAGGGTTTTTTGATGACAAGGTTGCTGTTACACCTGACATGTTGTCTCACTCGCACATTCTAACATTTTTAATGATTGTAATAAAATGCGTATATTTTTGTTATATGTGGTCAAACTCGAAAAAAATTACCGATATTTAAGACATATTTTTTCTTCCTGTACCTAGTTTTGATAGAGAAAATTTGACTCTAAAATTAATAATTTCAATAGTAATTAGTAAAATAATGTGGTAAAATTTATAGTTTGGGTATGATAGATAACAAAATTACGGACATTTAAGACATAATGTATTTTGATAGAGAAAATTTTCCTCTAAAATTTTGGAAACAACTTTTATTTTACTAAAACCATTTAGGAAAACAAAAATATCTTTAAAATGCCCGTAAATTTATTATCTATCAAACCCTCAGACCACTTTTATCGAAAGTGAGCAGTTTTTTTACAATGAGTAAAAATGTTAGGTTGTGCGAGCGAGATAGCATGAAGGACGCAACGACAGCCTTAACCACTCGTCTGCCGCGACACAGATCTGTGTCCAACTTAGTATGGGCCACCTATACGTTCCATTCCGCGAGGGCAGTTCAGAGGTTAATACGTTGAATGGTGTATTTCAGGACCCTGTCAGAAGCACGATCAGTTGGTGGCACGCTACCAGCTAGCATGGGCAGGGCAGCCTCTTCAACGCGTCTTACGCATCAGGTAAAGTCCTGCCTGGGCCCTATATCATAGAACTAAATTAAAATTCAATTCAACAAAAATGTTTTATTCGAAGTAGCACAGAAACTGCGACTTAATGAACGTCGCAAGCTAAACTAGGTGTCCATTTCAAAATCTAGATCGTTTTAGAAAAAAAAATGGACAATAAAGCTCCAAACTTAGTCTTTTCAAAATCCTTAATACATAGGTTGTGTAAATATTGTAAAACCTGGAACTCATGCATTAAACTGGCTTTAAATCCAGACATCATTGTCAGCTAAATAATCTTTAATGTTATAGTAGCCCTTTTGGCACAAAGTTTGCCTTGCACGTCTTTTGAGCCGCTTTCTGGCAAGCTTATTATATCCTCAGGGATCTTATTGTAGAAACGTATACTATTCCCCATAAAGGATGTATTAAACTTTGCCAGCCTAAATTTTGGGAACGAAAGCTTATGTCCATTTCTAGTATTTACATTGTGTTGCCGTGTGTCTCCGGCCTAGAATGAGCCACCCCATTACTTCCCGTGGGTATCGTAAGAGGCGACTGAAAAACGGAAACCAGGGAACGGGCAGCAGCGTTGACCTGTGACACCAGACCACCAAATAGGTACTGCGATCTCCAATCCGCCTGCCAAGCGTGGAGATTACGGCAAAACCTCCCGTACAGGGAGAGACCCATGTCCTGCAGTGGACTGCTATGGTTTGATGATGACATTGTGTTGGCTACCTACAGTTTTAAAGTTACGGATATTTTTCCTAACGTACATAAAATTTTCTGTGCCCTAATCCCACTCTTTGTGAGGGGGATGGCTGTGCTCAGCAGTTAGCCTTATGGCTGATGTGATGAGGACCGTTCGATGTACATTGCATAGTCGATTAACCCACAGTTTAATAAGTAGGAAAATAAGTAGGAAGACTAGTCTATGCGATGAACATCGAATTGCCATAATAAACTACAAATTGTAGTTTAACGAAAAGCGGACTCAATAGCTGCGACGATTTGGGGTAAACCTTAATTAGTATTTTTATGTTTTTACCCCCAAAACTCATTCAATGGGAAGCATGCACGGTTTTAATGCAACGTCTAAAAGGCACAAGAATATTTTATATTAAGTTGTATGTTTCGTTTTCCTAATTATTTTAATCTGTGGTTGACGGTGCTGGCGGTAAAATTACGTATTAATTTAAATAATTAAATAATTATGTTAAGTTATCATTGTACTACTGTTTGTTTCCCTAATAAATAATAAAAAAAAAATCTAAGTAAAACTATCTGAAACTATCCCTACTAGCTGTAAAACTTACTAATACCTACATACGTAGATATGAAACAAAGAAATAAAAAACAGAAAAAATTGGGTAAATCTGAAAACTCTACTCGTCTACACGAACAACTTTCACTATGTACATACAAATTTTAGAAAACTCCTGCGGAGAAGCTGATATTTTTCTTGCAATTTCAAAGTTATTCCCAAAGTAAGTAGTTCCCATGGTAAGAGTTAACAAGCAGAATTTTCCTATATTCCGGAATGTTGTTACACCCTGTATAAATGACTCTCCTGGTTCCACTAAAATTGCCCTTTGGCTCTCAGTGTCATTAGGTTCTGGTGCTTGCTATCTCTCTTTACTTTCTCAAGTATACATTTTTGCGTCCTGTCGCAATAGTATATTTCATTACAAGTGTGGAAAGGCTGTCATTGCGAAGAGTTCCGACAAATGTCTACCCGAGCCGAGGCGCAGCCGAAGGCGAGGGTTGACAGTCGGAACAAGTTGCGATGACGGTTCCGCACGTGTACTGAACGACTATTTTTAATACAGTTGCGAAAAAATGAAAAACTATTTGCTTTTTTCTCTTCTCTCCACGCAATAAATTCGTCGTATGGTAGATATGTAGCGACTTTTTGACTTTTCCGGTAAAATGTTCTCCGAAGCATTTTGTGCAATTATACTGAGTTCCGGTGGTGTTAATTAAAAAAAACTAGGGTTGAAATTACTCATTTTGTGCAACAAACAACTAAACTCGCAAAGAAAATTTCTGAAAAATGGCGCCAACCGTAGAATATAAGCAGAGTTTTTTTTTCTTCACCCATTCTGGTAGGCAAAGGGAACTATGCCCATACAGCCAAGTCTTCAGTAGAAGTTTTTTATTGATATGAAATGAAAATGAAATTTAATGAGACGAAATGAAATGAAACCTAACCAAACTCATTCAATCAAATCATTAAATCTGATATTGAAACAAATTAGTACCTAGCTTCTTTTTAGAAATATACGTATTTGCATGAATCATAAAAACTTCTATGAATTTTTTTAGTAAAAACTTCATGGTTGGTTTTTGTTTTTAATAGACATTATTTTGACAGCTGGGAAAGAGAAAGCACGAGTTCGGGAAAGGTAAAAAAAAAGCATGAGTATGTAATAGCCCACATCCCGAACGCTATACGTCCCTGCAATACGCCACTTTTTGAGGAACTGTATTAAAAAGTCAAGTTACGACATTGTTATTCAAGTTTTCGTTGGTGGGTCTTCAGTTCTCGATTCCATATAAACACTCCGCGCTGATACTACCACTTGTGGCCGACGGCGAAACATAAAATAACACGGCATGTAAAATAGTACGACTTATAAAATGACACGACACGTAAAATAACACTACATGTAAATTAATACGACACATTAAATATTAAGACACGTAAAATAATAGTATATGTAAAATAACACGATACGTAAAACCATGCAAATTGGTAAAATAATACAATATGTTAAATAATACGACACGTAAAATAATACAACATGTATACTAAGATCCCTGTACGCTGTCACCAGGAGGCCAACACGATGGCGGAGCGCGACCTGGGTTCCACCTTCCTTCTGCCGCACGTGCACCTCTATAAGCCAGACATTGTATGTATTCTGCACCATCCTTTATTTGCATGATCTCACCTTCTAGGGTCGAGACAGCCGAACTGCATTTCAACCGCATACCGACTGCAAAGTTGCAGTTCAGATGCAGTTTGAATGCAGTTGACACGGCTGCAATGAAACTGCCAACCAACCGAAACCCACTGGAGTCGGTGTGCAGTTAGCGTGCAGTTCCCTGTTCGGTGGGTTGGCAGTTTCAATGCAGTTATACCAACGGCATTAAAACTGCATCTGAACTGCAATTTTGCAGTCGGCATGCAGTTAAAATGCAGTCCTTCTGTAAATACCCTTAACTTGGGGACCCTTAACCTTAACATTAGCGGGACAAACGGCGGCTTGCGCCAAGTTTTCGCTGCCTTTTTCTCCATTACATTATATTGTATACTAGCTGTCCCGTCGAACTTCGTAACGCCACAGAAAACGTTTGTACGGGAAATAGAAAAGGGCTGTTTTTAGGGTTTTCCCGGAAATTATTCGATTTTTTCTCGCCTTTTAAACCTTCCTTCCCTAGACCTCCACGAACATTTCATGACTAAGATAAGATAAATCCGTTCAGCCGTTCTCGAGTTTTAGTGAGACTAACGAACAGCAATTGTTTTTTTATATATATAGATTTACATTTAATAAAGAATGTAAATTCTTTGCAAGGAAAAAAATCAGTTTTCTCCTTGGATATGTTGTAATTAAATAGATAAAAATGCGTAATGGAATAAACGAATAAATATGCATCTACGTAATGAGATGATTTATACAGCGTCCAGTGGCACCTTCACTCACACTAGATGGGTCAAGGGACCACTCGGACGCTGCAGTGCCTTTGACATTGTTTTGTTTAGATGAAGTAGACTTGCTCAGTACTTACACCGTCCTGACATCTTAGTCGGCCTAGCCCACAGAAAAGACAAGACGAATAGGTAAATAGTTAATTGTCATTAGCGATTATTTCCCATGTGGGAAGGGGGTTGAGAGAGGCCTGTGGCCTGCCACACCAATTCTAATGCGTGTATACAGTACTCGAACTTCCTGGGGTGGGCTGACCTGACCCTGGCTCACCCGTTTTCTGGAGTAAACTTCTTATCCCACTATAAAAAAATATATTCTCAATCTTTCTCAATTCAGGTTCGTGGGTCGAGGGTGTGGAAAAGACGCGATGCGTTGTGTAAAGTTCGCGTCCTCGTAACGTCTTATTTCCGTGGGTAATGTCACATCGCTTCAGTACATACATTGTGTATCAAAGTGAATTGAAAAGACGCCGCGTCATTTTCTCGCCCTCGCCTTCCAATGCGCCCCACGCCTTTGGAGTTTTGGTTGCCTATTGCCTAAAGAATTTTCATTGTACTTAAACAGGCCTGTTGACAGACTTTTTTTTTCAGACGAGCGATGTGTCAGAATTTGATTCGCTGTGATGGAGAAACTCTGGTAGCAGATCTACGAGAAACAAAAATCGAGTCACAAAAACTGCGTCTGATATTTTCACAAAAGCTGTCACAAAAAACTGAGTTTGGAATTTTCACACTAGTTTAATTAAAACTTGTGAAATCAAACGAAAGTGAATATATTCTTATTTTTACCACCAAAGTTAAGACTAATGTATAGAGAAGTTGTTTTTTCTAATGAGAAACTTATTTATTCTTAATTTAAGGTTTATGTTATCAACTGCTGATATTTTAGTTTTTTTTCTAACTTGCTTCGCTATTTATAACTTGCAGTTTTCTTCATAGAATAACTCTGCGTGTCAAACGAAATTAACAACAACGAAATTTTTATAATAATATGCCATAATAATTGTAAGATTAGTTTGTCTTAGTCATAAGCTCTCTATTTGAAAATGATTTGAATGAGAAATCTGTGCAATTTTATTTTTGTTAATTGCAAAATAATGATTTCTTGTTTGAAGAATTTTCATGTCATAATATGTATTTTATAAATCAGAGTACACATTTTCATATGAATTTCGTTCAATAAGAGTGCCAATAAGATATGTTATGAACTCTTTTATTGTTTAAAAATATTTGATGAACTTTTATACTTTTGTAAGACGTTACTTGAATACTTTCGATATATTTTGTTGAATAAATAATTATCATTATGACATATAAATGTTTTATTTTAGTTTATTTTAAATTCAATCTATATACAATATATCAATTTGAAAGGGGCTCAAGTGAAATTAAAAGTATTTGAAATATGAGACAGCGTTTTATTCAATATTCAATAATATCTTAAAAGTACAATCGATAAAATATTCAGCAATATTACAAATACAACTTGAAACAATAATTAGAACGAAGCAAACTTATCTATTTTATATATAAATATAAACTTAATAAATAGCATAGCAACATTAGACACTAGCATAATTCTTAACTTTAATTTCAAGCACACAGACTTTAAAACGCAATTTTAACTGTTACAATTATTACCAAGCGTAACATTAATTAATTATTTTAAGCATCCCTATTACGCCAATGGGGATTAGTGATTTATAAAACCGGAGCTACTGTTATTTTAACCACTCGTCTGCCGCGACACAGATCTGTGTCCAACTTAGTATGGGCCACCTATACGTTGCGTTCCGCGAGGGCAGTTCAGAGGTTAAGCAATCTTTAATCTTATTCAAACAGCTCACGACTTAATTCCGAATGCTTTTAGGACTTCAGTCTCTTCGTCTTAACTATGCTTAAACTTAGTCCTTTCTCTTTCTTAGACTGGATTTTTCAATAGTCAGATAAAACTTAACTGGAGAGTAAAACTGATGTTGTCACTGTCTTGTCGCATGATTTAGACAGTGATAGCATGCAATTTATTCTCCAGTTAAGTTTTATCTGACTATTGAAAAATTGGCCCTTAGTAATATTGAATTTTTCATTATTGTAATCGACTCTCTTTCCTTCTCGGTGAGATATTTTATACATTACCTTTGCCAATATCATGTGTTTTAACCGATTCATTACTTAAGTATTCTCCTTAATACCTATAATCAATTTTGATACAACACAAAAATGGAAGTATATGAGCAAAAGCACGTCTTTACTAAAATGCATGACAACGTTACAAGAATGCACCAACTATGGTCAGACAAACATTTTTGTTTCCTACTAAATCACTTTCAAAGTTATCAAAATGTAAAATGGACAGAGAATTCTGCATTAAGTTTACTACAACACATTTTTTATATACCTAATATGAGGTTGAATTTTTTGCGTTTTATCCGCCTCACCATAGATACTGCTTGATCATCAAGATCTTTAACTTGTCAGAAGTATTTAATAGCTCTACCTAACTATTACTTATGAAGAACTTGTGCAGGACATTAAAATCTAGGTAGTCATTTACCCCAAGGAATATCCAACGTAATCCCATTTTTAAGTTGCTTTTTCGTAATGAAATATTATGTAGGTATAATATTTTATGGGTTGGTGACCACATCGTGTTTAATCACTCTTCACTGCTATAGTTGCGAAGTTACCCAATATGTAATTTACCATTTTTATCTACGATAGTTTGCATGTTATAAAATTATGCAAAGATTTTGTTCGTCAAGTTTAAAATATGCTAAGCGCTATCTAAAAGAGCATAATTAGGTCATTTTAATATCATGGACTACCTTCGTACAAAATCCCAACTTCTAGTACAAAATGCGTACCAAAATACTATTCAACAACAGCTCTTGGCCAAAAGGTTTGTCAAACATCCGTTACCAATATTTTGATTTAAAATAGTACTCGTAAGTAATACAAACGGCTATGCAGTTAGAAATAAATCTCGAGCCCGAATATGACTTAGTTACCTTTTAGTTCTTGGAAAAAAAGAATCTACAGCATATTCAAGACTTAAACGTACAAGGTATAAAGTACCAACTTTGTTAACTGTGTTTTAACTATCACATTAGTTGGATACATTATTGATATTTTCACTACTTTGTTTATGAATTTTGTTTATGAATAGCTAATTAGTTGTACATGTTAAATACTTTTGGTTACATGACACAAGGTAGGTACTATTAATTTGGTTACATTCTTATCACATCTTTAATATTTTGCAATAGCATAGTGTGCAAATAGCTTTGCCATTTTAAGAGTGAAACAAATCTAAATACCTACCAACCGTCTTCAAAATTTTATAGAAGTAAGTACGTCGTTACATATTACAACATTTTGAAAGTGGTTGATTTCGGAAGCAAGATGCCGTGTTTTTGTTTTGCTTCGCTTTGTAAAAAGGAAATTTAAATTCTTCATCTATTTTAAATCTACTTCTTTGGAGTTCCATCCAAACTGGATGGTGGTGATTTTGCAATCATCGATATAGATCTGTAAAACGTACAAATATTAAATTATATTCCTGAAATGTCTTTGAAAATACTTATCACATAAACACCATGCTTTGAAAGTACACACAACTAAAACCTGGTCATAAAATAAACCACAGTACGTAAAAACCAAAACTGATACTAAATAAATAACGTTAATGTAGGTAATATAACAACAGTCAATGATTACAAATGAGATGACGGAAATCATATAAATAAAGCAATTTAAATAAATTAAGCAGTACATAATATATAAGTGTACCTATTTGCCGTTCTTTTCGAAGGGGTGACTTAAGCAATAGCAGCTGCAATGAATAATATTCAATTCTTTAATAGTCGGTACTTGTATCATGAAACAAATAAAGTAAAAAATATGAAAACGAAGCAAAGAAAATAAATTACGTAGGTTCTTAGTGCGTAATACAAAATGAACTTAACGAAAATAAGTTTTGAAAAAATATCTTGATGAGTAACTATCTGAACGTAAAAAATTATGTAAAAGAGTAAAACGGAGAAAATTTCACAATAATGATTAAGAGGTAACATCAACCTTACCTTCTTTGAGCAGGTATAGGTGGGGACGACTGAGTTGCCGGGGGAAGCGAAGCTGGACAACTGCCAGAGAGAACTGGTTGTTCCTCTTCGTCATCTGCTTTGTGCTCTCCTGATGGAACGATAAATCAGTTGAGATACACGTATAGACAGCAAGTCGACCTTTAAATTTTCGTTGCAAAACACCCGAAACACAACTGAGTACTGATGCACGCGTTTAAAGGTTCATGTGATGTCGACTGTACTAATAAGGTACATTGTTAGGTAAACTTTTTGCACGCCTAACAACTCTTTCCTTTACCTCCTGCGGTTGACTGGTAGAAAATACTTATAGCCGCCGCTTAGTCCACCGCATTGTACGATTTCTTTAAGTGCAATGAAAGTGTAAATAAATAAATCATTTCATATTACCAATGATTTTGTTTTGTAAGTTCCGTGAATTGCCGATGTGCGGTGGGCAAGAGTGGGGATCTTAATTATTAATGGTATATAGCTTCTTCTTGCTAATTGTGAGGTCTGAATGTCTGAGGTGTTCACTTAAAGTAGAAATATATTAATAATAGCAACTGCTATTTAGTAATATATAGGAATATGAGCTTAATAACCACGCGTGCCCACTGCCAATTCGCTGTAGGCACGCTTGGTGATTAAGACCATACTCTCTCCCTGAGAGAAGGCCTGTGCCCTACAGTGGGACGTATATAGGCTGCATTATTGTTTAGTAATATCTAGCAACTGGATTTTCGTTGCTACTTTCTGGTCCACAATAAATATCAATTTCGGCACCTTGACTTTCGATAAAGAAAACGATGAAATTATTGGAACACGTGGACTCTACCTCTAACAATGGGTGTATCTCCAATGTAGAACGTCGGCGCAGGAGTCTCAATGGCGGCTTCTCGCACCGATCCGTCCCCGCTGACAGCACTAAGGGTGTCAGTGCTATCAAACATTATCGTGCGCTCCTTCGCTTGAGGTACCCGCCCGTCTAACTCCTGCAGATGTAAAATATAAATTAGAATGTGATATCTACGAGGGGTGTTCAATAACTAGTGAGAATTAATAAGATACAATTAACTTTTATCAAACGTTATTTTATTTTTGTTGTTATTTTATTTCTACCACCGAATTAGCATGCTGAAGTGGCAGTAAGCCGGCCATATCATCCGAAGAACTGATAACCGATGGGGTAGACGAGTTCTTGAGTGGAGACCGCGGATCGGTAAACGTAGTGTGGGACGTCCTCAGACTCGGTGGAGCGATGATCTTCGCAGGGCGGCTGGCAAGAGCTGGATGAGAGTAGCCGAGGACCGTGCTCAGTGGCGTGCAATAGGAGAGGCCTACGTCCAGCAGTGGACAATCATAGGCTGATGATGATGATGATGTGTGTGTTTTATTTTTCAACGTAGTTACCTTTTAGATAGATAGATAGAGAACACTTTATTGCACAACCAGGTGAAAGATATTACAAATAGTTTCTTTTATCTAAGTATTGGTATACAATTGGCGGGATCTATCTTATCTTATCTTATAATTACATATTGTACCAATAATATCTTAGTTAATACCTAATAACATTAATACCTAAAAAATTAATACAAAATTAAATACATGTACCTAAGCAGCAGTTTACATGTACATAATATAATTACATGAATACATACAAAATAAATACATAATTAAATATATATAAGCAACAGTTTAAAGCTCAAACAGTGAGGTAGTGAAATTTCACCAATGCCTTAAAACAAGACAAGGACTTGGCTTTTCTAACCTCCACGGGCAGGTTACACTAAGCATATTTTTTATAAACCTAAAATACCTTATTAAAAAAATCTTCATCTTGATTCTCTAAAAAACCTTGTACTGCGGCGATCACTGCGCCATCATCGTCGAATTTCTGGTCTCCTAGATATTCTTTCAATCTCGGAAATACATAAAAGTCACTAGGAGCAAGGTCTGGAGAATATGGACGATGTTCTACCAATTCGAAGCCAGCATCATTGATGGCAGCCATCGCAACTTTGGACTTGTGCACTGGGGCGTTATCTTGATGAAAGAAAAGTACTTTAGCGAGTTTGCCACGCCGTTTTTATCTTATATAAGCTGAGCTTACAGCTAGCTGAAGTGGCAGTAGGTAGTTCGCATCACTTACACATGATGTGGAGCCAAGAACCAACGAAGTAAAACAGTTTTGCAATTAATGATTTTAACTGTATGTAATACTTAGTTTTGCCCATGGACAGAGCTATTTACAAGCTGGATGCGTAGTGCGAAATATGTGATAGTGGGCTCTATCCAACTATCCCTTCTTCTATCTATCTTCATCTATGAACACAACGTTTATGATATATTTTTTTAGATGTGTTCTCTGTCCCTGTCTCTCTTCCTTTATGAAGAAGGAAAGAAAACGCGTAGCAATTAATGACACAAATTAAACGAGAGATCTGTACAGTACAGTGTTTTATAGTGAGAATGATGTATATCTGATTCACTCGCAGGCACACCGTAATTCACATTATGTTCCCAACGTTCTTAATTCACAGTTTGGAAAATTTC
Organism: Yponomeuta malinellus; assembly: GCA_947308005.1. Lineage (NCBI taxonomy): Eukaryota > Metazoa > Arthropoda > Insecta > Lepidoptera > Yponomeutidae > Yponomeuta > Yponomeuta malinellus. The sequence goes on from OX371019.1 coordinate 8,622,912, forward strand.
TGTACAGGATAAACAATGACATCACCCTCACCTAGTCGGTCTAGCGATAAAACACTAGTGAATCCGGAATTAAGTTAGTAATGTGTTAATAATAACTACCTAGTTCCACAAAACGCTCGACTACCGAGACAGAGAGTGGAGAGGTCATGGGTTCCATTCCTTCTGGAGGCCGCGGTACTCATTTGTACAAATAGCCTCAGTCTGGGCGTATTTCCACGTTTATGATGTAGTTATATTATATTAAGTGATTTGCGATGCTCATGCATTTATATATGTAGTATTCGGGTGTATACATAGTAAATCGCGATTTTACCTAATTAAAAATCGCGATTAGACCCGAATAATATATTATGTATAATAATAATAACTTCCACACAATAAAATCACTGGAACTGGTCCCTAACTAGGATACCCTGTGCTATGGTAACCAGACAAGGAGGTCACAAACATGAAAATACACCCAGACTGAGGCCATTTGTACAAATGTACTGCGGCCCCCAGTGGGAATCAAAACCACGACCTCTGTTTTAGTAGTTAAGCGCCTTAACGGCTAGACCAACGAGCAGTCGGGACCATGATGATATTATTGGGACCATGATCAGTCTTGGAAGCATATGGAAGTAAGGAAGATGTATCAATTCTTTAACTCACCAATCTTTCAGTATCTGAGTCTGGCTCCTGCACTTCGTAATCATGCGTATAATGTTCGCTCGTGGAGCCATGCTCCAGGCTCTCCATTTGGACTGTCGTCACGGGATCCATCGTATCCAGGGACGATACCATGGTGTTGGACCCTGCGGGGCGGGCGGCTGTTATCTTTGAGTAGGGGCATGCGAAGCTTGGTAGCATAGCTATTAAGTTTTCATCCGATGTTAAAGAAGGGGCCACCAGCTCGCTGGACCGAAGATCTGAAGCAGATTGCTGGCAGCGGTTGGATGAGGATGACCGTGGACAGAAAGAAGTCGCGTGCCATGGGGGAAGCCTATGTCCAGCAATGGACACGGGCTGATTGATTGATAGTGAAGGAGGGGTGTGGAGGGGCTGCAAGCGAGCATTATGAAGCAAAGTTAATTAGGGTTCCGGTACGAATCTAATATGAATTAGAAACTCCGTGCGTACTTCTCCTGTACTTCTACTTATGTATGTATGTAGTAGGTGATTCCCATTCAAACGTAATTTAGTTTTAATTTACATTCGACATGCCGATCGAAATGAAAATTTAGCTTACTGTCTAGCTCGCATAATGTAACATTTTTAGTGATTGTAAAATAAAATGTACTTTTGATAAATGTGGACTGAGGCTTCGCTAGATAATTATGAAAATTTGAATAACCTTTTTGTTTTTCTGTGCTTAGTTTTTGATAGAGTTGTTTCCAGTATTATTAATTTTAGTATCAAATGTTCTCAGACAAAAACAAGGCATAGAGTAACAAAAATATGTCTAGAATGTCCGAAATTTTAATATCTATCGAAGTCACTCGCCACATTTATCAAAAGTATATTTTTTTTTTGCAATAATTAAAATAGTTGAGTTAGAATGTGCGAGTGAGACGAGGTGTAGTATGTCGTCTCATGGGATCGACCGATCGTCGTGCACGAACAAACTTCGAGTCGTATCCACGATCTAGCGTTATTTGCAAAATGGACCCGTATCCATTAGCCTATAGGCTGCTTACGAAGCGTTATTTGTAAAATGGACTCGTATCCATTAGCCTATAGGCTGCTTACGAAGCGTTATTTGTAAAACGCGCAATTCCTGAAACATGTCGGTCATTCACTTTTGCTCTACGAGTTTCGATTTTATATTTCAATAGAAACGTATCATTTATGGTTTTTCCGATTTGGCTTTACTGAAGGCCGCAATATTAGTAGTGAGCGTAAAGTGCGAATTTAATAACATTATATTAAATCCCAGATATTTTGAAAATAATTATCTGCGAGAAAACTTAAAACAAAAGTTGTTGCCAAATACAAACTCTAAATTGGGGAGTCTCAGGAATTGCGCATGTTTTAAATAGCGCCGTATATCAAGATCCTCACCTCCAGACGTCAGACTGCCTGTCATAGGAGTGTCAACCTCATAGTTGTAAGTAGCTCGCGTAGCGTTGGAAGACGTAGCCTCCAGGCTATCCGTACTGCCAAGCATAAGATCAGCCCTGGCTCCCCTAGAAGAAGACACGCCACTTTAACAAGCAACCGTGCATTTTTTTGGAACGTTGCAAATGGCAAACCCTGGTCTTCGCCTACTCCACTGGGATACAGGTGAGTTTATTTATATATCATCATCATCATCATCATCATCAGCCATTTGACGCCCATTGCGGGACATAGGCCTCCTTTGTGGTTTTCATAACCATGAGGGGTTTTACCATAATTGCCACGCTTGGCAGGCGGGTTGGCGATCGCAGTATGCGGTTATGTATTTAATTTACTTGTAGTTCTCGTCCATAAGAAGGAAATTACGTCAGTTCGTAGAAATATCGAGACCGCTTTCGAAATACGCGAACATAATATATCGCGGCAAGTGGCAGTCCCTGGTCTCTGAGTACTCCTCTGGGATACAGGCGTGAGTTTATGTACATATAAAACAACTATAATGTACAATGTTATCCGCCGTCTGCGGGTCGAGTTGTAGTGTAGAAAAATACAGCGAAAAAAAATAATATATATATATACGCGTATATATTGAATTGATAACCTCCTCCTTTTTTGAAGTCTGTTAAAAAGCACTCCACTCGTCATGTCGTTTCGGCTATCGTCCAGTGTGACACCGTTCTATCATTCCTTATTTGCCACTTTCACCTAAGTACATACACGGCCGGTTTCCGAATTAGGAATTTCACTGAGTAAATACTTAAGTAACGTTCTGTCACGCTCTTCTGTGAGAAAATCGAAGAGACAGCACTACAGTTAACTATTTACTTAGCGAAAGTCTCAATTCAGAAACTGGCCCACAGTCTCTAAATTTACATTTCGTGACTCGATGAGTAACAAACATCCTAAGCCAGCGGCCACATAGAAGGGACGTGGGGCGAGGCAAAGACGCGTCTTTAGTCCAATTCACTTTCATACAAAATGTATTGAATGGACGGGACGAAGCCCGCGCATAAGAGACGGTGCGAGAGCGCAATTTCTATACAATGTCTTTTCCGCGCCCCCGACCCACATTCCTTCTGTGCGGCCGCTGGCTAAAACATCTAACCAAATTTTCGCATTTATAATAATTGTAGGATTAATTAAAATTTCTCACCTGCTGAGGCTTCCAGAAGAGCTCAACTCCTCGTCCTGGCCGCTCCAGGATCCGCTAGCTGGATCTGTAAAATGTTTCCCAGAAAACGAGATGATACTCTGAGCTATCGACTTCCCGGAAGAAGGCGACAGCTCTCGTATCATACTGTCCGTCCTATGAAATTCAAGATCTTCTGGCTTGTCTGAAGACTTGGTAATAGTTTGCTTTGTAATCGTCACAATGCCACCATCCGTATGTTGCTCCAGGACTGTGGCTAGACTGTCTAAATCAGATTGCTGAGACGCTATGGAAGTGGACATTTCCGAGGAATAAGATGCTGTAGCTCCGTCGATGTCGTAATCCCTATGTTTTGCTCCAGGAATGTCGACCCCATCGCTGTCGGTGCTTGTGAAACTTTCAGATACTTTTTTGCCGTCTACGAATTTTTGCTGTATCACTGTTGTGGTTCGGATGACTTCGATGACTCCGCCGTCAGTGATAGTCCTTTTAATTCCGACTTGTTCTTTTGATTTCTCTTCTTGGTCAAGGTATTTCATCATCTCTTCACAATCACCAGGAATGGATTCGGCTGAGCCCTTTTTGGGTGCTTCAGCGCAAACGAAACTTGACGTTTTAGAACATTCTTCACTGACTGGCTCCGTTTGTACTTCAGCTACTGGTTGTGGGACGAAATAAGCTCCACGGTTGTCAAATTTCTTTACCGATACAACTTTTGGGACAATAGGTGTTCCAGACTCTCTCATTTTTTCTTCCAGAGCCATCTGCTGATCGATCAATTTCCTAATTTGTGCGGATTCAGCTAATAATTTTTGGGATGGGCTACCGTAGCTTCCCACCTTTTGCAAGGGGCTAGTAGTCTTCTGAGATGGGCTAGCGCTTTTTTGGGAAGGACTGCCGCTTTTTTGGCTTGGGCTCCCCCCTTTTTGTGGCGGGCTGCTATCGGAGCCACTACCGCTGTATGACCGTTTCTCTTGTTCAAGGAAACAACAGCTTACATCTTTGGGGTCAGCTTGCAATAGGGCTTCTTTTTGCTTAGCTATGATTTCTGCTTTAAAAGCTTCAAAGCAAGCAGACTCGAGACCTTCAAATTCTTTCAAGCTGGAGATCGAAATATCATCACCCTGGCTTTTGCTCAAAATATAACGTCGTGGTAGAGATCCATTCAAAGAATCTTGGGAAGAAGACGAATGCTGTTGGTATTGTTCCATCAAAGCCCTTTCGAGGTTTTCAAACTCCTGCAATGAGCTTATAGAAATATCGTCATTTTCACCCTTGACCCTAAATCTGATCCGAGAAGCCATCTCAGATTCTGATAAGCTACCGTAGGAATTGCGTCCAAAGCTTCCATAACTACCTATCGATTCTTTCTGGGAACTTAGACTGCCTATTCTGCTTGCATCAAAATCTGTCATTTCTTCTTCTTTGATGTCTTCAAGAGGGACTCTTTCGTAATCATATCTTGGATCACCTTCAAACTGCATTTGAACCCAACGTTTTCCAGCTTCTATTTCAGCAAGTTCTTGAGCTTGCAATTTCTTTTGATCTATTTCATATTGAAGTAACTCTTCATCGGATAGCGAGCCTGATGTAGTGCTTACACTTTCCTGTTTCTTTGAAGCTTTTGATAACATTTCTTCAACTTCAGTGTCATGTCGCCTGACTATTTTTGTGGTTTTAATTTGTACGCTTTTGCCTTCAGTATCAGTTTCTTGTGCCTCTCTAGCTACTTCTTCTATGACTACAAAATCATCCATCTCACTTGGTTTATCTACCATTTCAAATTCGTCGCTTGTTGGAGAATCTTGGTCTTTTTCGTATTGCACGGTTCCTTCAGAAGTGGTAATCATAAGTTCAGATCTGCTTGTATCAGCGATCATATCAGATTTCAGCTCAGGTGTTTCAGAGATATCATATATATCGTCTAAAACATACTCCCTACCATTATCAGTAGAAAGAGAACTTTGGCTTGGTGCTGAAAGTGGTGTGTGAGGGGTTGACAAATGTTCTTGAGTTCTTAAGCTTGATGTTGAACTTTGCTTACTTTCAAGTTGAGAATCTGGAGTTTTGACCACGGACTTTTCGGTCTTGGTCTTCGGTACAGACGAGTCACTCTTTGACTTTAGTATATCTTCATACTGTGATGATCCGACAGGTATTATGTCACTTTCAATATCGACCAATTTTCTTTGACTTTGTGGTTTTTCAGCTACCGAGAATGGTATAGCTTCGACTTCTTTTACAATTTTTTTTACACATTCTTCTTGTACCTCCACATCTCCTAATTTTATTTCTTCACCTATTTTCGTTTTTTCAGCTGCCGGGAGTGGTAGTTCGGCTATTTCTTTAACCACTTTCTTTATACATTCCTCTTGTACCTCAACAGGCTCTAATATTATTTCTTCAGAACTCTTGGGAATGCTACTTATTTCATGTATAGTAGTTTTTATGACTGTTGTTTCTTCCTCAGATGGTTCTTTCGATTCTAAAGTGACACTCCCAGATTTGACAATTTCCTCATATTCAGCTGAACCTACGGGGATAATTTCACTCTCTAAATCAACGAATTCTCTCACGCCTTTTTGAGGTTTTGTCACAGTGAAAGGGACTGCGTGCTGTTTGTGACTGGAGCGTTTCGTTACCTGTTCTACAACTTCTTCTTTTTCAAATTCTAGCTCTGATTGAGACGATGGCATATCTAATTTGGAAATTGATGATGAAAGATATTCATCAGTTTTGAATTGGCTTGAAATAGTTGTATCGGAACTATCTTTGGCAAACGATTTAACAGAGTCTTCATCAATATCTAAACTTTCAGATACGCTTTCTGTGGGGAAATGCTCTGGGACTAACTCTTTAGGTTGAAAACGCATTTCATGTGATCTCTTCATTTTGCCTGCTGGTTCGTCACATTTTTCATCAATTTCTTTGTCATCATCGTCACCAGATTGTTCTCCGTCAATTTCTCTCAGTTTTGGTTTCTCTGTTTCATGAAGGAACTGCTCAACATAAGTGGTGCTCTCCATCAATTCTTCTTTTAACTCATTGGCTGATGGTACAAGTGTCTCAGACGCGTCTGATATGTCAATACTTGCCACATGACTCGAGCCGTCTGAGTCTAGGCTTTTCATGCTGTCTCTTGAAGCTAGCGAGCTCGCTGCTGTATAATAATCTTTTGACGTCCTCAAAGAAGATGAAGCCTCATGGCTTGTCAGTGCCGTTTCAAAATCACCAGTTCCACCTGTAGCAGTCATCATGATATCAGCATCCGAAGATAGAGGTCTACTTTCAGAGTGTTCGAAGCTTTCGTAATGACTCCCACCAGAACTAGACCAGCCTTCCACATCTGACGCTGAACGTCTTTCTCCAACACCCAGTTTGGATTTCATATGTTTTTGCACCCTAAGTTTTACTTCGGGACTGCCTTTTGATGACCCTTCCCCGGAAAGGATGATTTCGCTTTCTGTTTCTAGTATTGAATGTGGCCCACTATCTGATTTAATGGATACGTCACCACTATCAGTAAGGCCTGGGCTTGATTCTTTAACTTGTTGCACAGTCGTTTCTTTGTCTTCACCTGAGATGGAAGTATCTTCTCGAGAGCTATCTTTTTGAGTAACACTGTCTGAGATTTGACTGCCTAATGCTTGGCTCTTATCTTCAATTAGTTTTTGAGATTTGTCTGAATGTTCGTCTCCTACGTGTGGCTCTTCGGTGATTACTTCTGGTCTATCTGGGCTAGCGAGGAGTTTGAATTGGAACTCAGAAGGTGATTGCTTATACTTGCTACTGCCATCACTTTTCTCGCTTATGATCTCGCCCTGTGCTGCTTCAAGAGACTGCTTAACTTCATCAATAGTTTTTTCCAAAACCGATAAGTCCGCAAGTGGTTGAGCAATTATCAGAGAGTCGTAGTCCACTCGTTCTGACTCAAGTTTCGTTGCCTGAAACTCGGCAGAAGATAAGTCGGTGTCATATCCGCTACTGCAGATGTCTTCTAGACTCTTTTCTTTCACTAACTTCAATTCTTCTGTCTTTTTCTGATCCGTCCCAGTTAGGAAAGCTGAATCAGCTTCTGTAGAGAACTCGGAAGCATGTAGGGTCTCTGCACTCATAGTAGAATCTATTGACTTTTGCAAAATTTCTGCTTCGTGAGATTCCAAGGACTTAATCATGCATTCAGTATCAACACTCTCACCAGATTTCATCATAATATCTTTCGATGTTGTACTTATATCCTCAAAAGTATTGGGAGACATGTCTGTTTTTGCGGTTTTTACTGAAACCTCAGATTCAACGACAGTTTTTAGTTCCAAGACGGTGTCACTATCAGAGCTTTTTGTAATAGTTGTTTCTGACGTATTTCTCAGTTTAGGACTCTTTATTTCTTCAGCAGTTTCAAATGAGTCCGTTTTCTGCAACGATACCTCCCAGACTTGCTCTTGAATTTGTTGCTGTGGTAATTTTACTGGAGATTTAGATAACTTTTCTTTTTTAGGAGTGTCACCGTCATGAGGAAGGTCAGGTGCTGCTTCAGATTCTGAATGAGTTTCCTGACTTCCAGTTCGGCTGAATGTGCTTCTGACTGGTGACGTGGACACCTTAATCTCCTTTATGAAGTCAACTTCATAGACTTCGTTGTCTTTTTTAAACGATTTGGATCGGCTTTTTGGACTGCCTTCAGAAGTCTCTTTCATATCAGCTGTCTCACTTTTGAAACTAGGAGCGTGGGAGGCATCGGAGCTAAGATCGTCATGTTCTTTGCTTTCAATTACTGATTCTTCTTTATGATGTTCTATTGTTGAGCTTACTACTTTGCCCTTTTCTGATAGTTCTAAGCTAGAAACAACTTCATCTTTTTCAACAATTTTCAAGGATGAATCCACAAATGCCACTTTGGATTTTGAATCTTCATTTTCTTCAATATCCTGAAGCTCAATAGTGTCAGTGAAATATTCTTTTCCCCATTGTTCATGAGACATATCTCTTTCCGATATTTTGACTTCATTTTGCTTTTTTATAGTTTCATCTTTGATAGCTGTCATTTTTTCTTCAGACTTCGTTTGGCGACCAGTATACAAACCTTGTTCTAAGAATTCTCTTTCAACTTTAATAACATCAGAATCGTCAATACTTTTTAGTACAGTTTTTGTTTCAGTGTCTGATCTCTTGGCAGTGGCTTCATGCGCTTTTTCTACTTTCTTCTGAGATGTTTCCGTTTGATCTCCATCTCTACGTATGACAGTCTTCTCTTTTAACTCATGTTCTTGTCCTTTTAATTCATGACTAGTTTCTGTCTTGATTACTAAGGAGTCATCATCGGAAGACGAAACTTGTTTAGTTTGTGAAAAGTACTCCTGTCCAGAAATCTTTTTGACCTCAGTTTCTTTATGAGTTAAAATAGTGCTGTACTCGTCGGTGCTACCGAATTTGGCAACCATATCGGATATGACAGCTTGAGGGTCGATTGACTTGAATATTAATTCTCCACCTACAGTTTTATGCACAGAAGAGGAAGATGTAGAGGTTTCAACTCTAGATTGAGAGAAAAACACATCTGAGGAGGTAGTAGATTTCTGCATTTCTTCCATTTGCACAGCAAGTTGCTCTTGCTTTATCTGGTCGATGACATCGATGCTCTTTTCAATGGTTCGGTCTACAAGTTCTATAGCACCACTGGTGATGGTTGGTTGGTCTACGTTTACGAATGATAGATTATCAGCAGTTAAATGTCTAGTCGGAGACTTTGGTCTGGCGATTTCACTTTGATCCGTGGACCCCTTAATTTCTGCAAAGAAAGATAATTTTAAATTAATACTTTACTTAATTTCAGAAATAACTAGTCAAGTGTATCCGAAAGCATGTGATATTTAGATATCTTAAGTTTTAATAATCGTCGAAGTTAAAGTTAACAAGACATTTTTAATATGAATATTTTTAACGGTCTAGAAAAAAAATAGGTGTCGGAAGTTTAATTTAAAGCTTCAAAAGCATCTGAAGCATGGTTTGACTATTAATTATGAACACTGTAACTGATAATGAGATGAAAAACGTATTGGAAAACACAGTGGTGACGAAAGCTTCAGTGAATGGTGTTAATAAAACAAATGAAGTGTTCGAATCAAAGCGAAACGTTACTCAAAAACAGAGCGATAATAAAGAAAATGGCGAATAAACGACGAGAAAAAATGTGAAGGTAAAGAAGCAAAAATCACATAAAAACAATGGTAAGAGACGTGGTTTGCTTGTGGATCTACTTACCTATAGCAACGTAAGGGCTCCGCAAGAAAGAAAGTAAAATTTACTGTGCTTGTCATACTGTTCAACAAGTAAAATTGTGACGATTGCAAAGTTTAATATGACTATGATGAATAGTGATCCACGGTCTTTTTAACAATCTTCTTAATGAGATAAGGTACTACTCATTTTGCAGATTTGAGATTTGGATAAATAACGTGTCCGGTTGGTTTGCGATGGAAAGACTTTGCTTACATGCAATATAAAAAATGCTTCTAAGTCTTGAGTCATGAGTCTTTTTCTGGATGGTTTTTAGGTTTTGATAGGTAATTTAATATAAAAACATGCGATTGGCTTCCAAACTTATATTAAGCAAATGAAGTTACATGAGAATGTTCATTGAAAACAATGAGTAAGGTTTCGCTATGACTCTACTAGCTGGCCATTGCACTTGCCTGTATGAAGGCACAAGTATTTTTTGTATTAACTAAGGTTAGGTTGTATTTGTTAAATTTATTACTATCCTTAATGAAGTATTTTGCAGGTGGTACAATTACAAAGTGATAGCTACGGGCTACAATGACAATGACTACAACTAACTAGGCAGGTTTGTGACAATTTATATCGTATATAGTGATACATTTAGAATTCACATTAATGCTTACTTTTAGTGTTATGAACGCATTTTTGAGCATCAGGTTGATTATGATGAACATCAACAAGGGCCGAGTTTCATAAAACTACAATCCATAATTATTCGATCTACCTACATCGCATCGCCCACGATACAGGCTGTGCCTAGTGTGGGGACGCTGTTACTTTATGAAGTTATACTCTGTGCCATTCTACCTACCTGTAAACATTTTTTGATAAACTACTTTTAGAATTAGATTGTATCAACACTGAAAGGTATCTGGAAATATACACAATTTTATCCATTTTATCCATTGCAAAGCAGAGTTTTCCTACTTGTTAATTTGTGGATCGATTGACTTAGTAATGTACATCGAATTGTATAGTAAACCATAAATTATAGTCCTATGAAACAGGCCCCTGATAGTCAAATGATTGTGTTATAATAATCGTGATACATGTTAGAGCGCACAAGCTCATTTACATAAAGAACTTTTCGGATACCGAGGTTAAAATCAATTAATAATTTTACTAACAATTTGTCTGTTTCGACCTTCATATAAAAGAAAGCCCTTTAGATAACTGAGCTTATACTAGTGCAGTTGGAATATTTGTCTCCGTATACTGACCACTTTGATGGGCTTCTGTCTCACTTATCATGCTGTCTCCACACGAAGAAGCCCGCGGTGACTGTCTGCTGGCGTCCAGGAACGAAGAGTCGGAACCTAAAGGTTTGTGGGCATTAGCTACTACTGGGATACTAGCTTCTATGGATATTTTGTGATTTGGTTTAGTATTAGTTTCTGGCAGATCGATACCGGTTTTGCTTGAAGCTTAAATAGTAAGTGAATAAAATACTACCTTCCAGAAACCAAAGGTTAGTGAGTTTTTACCTGTACTATTAGTGGGTGCACATTTAGTTATTTAGTCATCTAGTATTTAGTTCTTTAGTGATAGCTAGCCTTACAAGGTAAGTCTACATTTACAAAATTCAGCTACTTTTTCTACAGATATTACCATTCTCTTTACAGTAATTACATAGGCACTCTAGCTTTACGTTTTTTACCAATCTAATTATAAAGTTTCAGCAAATGTACCTTTAGGATGTAGCCCGGTTTGCTTATCGCCAATACTTTCGTCAGTTTTAGCTTTGTCCCTAACGGTAAGGTCCACAGGGGATGGTGGTGGAGTTTTAGAGAATTTGGATACAAGGTCTGAAATAAAAGCAGTGAAACATTGAACAGTCATACCAAAATAAGTTAGGTTTTTGACATGATTATACAAATATTTGCAATATTTAAAGAATAGAAGCGTACATAGTTTATACTAACCATGTGTCACATGGCTGGAATCAATTCTTATTATAGCACTTTGTGAGATATCATCCAGTAGATTAGAGCATCGTCTATTCAACTCGGACATATCTGGCACAATGTCTTCTTCCTCAGTTTTTTCATCGTCATGTACCTTCTTTTCCTTGGCAGATTTTTCCGAAATATCAGCTGACAGAACTTTGTCAGAGTCTACTTTGTCGAAAACTTTTGATTTGTCTTCAATCTCACTAAATATTTTGCTTTCTGTCATGACTGATGTTTCACGAGATGAGCTGCTTGATACTTTAACTATTTTTGATACGGATTTCTCTTCAGAAATAAACTCTTTGCTAATAGTCATAGCTTCTGAGACATCGGAAGCTAAAGTTTTTGATACATCCATAGATGAATGATCTTCAGAAAATGTCTTTTCATCAATGGATTTAGAGATATCTCTAACACTCTCTACTGAAGCTTTGGAGTAGTCCTTGCTTAGATCGACTGTAGAATCTTTGGACAGTTCATTGGTAGCAAAGTCCCTTGATGTATCTTTACTATCAATTGAAGACTTGGAATAATCTTTAGTCAAATCAATAGATTTCTTCGACAGTTCAGGCGTGCCTCTCTCTTGTTCGTCGAGTCTAGAATCTTCTTTGGTTTCCATAGACGTTTTTGATGGGTCTCTAACCAAATCAGCTCCACTGATTTTTGAGAAATCAGCGGAGGTCGCATCTTCGAGAACAGATTTTTGTTCTTCGTCTGATGATTTCGTAAGAGTTGAAACGACAGTAGTTACTGACGACTCTGTTGTTGATTTAGATGTAATATCTTGTTTTGAAACACTTTCTACGAAGTGCGTTTTCTTTGAAGTTGTAGTTTTGGATTCTTGAGTTTTATCTAGAGATATTTCTTGTGCTGTATCTTGATATTGCTCTGTATAGTCACCACCATAATATTCAGCCTGAAAATATCGCAATATATTTTAAAACTATTCGCACAAACATCATATCATTACTATTAAATCAAATATATTATTTACGTCTTTGTCAGGGAACATTTCATCAGCGTCGTCCAATGAATCGGTCCTAATCTTCTTGGTGTCAAAGCTAGATACTACTATCCCCTTTCCCTCTAGGGATTCAGAATAAGGCTCGATTATTTCCAGGACCTTTGCTTTATCCATGTCTGTAAATAAATTGAATTGAACAAAAGTCCAATTTGATTGGATTTTTCAGGTGATAAGAAAGGTAACTAGTTTATGAAGCATTATATGAATTAATATGGGTCTACTGCTCAGCAAGTAAAATAGTCAGAAGGTATAAAGAATTTGGTAGCAATTTAGGTTTATAAATATATAAAAAACCGGCCAAGTGCGTGTCGGGCCACGCGTAATGTAGGTTTCCGTAGAAAGAGGGTTTTTTAATTGCTTTACAGAACTAACAACTTTATCGAAGTCATTTTCAATGGATTTTGTACGAAATTTTACTTTATAAGTTAACTAGTAAAGTCTACTTAGCCGTGATACTTTTGATTTCAGGTTCATTATAATGTGCTACTACCATGAATTTTTTCACGTTTCTACAATCAACCGTTTAGCCAGGAGAGGGGGAGAAGCCCTACTCGGACAAAAATAAAAAATGGTATTCCTACACCCACAATATTTTTCAAGAACCAATTCAACGATGCCCCACATGATGGGGTAGACGAGAAAAAAATCATCCCCACTTTTAATTATTATTATTATTTATTGCACACGAAAAATAGTACAGGAAATATGGCAAAACGAAATTACATGTACAAAGGCGAGCTTATCTCTGTGAAATATTTCTTCCAGCAAACCTTGTGGAGTCGGAGTGGAGGTGTAAAATTGGTCTATGCACGTGTACAACATACACTACATAATATACACTTACACAGATAACAAAATAATATAATATAATAATAATAATAATCTACCCAAAAATGTATATAGCATAAACATAATCAGCCTATATGCGCCCCACTGTAGGGCACAGGCCTTCTCTCAAGGAGAGAGTATGGGCTTAATCACCACGCGTGCCCACCGCGGATTGGCGATTTCAAGCGCTGAGGTATGTGAATAGTTCAGACACTCAGGTTTCCTCACGATGTTTTCCTTCACAGTTAGCGTGTGGTATTGCTACTATAACTTCACAATGTACATAACTTAGAAAACCAAGTCATATGTACATGCCCGCACTTGGGATCGCACTTGGGTCTCTCGCTTCCGAGTCCGTAGTTCTACCCACTAGGCTACCAACGCTCAAAATGTATATGTTACAGCCAAAGTAATAAATCTGGATATTATACATAATGACTGGTCATTATATATAATGTCTACTCAGTTTAGATAAAGTGATAATTAACACAAAATTAATCACATTTACTAGCAATTTTATTTAATATCATATTAATATCATAATGTAGGGTACCTATGACTTTTCCATGCACCAACCTTGTTTAAGTTTGACACAAAACTAAGTTTTTTAGTGAAATTTTTTTTTTCACTTTTATATAAAAAAAAACCGGCCAAGTGCGAGTCGGACTCGCGCACCGAGGGTTCCGTACAAACCTGCAAGGTTTACAAAGTTCGTTCATTACGACAATCGAGTCATAACTATGGTATTTTTATTGCAAAACATGAGGAAAAAAGTAATAAGTTTATATTTATTAAAAAATATATATTTTGTAATGTAACTAAAAATTTAAGGTTTTCGGAATTTTTCCTTTATGTGTGCTATAAAACGTTGCTTCATGCCAAATTTCAAGATTCTAGGTCGACTGGAAGTACCCTTTAGGTTTTGATTCCCTTGCGAGTACTTGCGAGTTTCAAAATATGCAGCTTAAATTGCTGTTTCTTTTGATTGCGTTGACATAGAAGTTAGATTTTGTTACAGCTTAAAGGTATTATAGACCTGAGTATTTGGTATGAATTTCAATTTAATACCTCTACGCGTTTATGAGGAAATGGGTAGTAAGTTTAAAATTATTAAAAAAAAATATATTATGTGATGTAACTAAGAATTTATGGTTTTCGTAATTTTTCCTTTATCTATGCTATAAGACGTTGCTTCGTACCAAATTTCAAGATTCTGAGTTCACGGGAAGCACCCTGTAGGTTTTGATTCCCTTGCAAGTGTCGAAAATTTGCGGCATAAACGGCTGTATCTTTTGATTGCGTTGGCTTAGAAGTTTGATTTTTTCACAGCTTTAAGGGACAGTAGACCTGAGTAATTGATATAAATTTCAGCTTCATACCTCCACGCGTTCCTGAGAAAAAGGGTCTTGACAGACGGACGGACGGACGGACAGACGGACAACAAAGTGATCCTATAAGGGTTCCGTTTTTTCCTTTTGAGGTACGGAACCCTAAAAAAGAACTAACACCGGAACTTCGAACCTATTTTTGCTAACAAACAAAATGCGAAATATAAATTTAATCAAACAATTATTTGCTATATAACACTTGCCAAAATAAAACGTTAGCATAATAATTTATTACTTTGTCTAGTGAATTTGGTTTTTATATATAATGACCAGTCATTATGTATAATAGCTATTTAATCACTATGACTGTAACATATATATTATATTTATATGCAAATAAGGACAATAATGAACTACATAAACTATCAAAGAAATATACATACCTACATATATAAGAAAATACATTCTAAGAACCTACGTCTATAAAATATCAAGGAGTTAGGATATTGACAGATAATGCTCTTTCAACCGTTTCCTGAAAATATTGGAATATATGGAATGCACTGCCGCAGAGTATTCGCACGGGCTAGTGCGAATACTCTGCGGCAGTGCATTACACAGTCTGACCGAATGAACCGAGAAGGAATCCCCGTAGGCTCCATTAATGTGGAGTTTCATGTTAGGGGAGGTTCAGTAAAAAAAAAAAAACAACATTTTATTCTTTAACTTTGTCGGCGTGACAAATATCCATCATCATCATCATCACTATCAGCCCTTTGACGCCCACTGCAGGACATAGGCCTCCCTCATGGTTTTCATAACCATGAGGGGTTTTGCCATAATCGCCACGTTCGGCAGGCGGGTTGGCGATCGCAGTATGCGATTGGAATCTCAGGAAGACGCTGCTGCCCGTCTCCTGGTAATTGATTTCCTTAGTCACCTTCTACGACATCTACGGGAGGAAATGGAGTGACGCTATTGTTAATCCGGCGCCACACGGCGCATATGCATACACACAACAAATTACAGCTTTCTAGTACAACGTCTTGGCGCTAGGCCGCGGACGGACCGACATACAGACAGAAAGACGGACGGACATGGCGAAACTAGAAGGATTCCTTGTCGGACTACGGAACCCTAAAAAAAAGTACTGAAGTGATATCTACCATTCTGATAAGAGACACGAAATTCCCACAATATTTTTCTAACTATAGGACCAGTGATGTCTCAGCATAATAATATCCACAATACTTACGTTTAAGTGAACGTCATTTTTAGGGTTCCGTAGTCCGACAAGGAACCCTTATAGTTTCGCCATGTCCTTTCTGTCTGTCTGTCGGTCCGCGGCCTACCGCAAAGACCGGTGGTACTAGAAAGCTGTAATTTGGTGTGTGTATACATATTTATCACGCCGACAATGTTAAACAATAAAATGTTGGAATTTTTTTTTTTACTGTACCTACCTCCCCTAACATGAAAAGTGGGGATGATTTTTTTTCTCCTCTACCCCATTACGTAGGGTATTTTTGCGCAAATTTTTGTCCGAGTAGGGTGTCCCCTTCCTCTCCTGGCTAAACGGTTGATTGCAGAAACGCCGGGGTAGTAGCAAAAATAATAAACTTGAAAGAAAAAGTATCACGGCTAAGTAAGCTTTACAAGTTAACGAGTAACAGGCAACCAACTTATAAAAGTAAAACTTCGTGCAAAATCCATTGAAAATGACTTCGATGAAGTTGTTAGTTCTGTAAAGCAGATAAACAACTCTACGGAACCTTACATTGCGCGTGGCCCGACACGCACTTGACCGGTTTTTTAAATAAATATCTTACCCGATTCAGAATCGGTGTATATTTGCTCTTCGACTTCTTCTGGTGAACTTTGTACTGAAAACGTCCTAGGATGTTTTTTCTTCGGCATTATTACAATTTCACCACTATCCCGTGAAAGAGACTTCATGAGCGCAGGTCTTTCTTTTGTAAACTTTTTCGTTTCTTCAAAAACTATATCCTTTTTAGCTTCAATATCTTTGTCCTTTGCATCTTTAGAGGTTTCAAAATATTCTTGAACAGTGGTCACCGCTTCTTCAATTATTGAGTCTACCGAAACCTTGTGCGCAATGTCTTGTCTTTCCTGCGACTCCGTAGTAGGGGGAACTGGAGCTTCTTCTGAAGATAAATCTACTTCTTCTGAAGCCTGTTTAATTATGATTTCAATATTATCAGCCATTTGCTTCATAGCTGAGTCCGATTTCTTCATATCAGCTGGAATTTCAGTAGGCTTTTGTTTTTCTACAACAGGTGCAGTCCTAAAAACTTTTTCTAAGTCTTCTTCGTCGGTTTCAACGTCAGATTCTGCTATTCTTTCTAGCGATATCGCGGGACTTATACAAGAATGTCTGCGTTCTTCTATGTGTGGTGCTTTAGCATCGTAAGAACGCTTTTCAATTTCCACGAGATCTTTTTTTAGATCTTTGTCAAGGACAGGACTTCTAGCCGCAGCTACAATCGAACCTTTGTTCAAAATATCATCTATAACAGGTTTGACTTGTTCTTTTGTTATTTCAATACTTTCTTTGAGATCAAGATCCTTGGGTACAAACCTACCTTTAGTTTTGTCTTCTTTTGATTCCTCACTTGTAGAATATTTGACCAACGTATCGGACCGGATTTTAGAGACATCGAATTTGGATTCAGTCTTCGCTTTTGTTCCTTTTTCTTCTACCTTAGTTTCAGTAACTATAGTTGGTTCGATAGATTTAACAGTCATGTAAGTGGTTTCTGTCGTAGAGACATGTATTTGACCGTTTTCCTTAGGCTTTATAAACTCAGAAGTAGCAGTCGTCGTAGCAGAAACTTTGTGGACTGTTTCACGGTTCATTTGAGCCTCTCTTTCTTTTGTAAGGAAGTCAATTGTAATTTCTTTATCAGGTATGGATCTTAAAAAGAATAGAACATAATTATCGCGTTTTATAGCAATATAATATAATGTTTTAGATTATAAATATTTTTTATTAAGTGTTATTTTTACCCGATTTCAGCGATATAAGGCAGTTTATGAACATGTTCCGTGACATGATCTTCTGGAAAACCTTCCACGTCATCTAAGGAGTCACCATGTAACAACCGTGCTTGTTTTAATGCGTCTATTTTACCTAAAATAATAAACAAAATATTAATTAACGCATAAATTGATTTCATTGAACTAATTTGAACCATTTATGTAACCCATATTGTTGTCAACTGTCAAAAAATGTAAATAAAATTCAATGGTTTACCTGATGCTGCTTTAGCCTTAGCTTCTGCCTCAGCCTTGAAATCAACTTTAGGCACCTCTACTAATCCCAGGTGTGGTATGATATCGTCTTCCGATTCCTCGAACGTGTAATCTCTAGACTCAGTAAGGCTGTACGCATCAGAGAGTCGTTTCTCTTCCAGACGAAGTTCGCTTCCTGATCCCGCAGAAGTTACTGATTGGCGCTTTACTACATCTACTGCAAAATCATCAAATAAGAATTACTTCAAAAACTGGTTACAATAAATTATAGGCTAATTTTCTTAAGCTTATTACCTTTTTCAGTCAAATCATCTTTTATTCCTTGTAATTTTGAATCAACCTTTTGGAGTTCTCTACCGTCATCTCTCAAACCCTTAATTATTTCTTTGTCACTTTCTTTGAGGACATCTTCTTCTGATGATGTTTTTTTCTCCGTAACGGCATCTTCTGAACTGATCTTATCTGAGATACCTTCTGAAGATTTTCTGTCTGAGATTTCAATTTCTCGACTACTTTCTGATGAAATTTTATCGGATACATCATCTTTATCAGATTGATCTATTTCTTCAGCTTCTGTCACAATTACTTGAACTTCTGATTTCTGTTTGGCTATCTCAGGATCGAGTCTCAAATCACTTAGTTTAGTAATAGATATTGATTCTGTGCGCGAATGGCGTTTAGGACCCATTTTCTTGAAGATTGTGTCAGATGTTTCTTCGATTTTGTCAGAGTCAGATGAATCTACTTTCTCAGTCGTGGTATCAAGTTTCATTGAAGTAAACCCGACACTTTCTTCGAAGTTTTCACCGCCGAATCCACTACCGGAATCTATTGTTTCTTCGAATTCAGCTCTTTCGTCAAAATCTGAAGACGACACTTTGGCTTTAATGTCCGATTGGTCAGATTTCAAAGATTCTGCTTCGGAATGTCGCCTAGAGTCAGATTGCTCGGAGTCCTCGAGTGAATCAGAATAAATGCGCTTTGAAAAGAAACATTCCTGTACAGAATCATCTTCAGGTACTGTCTCGATAAACTGTCTTGCTTTTGCACTTATCACTGGTGACTCCTTTGGAGAAACCTGTAAAAAATATTTACATGATTTACGTAATGTGTTATTTTTGTTCTAGTATTTTCATTTAGTAAGTCAATTGTCAAAACTATTGCAGCGCAGTTACAACCAACAATTAACTATTTTTACCTTATCCTGGGCCCGAGGAACCAACGGTGGAGCATGAATCTGGGCACTATAATCACTCTCAAACTGCAAGAACTGTAGCGTCTCTTTTCTCAAAGAAAACTCTGATTTTTGGTCGACAGCTTTCCCCAACTTCTCATCAATCTTGCCTAGTGGCGACTCAGTTACGGGTTTGTGGGCTGGGCTCGTGACTTGGTCATCAAGGTCAGAGAACTGCGAAGCTTCATCGAGGGAGTCACTGCGTTGCTTGGAATCTTTGGAATATACCTAAGAAGGTGGCAAGTTTTAGAATAGAACATTTTAACTAGATTACATAAAATAATCATTCAAAAGAGCTAGTTTAGTTATATCATCCTTAGTTAGACACCATATTTTTTAAGTTTTACTCAAAGATGTTCCGTCCAACGATGTGTATTACGATACCTACCTTAGACTCTGTCTGCGAAATGAAACTCACGTCCTTCTCAGTGCTCTGCTGAAGATCAGCTAAAGAGTCTGTTTTGGCGAAAGCAGACGGCACAGGTGATTCTTGAGATATCCTCTGTAAGTCTGATCCCATAGAGTCAGTTTTCGTATGTTTGTATAAGTCAGATTGCAAGCTAGCAACAGAAATTTGTTGTTCCACCTGCAACAACAAATTTCAAGTATTCAACACCATCAACAAAAGGAAATGTTTTCTTTTTTATAGTGAAACATGGTTACGAAAGGTTACTGTCTCCCAAACAAGGATTCCCTTTACTACGAGTAGGCAGGTCTACTTCCAATTCACGTGATTTATATTTATTTCATAGTAATAATATAGTTCAATTTAAATAACTTTGCACATAAAGAGAATTTAGGGCCCAAGGCGGCTTAAAAGACCTAACGTGGTTGTAAGTATGCTCATTTTGTAATTCAATTAAAAAGACGGAGATCTAGTTCCAAATACCGTTTACCGTGAAGCTTTTATCAGATAGGATTATTACCTGTTTTATCTTTTCACTTACAGTGAGGTCTTTTGCTTCCACCACGTCTTTCGCTTCCATGGAAACTTTCTCTTTCTTTTCTACTTCAATAGGCACTGCTTGGTCATCTTTTCTGTCATCATCACTAGGTTCGCCTTTCCCATCTTTTGGCTTAGGCTTTGCATCGTTTGCTTTAAAGTCAAATTTGCCTTTTAAATCTTTTATTTTGGCTTTTTGTTCTTCTTTGTCCACTTTTACAGTTGTTTGAGATTCCGTTTCAGTTTCTGAATCAGTAGATTTCTTTAAGAATTCACTGTCTTCTTCTGATGATACTTGTACAAGAGTAGAATCGGTTCTCATAGTAGCTGGATGGATTTTAATTTTTTTCTCCTCTTGTTTTATTTTCGAATCAAATTGTTGAATAGTTTCTTTAACAGTTTTAACCTCACTGGTTTGTTCTTTAGTATCAACTGATTCCTTTTTATTTGTAGCATGAGCCTCGATTCCAGAAGCAATTTTATACTGCTCTCTGACAAATTCTTGTGTGTACTCTATACCCTGTTCCTGTTCCATGGTATGTTTTTTAAGAGCTTCTCTAGTCAATTTGACCGTAGTCTTTGGTAGTTCTATAGAGCCGTCTTTTGACATTTTTGATTCAAAACTGCTAATCTTATCTTTCAGCGTAGCTTCAGCTACATCTTTTCCATGTTCTGTAAATAAATCGGGTGAACGTTCACCATCATCTAGTTTTTCCTCGACTTGAGAACTCACGATCTCTTTTTGTGAAATTGTTTGTTTTGTTACGGATACTTCGTGTTTTTCAGTGACTTTAACTTCAGTGGTTTCCGCAGTGACAGATTTTCTGGGCGTTATAGTGACATTGGAGAAGTCACCAGATGGGAATCTCATGGACTCATTTCTTATGTGTCTTTGTAAATGTTTGGGAGTAGGCTTAGCCGGCGAAGATGGATCAAACTTCCTGAATTGCTCAGCTGGTTTTTCAACTGGTTTGGGTTCTTCCTTTTTTAATTTTAGCTCAACAGCCTCTATCTCAATTTCTTTTTCCTCTTCAAATGATTCGGGAGAAATTTTAGAACGACTTCGCTCCATTTTTGGTTCTTTTTGAACCTGAAAGTGAATTTTCTTAGAATTATCTTCCAATCATAATGTAATAACAAAATATATCTGTATTTAATAGCCGTGCGATTACAAAGTGAAACAATAAGCCTGCAAACTTTTTTATCATTTTTATACCTGCTGTTCAATATCCTGAAACTTCTTAATATCAGGTTTGATCTGGGTTCTGATTTCGATAATTTCTTCGCGTATTTCCTTCTTTTGCTTCGAGGCAGGAATCTTGCTTTGGCTGAGCTTCCTCGTAATTTGTTCTTTTCTTTCAGCTACGCTTTTTTTGATATCTGAAGCCAAAACGAATTAACTAATCAGTATAATTTTAAGTTAAAATGTTTTGTACTAAATGACGTAATATATTACTTTCGTTACTCTTCCACTCTTTCTCTTTCCTTATGAGTAGAAATGATATTTTTTAATGACTTGCGATGCTCATACATAGTAATATATTAAACGGGCCTAACCGCGATTATTTCTCTATGTTTACCATTATTTCTCTGTTTATTTGTTCACCGAAAACCGACACACACCGATCGGTACTTGCATGCCTCTTCACACTACCATACACATAACCTGCAGTCGGTGATATCATCTCTGATGAACAGAGCTTTCGACATAATATCGTCGGTATAAAGGTAAAAGTCATTAAGTGACATTTTGGTCAAAAATCTGTTTTTCACTTCATTAAATACCAAAGGCTGTTATCTATTAAAGGAAAAAATCATTAAAATGCCAGCATTGCTTTATAGTGCAAGAAGACGCTGAAAGAATTCATTAGGTTACACAAAAGAAAAAAAAAAGAAAAGGTAAAACTTACTAAGTAAATAGTGAGTTTTTCCTCAACAGAGAAATTGTACTGGCCGTAATATGCGGACAAAAAAGAAAAAATCACTAAGTGATTTTACGAACTTTTACCTGGCCAAATTTTAAATGGCGGCAATGGTGACTGCCATTTGATGAAAAAAATAAATTTTCTTTTTGACGTCTTTTAGGCGCGAAAGAGTGATTTCTGTCTGACTTCTGAATAAATTTGCTACATTTTACTCGGTAAATGTGTTTTATCAGGAAATATGGATCGAAAAATATCTGCAAGAAGTAGGCTACTTGTCAAATCTGTTATGGATAAAAGTGAACGGCAAATAACTTTCCAAGAACAAGTAAGTAGTAGTTAGTTAGTTAGACCTGAGATTTCCGCACTTAGCCTCATGGTTGGGCCATTGTACGTAGCATAGCTGTGAGCTCACTCCAGCCAGCCTATCTCTTTCCAGAAGGCCAACAGTGCTCTGATGTCACTACAGGCCTCCTGAAGGGATCCCAGCTTCCCAATGATGGCGGTCCGTTGCTCCTCCACGCCTTCACAGTGAATGGTCACGTGGGCGGGTGTTTCCTCTTCTTTGAGGCATCCCCGGCAAAGCGGGCTGTCGGTTAGTCCCATGTTGTG
Organism: Yponomeuta malinellus; assembly: GCA_947308005.1. Lineage (NCBI taxonomy): Eukaryota > Metazoa > Arthropoda > Insecta > Lepidoptera > Yponomeutidae > Yponomeuta > Yponomeuta malinellus. Next base: position 8,645,551 of record OX371019.1, read on the forward strand.
GAAATGTCTATTTAGTGAACTGTTAGGATTGCCACAGCTTTGCGCAGATTATCCCTTCTCAGACGCAGCAGGCTACGTGAAAGACGTTTCGAAATCGTCGGTAGAGCCTCCTTGGCTTGTCTGCATTTGGTTTCCGTTCTCCAAAGTTCAGCATGCTGGCTTTCTGTTCGTGACCTCAGCCATTTCCTAAGCTGGTTGTATGGGAGTGGGATCAGGGGTTCGAGTCCTTCCACTGTAGTTTCCGAACCTCTTCTAGCGAGTTCATCCGAAGCATCATTGCCCAAGGAGCCGCTATGGCCCTTTATCCACTGTAAGGTGACTCGGTTGTTTATTGACAGTTTTTCCAACTCATGGTGACACTCTAGTATCAGGCTGTTGTTAGTGAGATTGCTGTTAAGTGCTTGTAGGACTGAGGCACTGTCCGAGACTATTCGTATTGCATAGTCTTGCACATTTCTTGTATTCAACCGTGCGACTGCTCTTGTTATACCTATGCATTCTGCCTGAAAAATTGTGTTCAGGGTGCCAAGGGTTGTAGACATTTTTAGATTTAGTTCATTGGAGAAAGCTCCTGCGCCCGTTCCTGTTTCGGTTTTGGAGCCGTCCGTATACACTCTGACTTCGTGTATACCCGAGTAGTCGGCTGGCTCCTGTTGTAGTTGTACCCTGTATTTCTTGTCGAAGATATAGGTGTAAGGTATCCTGTCGCACGCCGCCTCCATCATGGGCTGGTCCGAAACAGCAGCTGACAAGATTTTTGTGTGTGCAAAACAGCTGTTCTGTTTCCATAGTCCAGCTGTCCGAAGCCGTAGGGCAGCGCTAGCTGCTTCTTGTTGAACGTGTAAGTGTAGAGGTCTGAGGTTCAACAGGGCCTCCAGAGCGGCAGTCGGTGTTGTCTTCATGCACCCAGTTATTGCGAGGCATGCTAGTCGTTGTAACCTCTGCAGTTGGAGTGCTGCTGTTTTCTGTTTTGTTCTGGTCCACCATACAACAGCGCCATATGTTATAGCAGGTCTTATTATAGATGTGTATAGCCACATCATAAGTGACGGGTGTAGTCCCCACTGTTTTCCTATGAGGCCCCGGCACTGCCAGAAGGTGATTTGGGCCTTGTTAATGATGTTCTGTAGGTGTGCGCTCCAGTTTAGTTTGCTGTCTAGCGTCACCCCAAGATATTTAACTGTCGGCGACAGAGTTAACATTTTCCCGAAGAACTTTGGAAGATTTCTTGTTTTTGGGGTACGCTTGTTTGTAAAGAGTACTAGTTCCGTCTTATCCGGGTTGGCGGATAGTTGATGAGTATCGCACCAACGCTCTACTATGCCAAAAGCCGTTCTCATGAGACTGTATAGAATGTCCTCGCATTTACCTATTGTTAGGATTGTTATGTCATCGGCGTAGCCTATTATCCAGAAACCACATTCGTCTAGGCGTCTGATTAGTCCGTCCACTACTAGGTTCCACAGAAGTGGCGATAGCACTCCCCCTTGAGGGCAGCCTTTGGCCACTATTGGAAAGCGTGGTTCTAATGAAATAGGATCCATTATACTGAGATACATTCAAAATATACCAGAAAATGTGACTCATTTGTCAATGTTTTCTGACACGTGTAGCGGACAAAACCGTAACCAGCAAATGGCTGCTGTTCTTTTGTTTGCTGTACAGAATACGCACATGGAGGTCATAGAACAAAAATTTTTAGAGTCAGGACATAGTCACATGGAATGTGACTCAATGCATTCTGCCATAGAATACTCCAAAAAACATCGAGAAATATTTATGATGAGAGATTGGATAGAAATTTTTAAGCAGGCTAGATCAAAGAGAGGAAATATCAATAATAATCCCTACAAAGTAGATGAATGGAAATTTCAAGATTTCTGGGATTTGCATGAATTAGCTGCAACTACGATAAAAAACAGGACACATGACGTCGAAGGCGAAAAGGTGTCATGGCTGAAAATAAAATGCTTGAAGTTTGAGAAGGCTCATCCGTACACAATATTTTATCGATACAATCCAACATCTGCGTACAAAAAAATTTATGTATCTCTGCGAAGCAGACGGAACGCCACTCAAAATATTGTACTTAAGCAAGCATACAATCAATCGTTACCTATATCGCTACAAAAAAAGAAGGATCTTGAAAAGTTGTGTAGAGATGGTCTTATACCGATTGAGCTGCACGAGTGGTATAAAAGTTTACCTGTGTCAACTACATTGCAAGATGCGGAGATTGTTGATGAATAAATGGAATTAATATAATTTCTTCTTTTTATACTAATTTTATTTATCTAACATCCAAAAAACCTTCAATAAGCTTACTTACGCAACCTCCCCATGCTCTTTAGCAAAATTAGTGAAGTAATAGTAATAGGTAGGCAGCAGAGGTATCAGCTTATACTGGGCCCACGAGAGCACCAGTGTATCGGACTGGTGAATTGGACCCACGTTTGGCTGGTTTATGTTTATATTATATCATTGCGAGAGGTTCATTAAGTACACAACTTTATAAGACTTCAAGAGGTAAAACTCATTAACTGCTTTTCCATTTTTTTATTTATAAACTGCTAATTATTTTTGGCTAAAAATAACTACTAACTGAAGAATACTATCTAGTTTATTCATAAAAAAATTAACGGTAATGAGCGTTTTTATTTCGGAGCTAAATATTACATTTAGTATCTCAAATTCACATTAGCGCAGTTTCTACGATTAGGCTCATTTGCAGTTACTGAATTTTACCTTTATACCGACGATATGTGACCCTGAACATCTAGACAGAGAGTTAGATCATTTGCAGGAGATTCTAATTAAAAATGGTTACAAGGTGAAAATCAGGCAGAAGCAGGAGCCGAAAAGAGAAAGATATCCGGAAGTGTGTAGACAACCCGCCTTTTTACCTTGTGGGAGTTACGGACAAAAGGGGCATTTTTGCCCACAAGGCAATTGTTAATAAATTCAAAATGGAGCATGTGCCGTTTTCTTGACTATTTGTATGGAAAAAGCACAATACTTGTAATTATATAAACCCCAGGGATATAATGTAGTGTGGGTTTTGTTAGGTTATTGCAACAAGAATAATATAATCATGTAGGTACTTATGGAGGTACAGCGATATCATTCCGATGTTAAAACCTAACTGTAAAGTGGGTTACTCGGGGCTGCAAGTGATGTAAATTGCTTCGGCCAGATGTCGCTACCTGTACGTAATACAGAGAAGTTTGTAAAGAGGCTCGTCGCCGATGCTTGCACTTGCCCATTAGAGTCGTCAAAATATAAGAAGCCCGTTTTGACAGCTACCTATACAAAATTGCATTTTACTTTGGGTTTACTTGAACAAAGGAAATCAAAGGTAATAAAATTTAACCTAATAAATAGTCGCGGTTAGACCCGTTTAATATATTACTGAGTAGAAATGAGTCTTAAATAATCTTTGTCAGAATAGTGCGCGTTCGCGCGTGTGCGCGCGCGTGTGTGTGTGTGTGTGTGTGTTCTACACATACCTTCATCTTCCTCACTCTCTGTGCTTGGTGTAGGGGTCCTCTCAATCTCAGTCTTGTCGTGGACTGACTTCTCTTCAGGAGAGTATTTGGCTTCATCCTGATCCACTTCCGACTCTTTGCTCATACGCTCGGCGATCTGATTGTCTTCATAGAGTTTCTCCTTAATTTTGTTGTCCCCTTCGGCTAAAGCATTGTAAAGTTTTTTAAATTGAAATAATATATCGGTATATTCTCACTAACAGGAGGGGAAAAAAGGTGCTGAATATCTTTTTATTGGAGCTCATGAGTAGGTAAAAATCACATGACCACATAGCGATCACTTGCTTAGAAAAATAACCACTAAACTCAAACCGCGTTCCACGTATTTTCAAGAAAAAAACTTTAGTAACTGGCAGACATTATTATAGATTATGAAAATCTGATGAGCTAACGATTTCATTAACGACAACATCCTAACCTTTGAGAACAGCTTGACAACCACTGGGGTTAGCAAAAATATAAATTCCTTTGGGAGAATTACTGTGCGTCAACATGATGGACGAGGTATGACTATAAAAAGGCAGCGTGAGACGCCCGCCCGCTCGTTGGACTAACGATCTGAAGCGTATTGCGCTAGCCGTTCGATGAAGATGGCCGAGGAGAGAAAAAAGTTACATGCTTTGGGGAGGCCTATGTTTCTGTGTGGTGCCGGATTAAGAATAGCGTCACTCCATTTCCTTCCGTGGATGTCGTAGAAGGCGACTAAGAAAATCAATTACCAGGAGACGGGCAGCAGCGTCTTCCTGAGATTCCAACCGCATACTGCGATCGCCAAGCCGCCTGCCAAGCGTGGCGATTATGGCAAAACCCCTCATGGTTATGAAAACCACGAAGGAGGCCTATGTCTTGCAGTGGGCGTCAAATGGCTGATGATGATGCCCAGCAGTGGACGAATTAAGCCGGATGAATTGAATTGTAATATCAGATATCGGCAAAAGCAGCGTCAAGTATCCTGATGAGCTGACGATCTCGAGACCAGTGATTTAAGCAGTTTTCCTGATATAAAATATAGCGATGGCTGTGATTAGGAAAAGGAAGGGTGTTGTATTGGGTGCGTACAGCAAATGTAGTAGTACAGTTTCCACCAAAATTGGCTTTGCCCATGGATTGCCGCTGGGGCCGAATACGGTCGAAATCATAATATTTCATTATGACAAGGTTAAGATGTTAGCTACCATATATCTCGAATCCGCCGAAGACTAGCGTGATGATTAAGCCCACACTGTCTCTCTGAGGGCCCTTCCTCGGTCTGTATCCTGCATAGACTGGTTATAGCATTTATTTCTTCCATTCTTGTGACGTTATTCATATTTTATTTTACATTTCATTTGTTATTAAATACTCGCGAATCAGGTGCAGCAGAAAACCAGCGCTGGTCACCTGTGGCTAGCATGTTGCTGAGCTCTAGCCTTTTTCTCCTGTAGCACTTATGTTTGCATGATTGTATTATTATTATTTTGTTTCCATAAGTAATTATTTAATTCTTTTTTAATGTTAAGTACCTACGTTTATTTGTTTTACAAAAGAAATAATTTTTTTTCACCTTCACTTTTATTTTTACTTATCTTATGTACGTTATGTAAGATGATACCTTTGTAAGCCTCTATCTCTTCAGAAGCCTGACGCTCCTGGTAGATGTTCCGCTGGATGCGGCGCTCGTTGCTAACTTCCGACCGGGGAACGATGATGTCGTCACGACCTATGCGGCACAGGGCTAGCTCCAGCGAGTTATCTGGAAGAAAAAATGTTGATGAGCAACATAGCTTTGCAAAAAAAGCAATCGGGCTTTTGTCAATTAGGTGTCGGGATTTTCAATTGCACCCGCCTTTTATTGATTGATCCATGACATCCTGGTGGATAATTGTGTTAGAGACTTTTATGGATGACGGTTTTCTCAATCGTTCACTGATCACTGCACTGACTTAATTGGAACAAATGCTGAGCCTCGTCCCCTTACGTCAATAAATGGTTTTTACTTCTATTTCTCAATACGCAATAATTGGCATCAGCAAACGTTGAATTAATAGTAGTAACTTGGTTGATGGATTGCTTCCCGAGAGCAAACTCCCAGTTTCGAATCACGAACCAATTACTTGGTTTTCCAGGGGCCCTATTAATAAAACGCTCTTACCTTTTAGATCGGTCTTGAGTAGTCGAGCCAAGGAAGACGCTGTTTAAAACAAAATAAAACTTGAACTCAAGAGCAATCTCCGCACTAATACTTATCTTATTTACGTATATTTGTGAATTTTTAGTAGCAATACCACTCGTTTGCTGTAAAGGAATATATCATGAGGAAACCTGATTTCTACCTCTGGGCGTGAAAACACCAATCCCGCTAAGAGAAGGACTGTGCCCTGAAATTAAACATTAATTCTTACTTTTACTCTTATTTACAATTGGCCTGAAAAGGCTGAAAGATAGAAAGCCTGTAGTAATTTATTCATCATGATTACATTAAAGTTTGATGCTTGTCGGTGCAGCATCTTCCACGAGGTCAGTTCACAGGCCTTGTACTTCACCGCCTTGTACGCCACGGCAATCCACCTTGTCTTTAAATTGGTCAATAAAGCTTAGAAGTTCATGACAATGGTAAACCTTACCCTGAGCTTTACTTCCAGACTGAGTCTTCCACAGCTTCAGCATAAGCTGCGCCTGCTCAGCAGCCGAGATACGCTTGGCCTGGATCTGGTTGACAGTAGCCACGCTGACGCCCAGCTCATAAGCTAGCGCCACCCAGTCCTTGCCGAGTAGGTTACAGATATCCTCCAACCTTAGGGAAACAAGAAAAGTTTGAATAAACCTGTAGATATGTAACAGAAATTAGATCGAGGTACCAGTGTCACTAAGCCTCCTTTCTATTGAACGGGTGGATAATGAAAGGAAAATAAATAAGGTAAAAAGTAAAGAAATTGCTTCTAACTAAAATACTGACACGACTCATGTTTTACCCGTCCGCAGAGTGAATTGGACACTTAAACAGATGCTGAAAATATCAGGTACGTTTTTTGATGTTGTGTGTGATGTTACGTACCTTGGATCACTGAGGCGTTGCCTCCAGATTAGTTCCTGCTCCTCATTCTGAGTAGCAATGATCGGAGTAGTGGACCGCTCCACTTGGGCCTCCACTGTCTCCTCGGGAATCACGATGTTTAGGACGCAAATCTAGAATTACACAAAAGGTGTCAGAATTGTTAACCGAGAATGACCTCGATCGAAATGTACCAACTGCGTACATTCTGGTAAGTGTGTTCGGTGCAGTCCAACGGCGACAGTTCTAATCAATATCAGATTTTGATTTAGGAGCGCACCGTGGTTGCATTTCATGGTGTTCTACGTAGAAGACAGAGTAGCCACGAAGGTTTCTTCTTGAAACCCCTATTAGTTCAGAGGTTTCAGAGTCAAGTCTCAACAGTACTCACTGGAGCAGGCGAAGGTTCACCCTTAGGCACCTTCGGCTCGCGCATGAACTGGCATCGCGCTACCGGATCCACGTGGACGCTCTTCACCATCACGGGGAACGCCAGACGGTTCTCCCGGAACGCACGGAACGGCATGGAGAGTTGCTCGCCTGACTTGGCGACTGGCACCAGGTTGCCGGCGAACTCGAGGTAGCAGGGCTTGCCTTCGTGGACCTGGGGGTTAGGCTCTGGTCAAATAAAGTATTTTGTGAGATTGTGCGTCAGTAATTCGTGATGAATGTTATGGGGTCCCGTGGATGCGAATGACGAGAGACCGCGAAAGATGACGTGATGGGGGAAATGCCTATACCCAGCAGTGAGCAGAGGTGGGCTTATGACGATGATGAACGTTGTACACTTTTAGGCATTGAAGATTTTGTATTTGTATCTTTTAGTTAAAAAAAAGTAAAGCCCAAAATATAGCTTTTCATGAAACTGGGCACTGACTACAAATTATACTTCTACAATACCTACATGTATACGTACTTCTAATTCAAAGGCTTAACGACCATTTTTCCTAGGGCTGCTGCGGAAGCAGCTGCTAGTCACAAATGTTCGAAGTGTAGCTCGTTAATGAGTAGTTATTTCTTGTGCTCTTAGCCATTGAGACTACTGGCGTATCGGGAGCTCAGGGAAGAGCATTTTTAAAGGAGTTAGGACGTCGCTTAAGGAACAGCGGCATGGACTACCGCAGCGCTCTGGGGCTTACTTGATGCAGAGGATCTCTCTCGCTGTGCAGCAGAGTAATGCTGCCATCGTAATGGGAACCTTTGGTTCGAGCATGTCTCGGGGCGGTTTGCTTGACAGTTAATTTATTGTTGGTATTCTTGTGTATGTATATGTACATGTTGCTTCGTATATATATGTAAATAAAGAGGTTAGTGCTTTATTTAAACTACTTTTATTATCTATGCGTGTCATGTTTGTCAATGTCTTGATTTATTGACATTGAAAATAAAAAAGCAGCTTGCGAAAATATGTTATTTTAAAAACGAAGAAATATTGATTTAATTGACGAAATATTAGCTGAAAATGTTGTTTCTCTTTTCAGGTAAGATATTAAGTTTAGTTCTTTGTAATTAGTTTTTGGAATTCTTGTGTTAATTTTGGGAAATAAAAAATATTTCTCTTTTCAGAGCAACACATTACAGTTTTATTTCAATAATATAATAATAAGCATATTATAAAACAACATGGAGAAGCTAAGATTTGAATTTGTGGTAAAAGCTGGAGAAGATACCAAATCGAACATCATCGGCGTAACCTCGGTTACAAATGTCAACAACCAGACCTTTCTTTTCCCGGACAAATTCCAACCGGTGGGGTTACATGAAGCACTGTTGAAGACTCCAGCATTTCTCAAAGTAAAGAATACCTTGAAAAAAAGACACGACAAGAGACAAGTATGGATTGCAATTACTCCAGAGATAGCAAAGTACTACATAGATGAAGACGGAAATATGCAGTTTGGGGACTATTTATTAGAAGAGAGTACATCAGAAACAAAACAAAAGGTGACTTCGGGTGAGTTTACTGAAGAAACATTAACACGGATCTTGGAGCGAATTAGTGAAATGAAAGGAGATACAGGTAAACAAGACAGTATAAAAGGACTATTAGGGGAATTTGTCATAGGAAAATTCAATAAAAAAACGTCAAGTGCATCTCAATGGATGGCTATTTTTGAAGGTGAATGTACTCGCTTAGAAATAAACGAAGATATAAAGAAAATCGAGGCCCTTAGGCTTTTCTTGGATGACTCGTGTACTGACTGGTACAGTTCCATGCTTATAAAACACACGATAAGATCAGAATGGTGTATGTGGAAAAAAAGTTTTTGTGACACATATGCAGACAAAGGTTGGACACCGATAAGGTATGCAATTACGTTCAAGTATAGACAGGGTTCGTTACTTGATTATGCTTTGAAAAAGGAGAGACTTATGTTGGAGATAAACAGGTCAATAGATATACCAACTTTGATCGACCTCATTGCTACAGGGTTGCCAAATTATATAGCGGATAAAATTGACAGAGAAGATATGAAGGAGACAGAAGATTTATTCAATAGTATCAGAGGATTGGAACATTTAGCAAACAATAAGATTTTGGAAAGGAAGACAAAAACTTTCGGAAAGACTACTACAGAAATAAATGAAAGATATCAGCCGTGCAGTATTTGCGAAAAGGAAAATAGAGGGAGCCGGTATCATCCAGAAGCAATGTGCTGGTTCAAAAACAAAAATGGTGGTAAGCCAAATAGAGACCAGATACGGCACGTCAATAACTCCGAATTGGAAACTGAACTGAATCAAATTAATCCAAAAAACTAATATTTCCGCCATTAATAAAGATTAAGTTATGTCTTAATGATACTTTGGAAATTTATGGAATTTACGATTCAGGTTCCAATGTATCGTTAATAAATTCTCGATTGCTATCTTTACGAAATAATCCCATAGTAAACAGTAATGCAAACTTGAAAACTATTAATGGTGTGAAAAAAGCGGTAGGCATCGTAACACTTAAGCTGAAAATACTTAATATCGAAAAAAATGTTAATGTTTTCGTGTTAGACGAGGAGAATTTTGACTATGACTTTTTGGTGGGATTGGATTGCATAGAAAAATTTAATCTCATACAAAATGAAAAGCTGGAAATTACACAAAATATACACGAAAAAGAAATAAATGATATAGATGAAATAAATAAAACTAAAAAAAGCGAAATTCCTGGCTTCACAGGTAACGCAAATATAAAACAAAATGAGAATAAAAAAGATACAATTATAAAGCAAGAAGAACCAAATAAAAATGAAAACAAATATGAAATTAATTTCAATGAACATATAGAAGTGAATAATTTCAATATTACAGTGAATCATCTGAATGTTGAAAGACAAATACATATAGATGAATTAATTAATAAATACAAATCTCTTTTTGCTAAAGATAAATATGACATAGGTACAGTAAAAGAGTACGAAGCTCATATTGATTTGATAGTAGAGAAATATTGCAGCAAAAGACCGTATAGATGTAGTTTGGAAGATAAAAAAGAAATAGAACAGCAAATTTCTAAGCTGTTACAAAATAAATTAATTGAAGAGTCATACAGTCCTTTTGCCGCCCCAGTAACTTTAGCATATAAAAAAGAGGAAGGGAGACGCTCAAGGTTATGTATAGATTTTCGCGATTTAAATAAAAATGTCGTACCTCAATCACAACCCTTTCCGCTAATCGAAGATTTAATGCTCAAAACGAGAGATTGTAAAGTATTTTCTATACTAGACGTAAACTCAGCATTCTGGTCAATTCCATTAAAAATAGAAGACAGGCACAAATCTGCATTTGTCACCCAAGAGGGACACTATCAGTGGACTTGTTTACCTTTTGGTTTAAAGACCTCGCCTGCGATTTTTCAAAGAATTTTGAGTAGTATTATAAGAAAGCATAAATTATCGGATTTTACGGTAAATTACATAGACGACATTTTGATTTTTTCAAAAACATTCGAGGACCATATTGAACATTTATCATTGCTATTGGAGGCAATTTTAGAAGAAGGCTTTAGATTAAAATTCTCAAAGTGTAACTTTGCACAAGATTCAATAAAATATTTGGGCCATATAATAAAAAATAATACAATTAGTCCGTTGAAAGATAATTTGGTGGCAATAAAAGATTTTCCGGTTCCGGAAACACAAAAACATGTGCGGCAGTTCTTAGGAAAAATAAATTTCTATGGGAAATACATTCAAAATATAACAACTGTGTTAGATCCATTACATAATTTACTACGAAAGAAACAGAAATTTATCTGTCAGAAATCGTTTGAAAAAATAAAAAACTTACTTTGTTCACAACCTATATTAACAATTTTTGACCCTCAATTGCCAATTAATATATATACAGACGCTAGCTTACAAGGCGTAGGCGCAGTTTTAAAACAACCACAAGAGAACGGAGAAGAAAAACCATGTGCATATTTTTCACGCAAATTAAATGAATATCAAAAGAAGAAAAAAGCTATATATCTTGAATGTTTAGCAATAAAAGAAGCTATAAAATATTGGCAAATTTGGTTGATGGGGAAAAAGTTCACTGTTTACACGGATCATAAGCCGTTAGAAAAAATGAACATTAAAGCAAGAACTGATGAGGAACTGGGCGATCTCGCATATTATCTATCACAGTTTGATTTCGATGTTATATATTCTCCAGGAAAATACAATTTAGAGGCGGATAGTTTAAGTAGGAACCCGGTATTGGAGCCAAACGAAAATGAAGACGAAAGCTTAAAAGTCGTAAATTTAATTAAATTAGAAGATATAAAAAAGGATCAAGAAAGGAATTGTGACATTGAACGGAATAAAGATAAATTGACGTTAATAGATAAAATATATTATAAGACAATTAATAAAAAGGAAAAGATTATTCTCACAGAAGAATTCAGTAAAAAACTCATAAATGATATACACTATCACTTTTGTCATTTAGGGATACAACAAATGAAAAAGAAAATTATACCATTTTATACAGCAAAAAATTTATCAAAAAATATTGTTCATATATGTGATCATTGTGAAATTTGTCTAAAAAACAAGTCGAGAGGAAAATATAAATATGGACAACTGTCCCACCTAGGTCCTGCCACGTTTCCTTATGAAATTATGTCTATAGATACAATTGGTGGATTTGGTGGCTCCCGTTCGACAAAAACCTATTTGCATCTTTTGGTAGATCACTTCACTCGATTTGCTTATATTTTGACGTCAAAATCTCAAAATGCAGATGATTTTATAAAGTTGGTTCAAAAAGTGTCACAGGAAAATAAAATTGGTATGATCTTGTCTGATCAGTATCCAGGGATTAATTCAAAAGATTTCAAAAGTTTTTTAAACAACCAAAGTATACCTTTGATTTTTACAGCTGTGAATTCGCCATTTTCAAATGGATTAAATGAAAGGTTGAATCAAACGCTTGTAAATAAAATTAGATGTAAAATAAATGAAAAAAATGTAAAATGTGCTTGGACAACAATAGCTCATGAATGTACAAAAATGTATAATGAAACCGAACATAGTGTGACAGGGTTTTCTCCCAAGTATTTATTGGAAGGAAAAAATATTGATTATTTACCAGACGAATTAAAAACACAAAGAACGTATAATGATTTATTACAGGATAGAAAGGTCGCTTTGAAAAACAGTTTGCAATCACACAATTATAATAAATATCAATTTGATAAAAACAGGATAAAATACGAGTTAAAAACAGGAGATATGGTATATGTTGAAAACGGTAATAGGTTAAATAGAAAAAAACTGGATGAATTAAAAATAGGTCCTTATAAAATAGTGGAAAAGTTATCGAACTCTATTTACAGATTGGATACAGGGCATAAAAAATGTGAATCTAATCTATTCCACATAACAAAACTTGTTCCTTTGTTTAGTTACAATTGAATAAAAATGTATATAGGTATATAGTGTGCATGAAATACTTTGTTTGTTTGTGGATTTTCTTGGGGGGGAGATGTAAATAAAGAGGTTAGTGCTTTATTTAAACTACTTTTATTATCTATGCGTGTCATGTTTGTCAATGTCTTGATTTATTGACATTGAAAATAAAAAAGCAGCTTGCGAAAATATGTTATTTTAAAAACGAAGAAATATTGATTTAATTGACGAAATATTAGCTGAAAATGTTGTTTCTCTTTTCAGGTAAGATATTAAGTTTAGTTCTTTGTAATTAGTTTTTGGAATTCTTGTGTTAATTTTGGGAAATAAAAAATATTTCTCTTTTCAGAGCAACACATTACAGTTTTATTTCAATAATATAATAATAAGCATATTATATATATTTTATTTTTATTACTTTGGACGAAACATTTGTGGATGTATTTTTTTAATCTACATTATTTGTGTAGAATCACTCAGTTTGTGTTACATGCAAGTGAAACTAATAAAATTAATTTAATTTCTTGGTGTACTAGGTAAAAAAATTTAAGGCGTTACGTGCAAGTTATTTTGTATACAATGTATATATTGAAAATTACGTTTATCTTTTAACATTCAAATGTATTCTTTTAAGTTACATCTAACTGTTTAGTGCTGTAGTGTTTTGAAGTCGGTTATTATTTTTTATTAAATTTATTTCATTTTTTTATTTTTACTGGGGGAGCGGGAGAAAAAAAATGAAGTAATTTACCCTACTTAATTCTTTGCTTTAAAATTTGAAGTTCTCACCAGAACATCACCAAATTACCCAGGGACTGCTTTTACGCTATATTTTATAAAACATATGCGTATTACTAAAGGAAGGGTCCCATTAGGCCTTATTTACTAGTGTCCATTGAAGAGTTCCGTTCTCTATCTGAAAGTCTTCATCAGATCTTCACATCAGATCTATAATTAAATTAATGAAATTAGATAAAATAGGAGTTGATTATTGTTTAAAAATGCGCCGATGTTTTTATGACTTGGCAGAAAACAAGCATCTAAGTCTAAATTCACATGGTAAAAATAAAAGTGTAACGTTAAGTTGAAAACTCTGTTAATTAAGCAAACCTGTTTTGAAAAGAATAAATGTGGAGATTCTTTGTTAGCTTCTTCTCCGCATAATCTATTAATTGTGAAACTAACAGTTTTGACGTTCATTAAGTAAACATTTTGTTTTTATAGTGAATAAATTTTTTTGACTTTGACTTGACTTTGACCCTATACAGGCCTAAACGTCCATTTTTATCCGAGGCAATTTATTGGTCCGAGCGCAGCGAAGCTTTAAGCCCTTGTTGTACAATCTACTATTAATAAAAGTTGCCTTCCATCAACACGCTAAGAAGAAGGCCAGCTCTTCCCCGGTTACGTCCGTATTTTCTTACCTCAACGTCCCTACTCTTGGCGACCTGCGCGAAGCGCTCGATCCTCTCCAGAGTCTTGTCCTCTCGATCATCCGTGACGCAGAACATACGCAGCTGCGCCTGTTGCGGCTCCGTGCGCTTCGCGTACACCACGAAACGGGCCATAAACGGGACGTGGATCGCTTCCCTGGTGATAAGGAAAGTTAGGTTCCCGTTGAAGTTGTAAGGATTTAAGTGGGTCAAAGAAAATGCTAAAGACTACAAGTGTTTTATAAATCTGAAAGCGTCATTCGTAGTAATCTTTCAAACAACGTTATTTCGCTTAATGAGTACTACTCGTTGAGTAGTTATAACATACAAAGCTATTGGGGAGCTCTATTGAATTGACTCAGAACCAGATCTAAATAAGACGTCGGATTAGTTAAACAGTCAAAATTCTGGAATTTTATATCCCTATTGTAATAATATTGTCACCGTTTTTGTGGTTTAGATAGTGTTCCCATAGTCAACTTCGGATACGTATTAAATTCATCGTTTTCTGGCCAAAACAGGGTGGCAGAGTTCTCTCCGCTTTTTGGCAAGGTAAGGGGATGGACGCCCTGTGACCAGGTGGAGCGACGACATTCGCAAAGCGGTGGGTAGTGACTGGGAAAGAAGAGCCTTAGATCGAGCTCAGTGGCGTGTCTTGGGAGAGGCCTATGTCTAGCAGTGGACTGACACCGGCTGATGATGATGATGATGATGAAGGGGATGTTGTTCACTGCATATTATAGCGCCGAAAAACTCCCATATTACCTGTAAAGTTCAGTCGCCATCTTCGTGGCGTCTTCAACATGGCGGCAGTCGATCAGCCAATAGCGAGCAGACACCGTGGTCGTGAATGAGACGCAGTCGTTGACAAACGTGAGAGGGGTGTTCTCCGTGACGTCTTCCCAATGCGCGCGATTGGTCCCGCCTGTTTTGTTCAATAAGGTTTTAGCTGAGGTTTTTGCAGGACTGGTTTATATAGCATTGGTCAAAGGGATCTTTTGCTTGTTTTATCTGTTAGCAATGCCTCTGAGTTATAGTTTTCCAGTAGCAATCCAAGGAGAAATATAAATTCATACTTTAATTTACGGAAGAATGCTAGCGTCCACTTCTGAAACCGACCAGCAAAAGGACAATCTGATAGGTAAGTACATCAAGTTCTAGTGCTACAACATTAGCTTTATCATGCTCAAATTCTACAAAGAAAAATAACTTAAATTTATAAGAAAACAAACAATATTTACCTAATAAATTAAAAATATCGTCTGCTTTACACAGAAATATGACAGATACTTGAGAGCTATTTTCATGCTCGTTTTTTGTGCCACCATCAGCATTAAAATATACATTAACAGTTCGTACAGTCAACGAAAATCAGATCTACTCCTCAATAGAGATCTTATCAAGAATGGCATAAGAGCAAGTATCGAAAATTATCGGATGATTCCAGGTTTCGGTGACTGTAAATATTGCATGCCAAAGCGGGCTTCAAGCTAATTGTATCTAATACTTTCTATTATATTCTAGATATTTTATTTAGAAATTACTAGTTTAAACTAAATGTCCAACGTTAGAATTACGCAAACTAACGAATTCTCAACTTATTGAAATTTATTAATCAGTTAGATTTTATCAATTTATTTATTTACTCAGTGTAAGTAGAAAATAAACTAAAACAAACGAAAAAATTACGCTAACATTGTATTTAGTTGACACAGAAGAGAGCCAATGAAAAAAACATCAGAATTGAAATGAAAATGCTTTCCAAAACGGCCTATAGCACACACACACAAGCAGGGATAACACACACTAAAACAAGGAACAACATACCGTACGTCGTAAATATTCGAGGGGAAACATAAACAGAACGTGGCACACAGCGAACGGCGTGCTAGAACCTAATCATTTTGTGCTGGACATCCACAAATCAATGACAATAACATCTGTGCCAAAACAGCAGGTTCGGTTTTCGATTAACAGATCTCTCGAAGGACTGAAATCAACAACGCTTCGACTGTGAACATTAATGAAGAGACGAGCCAAAGTAAAGATGACGATGAGGAAATAATAGAACTAATAGGCCGTTTTGGAAATGAAACATACTGAGTCGGAGCAAACAAGGTTTTTTTAACATTGACAATACAACGTGCAATATAACTAACGCAGAACCTGAAAAATCTTGCCCATAATCAAGATCATGATTGATATGAACCACACCTACTTGTTTTGTAAGAACTATATCTTTTCAATTTTGCATTATCTAATAAAAATTACTTGGTTATGATGAGTTGTTCTGTGAATTGGGACTGTAATACGTAATACAAATATATTGAACCAAATTTTCTAACAATTTTCTAAATTATAAAATCAACTTTTCAATGAGAAGTTGAATTGGCTTTGCGTTTTATCTAATACACGTTGCATATGCTAAATTATGAGATGACATTTCTTATGATAGAGTGGCTCTGTCCAGTCTTAAACGCTAATCGAAAGGTGTCTTTATAACATTAACATTACGTGCCAATGTCTGTTGTATTCGTTCAGGTTCAGTGACATTCAGCTGTGCTTGACCGGAGAAACGTATGGTTTATAATACACAGAGTGGTTGTGAAAAGACAAGCGCATTGTTTTCAGCCCGTGCATAGAAGAATAATGTATGAGAAGCGAGATAAATGGAAAAGCGTTAAAACAGTGATAGAGGGATAGAAAAGTTACAATGTCGCTTCATTGGCAACCATACTCTTTAGTAGCGTTTAGCCAAAAACAATTAATCCATAACCGAGTATAGTTACCAGGATACCAGAAACCAATGTCGCAATAGAGAAACTGGCGGAAACAAAGGAGAATCGGGAAAAGGAAAATCAAAACAAAAGAAGAACTGAAACGTTGACATTTCGTGTTCGTAAGAATCTTTATCGGTGTGATATCGTTAATGTTTTACCTTCGAGAGATCGTTTGCGAAATACCCCTGTTGTTGGGCCGCCGATAGGTGGCAGCACATTACATAGCGCCACACAAGTGAGCGTGCAACACACACAATACGGGAACAAAGACACTTTATGACACGCACAAAACGCACACACACGGACGTGGCCCTAGCCTAGCTGAGCTGCCCTGATCGTGTAAAGCCTGACGTGAGTCAATACAAACAAATTTCAAAATCAAATGAAAGTTCAAGCCAATACAATTTCATACAGTGTCAGTGTTTAAATACTGTTTCGTAATATAAAGCTCAATACCGGCTGGACCGATTGTTGGCGATGCTGTTTTGAAATATTTCTCAGATAACCCTAAAACTGGTTTGTATTGATAATTAAACGAGGACTAGTAACTTTTAATACACTCTGCTGTCCCTGATCGTGATCAGAATGTGCTTAAATGATAACGAACTTAGGTGACTTCCGAAGCTGAAGAAATACCCCAGTGGTAAGAGAAACATACATGCTAGGTTATATTAGATGGTTTGATGGTACTGCTGACGCAGACGTCCGTTGTAGCCTGTCTTACTTTATTTATTTCTCAGTCTGATAAGTTGGCTGGCGCAAGAAAAAGCATCTACTTCAGAGAAACGAATTTAATGCTTATGGTAAAGCACTTACTGACCACAATCGATTGTATATTAGTTCGTGTTAGTCCAGTTGTTTTGCGTATTAAATTTGCTGTAAGCTAACCCGTGAATCAAGTGTGCACTTCACCCAGTGGCAATTGCTCATAATATAACTTAAACAATTCAGCACAGAGGTTTCTTACCCCCGGTTTCTCGTATGCTAATAAACTGTTAATGTACTGTTAATAGCGGTCAGTTGCTCTTTTGTATGCACTTTGGCCAACTGACAGCCCTTAATAGTATTAACAGATGTTAGTGTACGGGAAACAGGGGGTAAGTCGTCTATGTCAAAGGTTTATATTTGAAATAATCAGAAAACTTCTATCTTTTTATTTTATGTCCAGAATCTATTGGTAAATTTTGGTAGGTTGTCTACTTTGTTAGCTTTTTTCAATGCCGTGGTGCAATTATTATAGACAATTTTCTAAATTTTCATCAAGTGTGTTCATCAAGCGTCAAGTGTTACAAGATATTTCTGTGCTAATTATTTCATGGTTTACTCTTAATATAAGTAAGAACTATAACTATATTATTTCCTAAAGTAGAGTATCATCACGACAATAGGCACTTCACGCGAAAAATTTGCGTATGAGATGTGATCGCACCAAAACGCGCAGATGTGACGTCGGACGCGACCTCTATAATGGCATGATATCTTTAAGAACTGACAACTTCCGTTTTTTGTTCTCTACGTCAAACAGAATAAATCGCATAGCACTATGAAATAAGACTAATTTGAATTTCTGCTTGGTTAAAATATTTTCTATGCTATAACAATAATCACGAAATTCTACTGCATCAAAAAGTATGTAGGTACTTTTTTGAAAAATCCATGCTCATCCCCTTTTGTCTATAAAATCGGGAATCGAAAGTTCTATTCCAATTTAAATCTTTTTCTCTACACTAACTCGTCTGTAATGACCTTAAAAATTCTATTACTATTACTTATATAAATTCCGAATCTAATCAAATACTCTATTTAAGTACTTATCGTATTGTACCTATCAGCAATATTGAAAAATCTAGACTACTTGGATACTCCATTCGTCGTATATTTTATGAAATAGTCGATGCTATAAGTGTTGTAATGGAATACAAGTCTTAGTAATACTGTTAACTTAGTAATTATGCTACGAGAATTCAAGCATATCGTAAGCTTTTTGATGCTGGATTTAGAGGGAGAGGTCATATTAAATTAGTAATGTATGCACCTTTTACAGAATAAACAATTATTTATTTATTTATTTATTTTTTTTTAGTTTGTGATAAATAAAATAACAAATATTGGCCTGTGGTTTGATAGAACTTCCTGAACAGATTTCAATGGTCTTATAGGAAGGTCAGGCTAAAATAGATTTTGAGTCGGATTCTGTACTAAAAACATTTGGCAAAGACCTCTCGCATTGTAAATCTAGCGTCACTAGGTAGGCAGACCGCGCGAAGCTCCATAACGTTTTTGATGTCTTAGCAGATCAAGCCATACTCCATTGCAACACTTAATCGCTTGTAATTCGTGCCTACTGGAATAATGTTATTTAGTTTTGTAAGCTATACTTAATTCAGTTACACTGCATCCGTTATCTTTTGGCCGATGACTTGCTTTATTGTCAAAAAAAAAAACGATTTGATGATTCAGAATAAAAATGTGCAACACTATATCCGCTTAAAACACCTAAAAATGTTTCTCGCGTATTGAGATAAAAAGTGCCTAAAGAGAGAACTAAAATCAACAACCAACACATTCTTGACATGACAATAAACTTGTCACGACGATGGTTAAAAGAATAAAATTATTCCAGTAAGTAACTCCACTCTGTAACTTAAGTAGCAAGCGAAACTATTAACTCTACCTGAAATGGAACAGAGTAATCTCAGGGTCGGGGCGGAAGACGTGCTGTATTGATTCGTCATTCCCTGTGTATGAGGCCTTGGTGCCGGCATACTAAGAGTGATTGCCTTGTGGAACTTCCTCCTTCGGGGCTCTACTGTAACCACTGGGGATACAGCCACCCCACGGCCTAGAAGCTTAGCTGTGAGCTCCGAATCGATGATCTGTGCCTGCGAATAATTATCCAAGGTTGAGTTTTTGGCAGAGGATTCTTTTTGATGATAATTCGTAAAGACCAAACGAGAATCTAGATTCATGGTGTGATAAGCTCATTATAAACATGCGGCATTAATGTGTTAAAATTATTGTTTGGAAAAAAGTATTTGTATTTGACTTACCAGTTAGTTGTATGACTTAGGTTAAAGCTAAGGTTGTGTTGAGCAAAGTCACGGTTTTTTTACAGTAAAGAATGGCATGTTTCAAATTAATAATGGGTGTAAGAGGCCAGTCGGTGTGCCAAAAATTAAGCAATAATGAACTTATGAAATCACAGGTAAAGCTTAACAAAGAAAGAAGGTTGTAAAACATCCTTTTCTCAAGCTTTCGTCATTTTTTCTCACACATGCGCTGTCAAATGCGAAACACTCCAGGACTAACAAATAAGCTTCAAAACACGAAAAAATAATTACGGCAAACAAAATAAGTAAAAAACATACAAATCATGCAAGTCTCGCGTTTGGTCTTTAGGAAATAAAGTACATTAGAAAATATTACAAGTTATTACAAAGTACTGCATTACCCAATAAATTTAGCAATCCTCTTAGTAATATCATAGTATAAGTATTCGCTAAAGTTACTGTTTGCTCAACTATAAATATCACACAATATAATACGTACACTACATCAAATAATTTTTAATATATTGTTACAGTCAAACCAGCACAGCATTTCTCAACATTCTTAGATTTAAATAGTTACAATAACCATGCTTTTACAGGACTAACCTAAAGACCAAGCCTAGAAAAAACAGCCCTAACAGAAATATCATATTTGTCGTGCATTTTATAAGATATTCAATAAATATTCAAACGCTGTGTGAGAAACTTTTATAATATGAAGTGATTTCATATACATTTCATTTTTGCTCAATCGAGAAAAAACAAGTATTTGTGACGTAAATATTAAATTTAATGGAATATTTTCTACAATCTTTTGATCTACATTTTACCGAGTAATTACTAAATTTATTGGGTTCGAAAGTTTACATGTCGATACAGACGTAGGATTAAACTGATATTATAGTTAAAACTACAACTTTAAGTGAATTTAAAACATTAAGAGTGCTCTGAAATATATTATGCTATCGTACCTATGCTATATCCACCACAACAAAAGTTTTTCTTTTTCTTTCAGCGCACCCTAAAAAATTATATAGTTACCAAAATACATGAGCAAAGAGACCTACAAAGATATGTAATGAATGCTACAAAACACATAATAATAACTTCCTCGATTTTATCAAAAAAGAAAATATTCTTTTTAGTAAAAAACTTTGGCATTTACTTTGTACTTTTCGTTTATGAGTAGCTAGCTTACTATAGTTTTAAAAATCGGAACACTATCGATTTGGCTTTAAATTAAAATGGACCTTAAACATAATTTTACTGAACACATTTTGACTAAAACTAAAACTATGGAACACTGCTACGTTTCATAAGCTCACAACGTTTTAAGTCGAAACATTTATATCACATAAAGTAACAACTAATGTATTAAAATAGTGGTAACTGGTATATCTTAAAAACTGATGAAATTGTTTAAAAAATATAACTATATTAAGTACATAATAAGCTTTAGACTATCATTCGACTTTGTCGATATGGATTAAAATTCATCTGTAGATGATAGACTAGAAAAACACCAGGTAGGCATCTACTCGTATATTTTCTTAACATAAGGGCCTTCTCCCTTCAGAATACTGTTGAATTCAACAAACATTTCATTATAATCGTCTTAAAGTCACTGATGACTGTTTTCTGTAAGCGATCCATGGCTACTGACCGTTCGCAGAATTCAGAAATTTATTGTACGTAAATAATTTATATTACGTATGTTGCCTTCAGGTCAAGTTTGTAGTGGACAAAATGGAAGCGGCAAAACTCGACACTGACCATGTTTTTTGAAAGCATATTAAATGTAATACATTATTTGGTAAGAGTAACTACCTTACCATGAGTGCATTAAAGAACTTGCAGTGCTAAAATATTACTTAAAATTTGTCAATTCTTTTGTCAAAAATCTACTGTGGGCTTTCTTGAACATAGGGAACGCATATAAATATGTCGGACACGATGAAAATTAAACTTGATTTATTACGGATGCAGTGTATTGCAACCCAGGGAGGTTAAATTGCTAGTCTAACAGTGATTACCATGTAAGTTATACTCTACACACAAAAGCTACTTTACGTAGAGGCAGTTTAATAGGCACGTCAGTGATTTTGGTATATTTTATTGCTCATTGACTTAAGAAGGACCTCATCAAACAATAGTATTCTCATTAGAGATTCCATAGTAAATACAAAAAACGTTGTTGAAACTGAAACCCACATACTCTCTACTAATAAAGGTTTTTGTGTTGGTGTAGCTAGTTTATTGTCACCTATTATCGAATTCTCTAGAATTTTGATGTTTCTAGAGCTGAGGTATGGTGAATCTAAAATGTGGCGTTTTCCAGAAGACACTTTTGTCCTCGTCATTACCCATGGCCTCAATTCTGTTAGTGCATTGTAGTACAATGACAGATACATAGTCAGGCCACGGTTATTTCATTGCCTCTTTAAGTGTACGCGCGGACACGTATCAAACCCTCTAGGCGGCAAAGGAACGAAAAAACATGTCACGTAACCTGATCTGTCATTGTCTATCATATCTGTCAATAGCACGCAATACTTAGTAAAAAAGGACTTTTTACTTCGTTTTGAATAGAAACTTCGCGGAAATACATCGCACGTTCAATCCAAGCTAAGAGGATTGAGGTCCTGGATGAATTTGAGCTGATTCAATTTAATCTCGGTAACCTTCTAATCCCGGAACCTCCATCACCCGACGTGCTTCACCCCTCAGAACTACCAGATCAGAGAAAAACGCTTCTTCTTTGAAACGTTGTTCACCGTGATCTTCTTGAGGTTCATGTCCTTGACCCCCTTCCTTGGCTTGAACAGGTTTACCTGGAGGCCCACTTTGATCTTCTTGGTCAGGGCGCCCTGCGGGAACACTGCTTGCACCTGCGGGACCACCGAGCTGGACACCATACCGCCTGTACAGATTGAAAATTAATTGTGCAAAATGCTCAATTTTGCTTTTGCTTTGGATAAGCTTTTGGGTTTAGGTTTTGAGACTTGAGACTCTTTATTTTTGAAGACTTTATTAATGTTTGCGATAAATTTCGGAAAGTCTATAGATTGGCAAAATGTGATATTTCTGTAAAATTTCAATATTTAGTTGAATTTTACAACACGTGACAAATAAATAGTTTTTGGATTCCTTCTAACCATTTAATACGAGAATCGTAGAGGGGGCTCTAAACTTGATATAGCGACAGGACTTTTGCACTTAGCAGGCCACAGTATAGTCGGAGAAATTACCTTCAGGTCCAATGGCGTGGACCTCCTGTCGAATTCGCGAGATGACGGCGAAGTACTGGGGAAAGTCGTGCGTCAGGATACGCGTCATCCGGGGGTTCTGGTTCCCTGGAGCTTCCTCGTTGTTATCTAGGTATATGATAGTAACAATGTTAAATTCCAGATAGTTTTCTAGCACTGTATTGACTAAGTTAGGCTTTAAGTGTATAAGAGCTTCCAATTTATTCCAATGCATGATTCGTCCCCAGGGGGCATGCGTCTACTGCTGAACATAGGCCTTCCAAGCAATTTTAATTTCAATTCCAAGTATTCATCCAATCGCCATGGGTATTAATCGGCGCTTCGTATAATTCGTCGGTGCAATCAGCTAGTTGATGCCCGACGCTGTGTTTGCCAGTAAGTAATCTCAATTACAGCTTACTGGCAATAAGGTGAAAAATTCCTACCCAAATAAAGTACCCACCTTCAATCTCCAATGTTTCATGCAGGATATCCTGGACTACATCATCAGTAGCATCGGTATTGTGCTCCCTCCAGCTCGTCCCATTGTCTGACCGCAGGATCACAATCTCACGCTCCTTACCACGGAGAGATGCATAGTGAGGTACTTCTAGGATCACAGGCCTGAAATCGGGATGATGGTTAAGCTTTTGGTGCAAATGGCTACGTAAGTTTATTTAATATTGCGGCAAGGTTTGTATGTAGCTAATGTTTCTGACTGAGCACTGAACTGGCACACAATACACGCACTCAGTATTTTACCATTATTTTTGTTCAAAAACGCGGAGTGTAAAAAATACGGTACTTTCTGTTGCGCGTCGCCGGGTCGAATCCCTATTTATTAGCAAGGGTTTAAATAATTTTTTTTATCTTTTTTTATCTTATGTCTTCATAGTATTTTCTAAATTAACACAGCATTAGACATAATAAAAACTGAATTTGCGCGGATATTTACTCGTTTATTTTTCCATTTATTCAAAGCTATAAAAATAAACTAGTAAGTATCCATGGAAATTCAGTTTTTGTTCAGTCTTGTCTTCAGTTAATAAGGAGATGGAGCATTTTGGTAAGTACAAACAACATTTCTAGAATCTTTACACGGCCGAAGAACGCCGAAATATCAATTTTACTGAGTCTTGGCATATCCTCCTAAGACCGAGTGTGCTATATGAAAATAATTGTTATTTTCAAGGTAAGGACTGTTAAACGTTAAAGGGCTGATATTTAATAAAAGTTCACTAGTAAAACGTAAAGTAAACAAGTAGTGAAAAGGCGTAAAATTTGACAATGATAACGAGATATACTAACCCTATAAACTTGGAAGAGACTGGTCCCATCTCTAGAACTCTGGCAGCCAATGCCTCTCCCTCCATTAGTGGAGGCATGTGGTTGATCCTAGACGGCTTCAGATACCTATAAAGGAATAGTATTTGTTACTTGGACAGCCAGTTGTATTTTAGCTGAGTTTTTAATTTGACCCCTGAAGTAGTTAGGTATGAAGCTGCAACAATGATCGCCGACCTCCGATCAAAAATGGCACCAAAAAAAGAAGTAGCTATTTTATTATCAACTATCCGGTATGGCGGCATTGCAACCGGGTGTGAATGACATACATATTAAGTGCTGGACATCTGGTGCACCATAGGCAATAATCAACGAGCTAGTCCCGCTGATTGGGAAATATTTTTACTACGATGGAAAACCTCGTTAATAGTTGAAAACGGAGCTTTGACTTTGCAGCTTTTGAATAACTTTCTATTGACGTAGGAAATAATATCTTTTGCTTCGTGTACAGCTGAAAGGGTTTTTTGTTGGTGAGTCGGAGAAATTAGACTTTGTGATAATTTTATGGATCTCCGTAATCCTACTAATATTATAAATGTTTAAGTTTGTGAAGATGTTTGGATGTTTGGGTGTTTGTTACTCAATCACGCAATAACATTCATCAGTTTAAAATAGTTGGCGTTGTGCGAGCGAACGTGGTAATTTAAAAATAGATGGCGTTGTGCAAGAATCGTATGAACGGATTCTATGGCGGTACGAAGTTTTCCAGGACAGCTAGTTTAATATAATAACCAATCAATCAGTATTCGTCCACTAAACATACTAAAGATGGAAGAAAGTGCAAACCTATTTTGTTTCAAGAACTGACCGGCAAGTGATCCTAGTTGGCTGCTGGGCGGACAGAGGCGGCACAATGATCCTGACACCACCACCACGACAACCGCGCATGGCTCCACCGCGAGCGTCCACCAGGAAGGAAACCAAGAAACTGCAAGAGGAGCATCTCAAAATATATATGAGTAGAATATTATTGCATAATCACTTTCATGTATACGGTGTTCTCCTGCATGCCTGTACTTTTACTTATAATATAAGTATGTGTATGGGTATGTAGTTTATTTACATAATTCATTTTTAATATGGAGCAACCTCTGGAAGCACTATAATCTCATATTTAAGTTTCAGCTTCCAGAGCTACTTTAATCATGTATTTCTTTTATTTTGAAAAGAAATTGACCTCTCTCATGGTTTTCCAAGCTTCCCGGTGTTGTGCCACCCGCATCCAGTGACTCCCCGCCACCGTAACCAGTTCGTCAGACCATCTGGTCAGAACTGTTCGCCGAGCTATGTGCCCCGCCCACTGCCACTTCACCTGAGCAATTCTTCGAGCTATATTAGTAGCTCGGGTTCTTCTGCGGATCTCCTCATTCCTGATTCCATCACGCAGTGAAACTCCTAACATAGCTCTCTCTATTGCTCGTTGGGCGACCTTGAGCCTTCTAATGGGGCCCATAGTTAGCGACCAGGTCTCACATCCATAAGCCATCACTGGCAACACATATTGGTTGTACACCTTTGTCTTGAGATACTGAGGTACCTACTTTGGATGCGAAAATGTGTTTTAGCCTCCCGAACGCTGCCCATCAAAGTTGAATTCGATGAGTGACCTCTATCTCGAAGTTGTACTTACCTAACTGGACTGTTTGTCCCAGGTATACATGGTGGTCGATAACTTCGAGATCAGAGCCGCTAACGTTGAGTAGAGGTTAATCGAGAGGAAATGATACACTTTAACTGTTTTACAAATCTATAGTGACGTGATAAACCTGGGTGATAATTTGACCGGGAAATGAAATATTTACTTACTTCTTCCACTGAAGTTTCTTCCTGCATGTCCATATCCAGAAAGCGTGCACAAGAATCGTTATGATTAGACACTTTCTATTACTGTTCTGAAAAACAATCGAGTATGATAATGAGACAATAACATAATGGTATATTTTAAGGACGTTAACCTAAAAAAGAACACTGATAAAACAATAAACCAGAACTTTCTAATATAAACTTTTCACTGAAGGACTTGTTAAAGAAAACACAGAGGCAACCTAAGCTACTACAGCTTTGGGCAGCTTATGCCATCAGCGGCCTCTATAGGTATTTATATTTTTGAATCAGACCACGTATAGGTGAAGTTTTCTTATTATGATACTGTTACCTTACGACCACAGGTGCCTCAATGGCTTGACAAGACGGATTAAACGTGACGTGAAATTACAAGACGTGATGTAATTCAATATAATATAACGTAGTGTATTGAATTTTTATGTAATTTTGATATATGTAGTACGTCGATAATTTAGCTGCAGGTACTGACTTGGGCTGAGTAGGGTCGACGTTGTAGCAGTAGCCTTCAGGCGCCTGCGCAGTGCTGTAGCGGCTGATACTCTTCACCACCACTTCTTGTTGGGGATAGGGTACACCATTGGTGGAACCTAGGAAGATAAAAGTGATTAGAAGAAAGACCAAGGGGAATAATTGGCCTAGTCACATTTACACAATTTTACAGTACAGACTATTTAAGTTGTGAATGTGTTCTGAATGAAATAATATATTTGTGGAGGAGCAATTGGTGAGGCACAGCGAGTTTTACTCATGTTTCAGATAGTCTTATCATAGAATGACGATTTTTGTGGCCATAGACCACAAAAACTCAAATAAAAAAAAATGGACTTATCCAATTTTTCCCCTTAGCCCTTATTTTATTTATTACCAAAACGCACAAAATATACACTACAAGAGGAATTTAACAAGTTTAAAGTGATTTAAGATTTTTTTAATGGAGAGAGTGTGGTTAACAATATTATTAAGTTGGTTACCTGCAAGATACCAGATCGATTTATTCACTACAAATGAACTGAAAAGATAGAAACAAGGTCATTCAAATCCAGTTTTCAAGCAAGTTGGAGACAAAATGTTTATAATTTTGTCTCCAACTGCGTTTTTCGCGAACACTGTGAATCATGATAATTCAAAACCAAGAAAATTTTTTTTTTTCAACTTGCTTGCTCATCTTTTTAGTTCATTTATTAAGTTGATTAATTTTATGTTTACGATTTTTTACGCAGTCGGGTTTTTTTGTTTTTTTTTCAATAATTATATATTTTCTAATCTGGGATTTTATAGCAGAAAATTCGAACTACATAAATTGGGTTTGCTCTATCTTTGACAATTCAAAGAGGCCTTTTTGTTTTGTCGTCAGTGGACTTAGTTAACAATTGCTGTCATACTAGAAACCGTGTCAGTCAATTAACAATTAAGTACTTAAATCGTAAAATGTTCGTATGCACGGATTTGCGTTTTTGTTTCCTCAAAAATGCCAGAGGTCTCTCGATCTACCTATATTTAACTTTTTAAATTATTTTATGTAGACTTTATACGTTCTACTGCACGGCTCAGGCCTTCCCTCAGAAAGAGAGTAAGAGCTTTAAGAGTAAGAGTAGGAGTAGGTTGTCTGGAAGAAATTGCTGTTAGCAATAAGGCCGTTCATTGTACTTTTTCATTGTAACTTTCATATTTTATGTCTCGCTTCTTGTGTGCAATAAAGAATATTCTTATCTTATCTTATCTTATCTTATCTTAATTACCACGCGTGCCCACCGCTGATTGGCAATTTATGTATTCCTTTTCCATTTGAAATTTTCCTTACCAGCGGAAATCTCCATGATATTCTTGTGCCCGAGTGCGGACTCTGCCCTTTCGTCCCTCGTCACGTCAATGGGCAGTGAGTCATCTCCGAGAGACTTCATGTCGTCAGCTGTCAGGTAGCGATAAGGCTGATCGTTTAGGCCAGTGTCCTCACCTGTAAGAAACAACCATGTCGTTACATCTGTGCAATTTCCTTTTTATCTGAAGTGTTCTCCATCTATCTATTGTCTGCACAAACTTCAGCAGTCATATATAAGACTGCTCTGCTCTGCTCTGCCTCTACGTAAAGGCAAAGTTTTAATCAGAGTTATCGTAAATACATAGACCGAAATACTACACTTCATCGACTGTCTATAATCCTAATCACTCGGGAGTGTTGCGTGAATGATACTAAACGGGCTTCAACCAGAACGTGACTTTATTACTGCACGCGTATATATTGCTAAGGTTTGTCAGGCTATATTTTAATAATTAACTGCCTATTTGTCGATATCTATTATTGGATTACCTATATGTATCTTAATTATTGTAATCACATTGGTTGTTTCCGCTGTTGATGTCATTAATAAAATAAACCAACGACTTCAAAGACGACCTCAGCGTTTGCTAACGTGTAGACCGCTCAGAGTAGAGGATTCAAGTGTTGATAACATTTTTAACTATAATTCAGCCTCTATGATATCAGGACGAAACGATGTTACATTCTTCGTTCTCGCCATAAAGATTTGAAGCCTTTGACTTCAAACAGAGTGAATTATAGTTAAGAATGTTATTTACACTCACTTGCTTCAACCCTTTGAGGTGCAACATTGTTGTAATATATTTATAAATATTTTTCTAAGCCCAAATAAGCTAGCAAGTTAGAATATCAACTCACCGCCTTCCTCTTCTGAATCCGACATGAAAGTCTCGTACATGGTCTCAGGCGCCACGACCTTGTATTTGTCCTGAGTGGCGGTCCCCGACGAGGGATCGGATATATTCTTCAGGGTCTCCATCACGGTGACATAACCCAGCTTGGAGGCGATATCCAGGGGCGTTTGACCGTTCTGTTGGATTGCAGAATAATAAATAACTTCCACACAATACAATCGCTTGTCCTTATCCCAAACTGTGCTATGGTAACCAGGCAAGGCCATAACAAACATGGTAATATAGAAATACACCCAGACAGATGTCATTTGTACAAATATACGGCAGCCCCCACGACCTCCGCCATGGTATTTAGACGTGATACCGCTAGACCAACGAAGCAATCGAGAATAAGATATGATGCTTTTGGTTCATAATAATAAAACCTCAATTTGGAAGACCAAATAATTCATCAGTCTGTTTATAAAGTCTGGGTATTCTTTCTAAAAATCAAATAACGTCTCCATCACGGTAGCATAGCGCAACTTGGATGCTATGCCGAGAGGAGTTTGACTATTCTGTTGGTTGAATCAACGATAATAGAATAAGCAGAAAGGGTGATGATTTGTGATGGTTGAAAGGAAATTATTTGGTTCTTGGTACTTCTGCTTTATAATAATAAAACCTTACGCTGGAAGACCAATCTATTTACGAAGTCCTAGTACCTACTCTTCAGTAAATAAACACAATAAAATAGTCTCCTCTTTATCTATAGTGAACATTATTTAGTTTTGCAGATTATGATTCTAAATAGATTCAAAACGCTACAAAATTACGAACTCGCCATGAGACAAACCTCATCATCAGAGCGCTTTGAAGGCGAAGTCGTTGGCTTGGAAGATTACTTAATGTCACATAATTTCGTTTCAATCATCAACTTGGACCTTTCACAGATCAATTTCCGCTAGCAATACTTGGGATTCAACTGGCCGATGTCCGGGTAGTCCCACATATGCTCTCGACGAAACAAACCCAAATACTAAATAATGTCAGGGCTACAAATGTATGTAACGCAAAAATACAATTCAAACGTATTTCTAGGAGCGATGGGTCTTGTGTTCATTTTTTAGACTAATCAAAACGTAAAGGTAAATATTAATATCATAAGTGGACACTTTTTAGGATAGCTTAGGTTATTGGTATTCAAGAACGGATGTCTAACAACAAGGATGCTTTACCTCAGTGATGGCATTGGCATCCGCCTTGTGCTCCAGTAGAATGTTGACAATGTTGATATGACCCTGCTGCGCCGCGTGATGCAATGCGGTATACCTGCAGGAAGGGCGGAAAATTTTAACATTTCTATGGGGAAGATAATAGACAGAATAATCGAATAAAATGTAAGTAGCACAACATAACAAGGGTAACATCCACGCTTCATAATCACTCATCCCAAACTGGCATACCCTATGATTGTGGTAACCAAATATCCTTGATATTACAAACATGAAAAATCATTCAGACTGAAGCCACTTGTACATCTTAAAGTATGGTGCCCGCCAGCGGAATCGAAAAGAATGACCTCTGTCATGGGTTCTCTTTGGCAAGTAGTAAAGATATTCTAAAAAGTTCAAAATTTCTTCGAGTTTGATATGCTCAACTGGAAGTATTTTCAACTACGAAGAAAAACCGCTGGAAGTCAGTTTTTAAAAATGAAGGTAAATTTTTGACACAGATATAAACCAACAACAAAGTAAATAACTACACCAGCAATCACTATATCACAGGAGATCTTCAAAGTAGATCCGGAATCCTTAGGAAGACACCGTTTCACAAGCATGAATAATGGTGTCATGACTGTTTTTAATAACAACCAAGTACAGTGAAACAGGGTGACTGCAGGACATAGGCCTCCCTCATGGTTTTATAAGCTTCCCGGTGTTGTGCCGCCCGCATCCAGCGACTCCCCGCCACCGTAACCAGGTCGTCAGACCATCTGGTGGGGGACCTGCCCGTCCGGTCCACGGTCGCCAGGTCAGAACTTTTCCGCCCCAGCGTACTGCCACTTCAACTTAGCAATTCTTCGAGCTATATCAGTAACTCGGGTTCTTCTGCGGATCTCCTCATTCGTGATTCGATTACACAGTGAAACTTCTAACATAACTCTCTCCACTGCTCGTTGGGCGACCTTGACCCTTCTTATGAGGCTAATAGTCAGCGACCAGGTCTCACATCTATAAGTCATCACTGACAACAGACATTGGTTATACACCTTTGTCTTGAGACACTGCGGTATTCGGGATGCAAAAATGTGTTTTAGTTTCCCGAACGCTGCCCATCCGAGTTGGATTCGACGAGTGACCTCTTTCTCGAAGTTGGACAAAAAGTGGAAAAAGCTTCCTTTTTGTCATCGATTTCGGACTGAACTAACAGCTATAGCGACGTCTCTTTATATCTGATCATATCTGTCAAAAGACGTCTTACCAATGTTGTTTCTATTCATACTCCAGTTTCTAATGACCCCATTTTACGGTATCCTGTGAACTTTTCTTAATTTGTTGACCGGCTTTTTCAATAGTCAGATAAAACTTAACTGGAAAAGAAAGCTGATGTTGTTACTGTCTTGTCGTGTGATTTAGACAGTGATAGCATGCAATTTATTCTCCAGTTAAGTTTTATCTGACTATTGAAAAATTGAACATTAATTGTACAAACTTACCCATGCGTGGTCTGAGCCTTGACTGAAGCGTCGTTTTCCAGCAGGAACCGTACCATGTTGGCCTGACCGTAGTGGCTGGCCACGTGGAGAGGCGTGTATCCGCCTTTGGTGCAGATATCCTCCTGAATACAGAAGAAGATATTAGTGCCGACAACATGAAAGAACTAGCCCTGGAAAATCTTACACTATTCGTCCACCATTTAATTATATTGCTCGCTAAGTTGGTAGAAGTTGGGCGAGTGCGTAGAAAGTTACTTCGACAAAGTTTGTGCATCTTCGCTTCGGTTATTTCATCCGAGTCAAAGGACCGGAGTCACAAATACGAAGTGACCTACAATACATCTAGGTTTACCTTAATTGAAATAAAACTCCTAGAATTAACTAAAACTCCTAGATAATGAAATGCCTAGAATTCTGTTATGTGACAGTGTTTAAGCTTAAACAGCTCGGCTTTATGCTAACATCGGCTAAGTGGAGTCCTTTGACGGGGAACGGCGAGTAGTGTAGTTTTAAGACTCGAAGAAGAGAAAGGGAAAATGCAAATATTTTGGCGAGGCACTTTTATGCCTCAGTGGGAAGGACATTGTAATAATTACTTGTAAATGTTTTGAACATTAGACACAATCTTTCCGGTTAACATTCTTTAGCCGCGCGGAGGTAACTTCAATATATGTTGAGGAATTTTTTTGCAGAACGAGATTCCTCGTTTTAAGATTCTGCCATCGATACGCTGAAAATAAGACTTGGTATTGGTATTTTGGTATTGGTGGCGATTACAGATAGAGGTGGCAGAAACCATTCTGCAACTCGATTACTACTGTTGTTGTCATATCTTTACAGTACATACATACTTAAATAAACTCACGCCTGTATCCCGGAGGGGTAGGCAGAGACCAGGGACTGCCACTCGCCACGATCCTGACAGATCACTTTCTCTTCCTCAACATTTATTAGTCGTTGCATGCACGCACGCCGGTTTCGGTTACTTTTTTCTTGCCCTTTGCTTTGTAGTGTTGCTTATAAAGAAGACTTACCTCAGCCCCATTCTTCTTGAGCAGTTGAGCCACGGCCACCCGGTCTTCCTGAGCGGCCAAGTGCATGGCAGCTAGTCCATTCTTGGCCTGCTGGTTGACATCAGCTCCGTGCTCTAACAGGAGAGAGCACATCTCCACGTGGCCCTGGGAATGCAAAGTTTGGTGTGAAGCATGTTGAGGTTTGAGGGTTCTTAATGGTCAAAACATAATAATAATAATTTCTATACAATACAATCACTTGACCTGGTCCCAAACTAGGATATCTTGTGCTATGGTAACCAGGCAAGGACATCACAAACATAAAAATACACCCAGACTGAGGTCATTTGTACAAATGTACGGCGGCCCCCAATGGGAATCGAATCCACGACCTCTATTTTGGTAGCTAAGCGCCTTAACGGCTAGACCAACTAGGCAGTGAAGGTTGATCATGTAAGGTTACATTTTTAATCTTGTATAGTCGGGTAGAGAGTGTATACAGTTCACATAGAACAAATTATTTTAAAGGCAACTTATTGCTAACTTAACATCGCTGTGACGCGGAAACTTCGCTATTAATTTACATTGCTATAGTACCACATCCAAAATTTCTCTGATAAAAAATAATGCTAGTAGCATTAAGTCCGCCGCATTGCCATTGTAATATTTGGCTATGCGAAGCTATAATAGAAACTTCATAATTATATAGTTTAAACTCTACTGCACACCAGTAATTATAAAATGAAAATATCTGTAAAACAAGTCATCTTTTTCTTTCATGGTTCGGTCTTAAAACCAGCGCCGAAGCCCTGCTTTGGCATCCTGCTTAGACTGGCCCATTTTTGACAACTTTGTGTGTCTAAGTTTCATGTAGGTACTTCCAGTTATTTTGCCAAATGTGTTCTATGGTTTACTAACTTAATTACGTACCTATTGTTTGTTTGTAATGTTGTCAAATAAAGTTTATCCTTACTTATTCTTATTCAATAAACGCATTAATAATCATAATAATAAATCAATGAGCTCTCTAAGAGGAGGCGTTTGTCCTACAGTGGGAAGTTTACCAGGAATAAAAACATCTCAGTATATGTCCAAAATGGAAGTTCTATTCGTCAATACGGGGTAAACTTCGAAATCGTGTAAAAATATTAGGTAACGTTCCATGCTAAAGTTACCACCAGCGGCATTAAAATGTATGGCTGTGGTTCTTACCGCTCTAGACTAGTATGTTCATTATTTCGCAATCAATGACCTTCTAAGTCCTGACCTTGAAAATAACAATAGAAACCCATTGTTATTTCAAGGTCAGGACTTAGGAGGTCAAATTTGTTAGAATATGGTAGCGAGAGGGTTGCCAGAAGTAAGAACAATCTTGAAATTTTACCTGCTGTGCAGCCAAATGAAGCGGAGTGAATCCGGCCTTCGACTCCGCGTTAGTCAAAGCCCCGTATTCGAGCAGAGTGGCTGCTGTCTCCATTTGATTCTTACGGGCGGCGATGTGCAGTGGTGTATGTCCATTCTTGGCTACAGCCTACAAAAAAATATATGATATGATACTTCAATGGTATTTGAGTTGTATACGATATTTTAGCAGTTGGCACCGTAGTATTCTTATTCCGATATTCTTTTGATGTTACTAAATAGGGAATGGGGCAAACAGCTGACCGAATACCTGCATAGCTCAAAACCAATGATATGATCAGAACCTAAAATTTTAACCCACACGTGTCATTTAATCACTGGTCCTGGTTCCAGACTAGGATATCTTATAATATTGTGACTAGACCAGGTCATCACGAACATAGAAAAATACCCAGACTGAGGCCATTGCATAAATCAATGTATGGTGGTCCCAAATGGCAATCAAACCTTCTAGCCCCCTAAGGTATGATTACCGTTAGACAACACATTTGTTTTTATGGCACCACATTGTGTTCCACTGCTGGGCAAAGGCCTCGCCTTTAGCTCTCCACTCCTCCCTGTTCATGGCCACCTCCTGCCAACCCGGTAGAAAGGTCGTGAAGTCGTCCCGCCATCTCCGCTTGGGTCGACCACGTTTGCGATATCCGTCGCGTGGAACTCAGTCAGTGACGATTTTAGCCCACCCATCCGATTTTCATATTACTAACGTCTTATTTCTCCAGTCCAGTTATTTACCTTAGCATCAGCTCCTTTCTCCAGGAGAGTCGTGGCCACGGCTTGTTGGTCGTATTGAGCTGCCACATGCAAGGGTGTGACGCCGTTCTTCCCAGCTTGGTCTGGAGAAGCTCCGTGAGCCAAGAGTAGGTTTGCCACCTGAGGAAAGGATTCTTGATGAAGCTTTGGTGAAGAGGTAAACATGTTAAGGTTTACATGTTAGGTTTGTTTTGGATATGTTACAACTTTAGGGAGAAAAGCACAAAAAGGCGAGGTTTTAACATTAATCTTCCCTGCTTACCAGTCCCGTTATACCACAAAAACATATTGTTATTTAAAAAAACATTTCAAATAACACACAAGTTACACAAAGTTACATTCACTCTGAAGTCCGAAAAAATCCTACTTTTAAATTGAATTGTATTCTATCTAACGCTATTCATCGCTAGCTTGATAACCTTGGCTAAAAAATATAAGTGCTATACATTGTTCTTTTATAGAAGGATTTCTTTTTTAATAAAGCCGTTTTTAGTACAAAACAGCAGCCAGCCAATTACACCTTGTAGATCGCAACATTGTAGTATCTAGAGAGTACTATAGAGAGTCGTCTATCTTAGTTGGCTCAGTATATCAGTTTTTGCTTCAGGCACTCTATTGAATTGAGAGGTTCATAAGCGAAAATACTCACACAATATCTACGGTAGGAAAGGTTTTAGTCAATAAGCAAAGAAGGAGAATTCATCTGTTTCATTACCTTAAGATTGCCATATTTTGCAGCCAGGTGCAGTGGGGTGAAGCCTTTCTTGGTCGTAGCGGTTAGTGGTGCACCGTGTTCTATCAATGCTGCTGCCACCTGTAAAAACTCTCGATTTCGTTCAACCATTCAATATGTCTCACCCCTGTGTTATGCTAGTGAACGGGTGCCGTTCGTGTGTCTGGCCGCAGCATTAGTGTTTTTCCTACTCTTGTAAGAGGTATTATTTTGGCTTTTAAAGTTATTGATGGCAATCAAGGAATCATAATACACAGGCTTTGATGTATTAAGATGATTTGAGAAAAAAAAGATGGTCAGAGTGGAGATTTTTCCGCTGCCTTTTTCTCCACTACAAATACGGCCCGAAGGCAGCGGCTAACATAGTAACATAGTACATTCAGCAGACAGAACGTAAATTCTTTACGTTGAAATAAATTATTGATTTCTGATTTGTGAAACAAGACTTTATTTTATATATTTTTGTTAATTTTACAGCGTGTATAAACTAACACCCGAACCAAAAGTATACTGAACACCAAAATAAACTAATTTATCTCCACAGTTTCTGTCGGAACTCAATTTGTTTTGTGTTGTTAAAATATCAGAAATGTTAGGACGCAATGGACGCGTAACTTTTAACGTTTCTATGGCACAACCGTAAGTATAAAGCAATATTTTTGTCTTATCCCAATGTTTAGAATAAATCTGCTTTTTAAAAGACAGCTTAAATTTCAAGGTTCCTTTGAAAAAAATATGCATAATTGCGAAAATATGGAAAAAAGACGTCGGTCTTTGGACCGTCGTGAATTTCCCAGGCATGGTTCCTCTGCAAAAAATTTTTGCAATATCTCAGAGAATTCGTAAGAACGACGTTAGTAAATTAACACCCGATAGATTCAAAAAACCTTACGATCTCCAAAACTTCTCACTAACAGAATCCATAGGGAAGCCACATATCACAAGCCGTCATTGATACACTTAATAGAAAACCAATAGAAAGAAGCATAGCTGTTGGTAATTTTGTATCTGAAACTGTTTAGTTCCTCTACTTATAATTTCTACAACTTAGTGGTGTCACTTAAATCATGATTAGGTATGTTGTTGCCGCAATATGGAAGGCAATGTAGTGATCAATGGTGATCGCCCTGACATCAGCTCCATGTTGCAGTAATAGCCCGGCGATGTCGACGTTCCCTAGATGCGAGGCGATGTGCAGTGGGGTCTGACGCTCCTGAATCTTGGCCTCGGCCGCGGCTCCGTTGCGGAGAAGGATTCGGATGATGTTCGTCTGGTATTTTTATAGTAACAACACTTACATCATGATTATGCTGTTTAGCCGCAATATGCAGGGCATTATAGTGATCAGCGGTGATCGCCCTGACGTCAGCTCCATGTTGCAGCAATAGCACGGCGATGTCGACGTTCCCCAGACGCGAGGCGATGTGGAGTGGGGTCTGACGCTCCCGAGCCTTGGCCTCGACGGCGGCTCCGTTGCGTAGAAGGATGCGGATGATGTCCGTCTGGTGGAAAAGGTGTCGTGAAAGAAAACCTATGTAACTTTTTCTTTTTGTGTGTATATTCATAAGTATGTTGTGTTTTCAGTATTGTGCAGTTAAATAAATTTATTATCTATCCTTATTTTTGGATTGTTATGGACTTTGAGCTTAAGATTCAAGGAGTATAATGTTTTGGGTCAAATTAGTGAGTCATTGTTCAGTAAAATTTGTTTTAGGTCAATTGTCACAGTTTTCCTAATGTAGAGTTCTCAGCTATTGTTCATGTGCTCTACTTAGTGCCTGACATTTGTGTGCTCTTTTTTGTGCTTGTTATAAATATATAAATTCCGTGTGTTGCCGGATTAAGAATAGCGTCACTCCATTTCCTTCCGTGGATGTCGTAGAAGGCGACTAAGGAAATCAATTACCAGGAGACGGGCAGCAGCGTCTTCCTGAGATTCCAACCGCATACTACGATCGCCAACCCGCCTGCCAAGCGTGGCGATTATGGCAAAACCCCTCATGGTTATGAAAACCACGAAGGAGGCCTGTCCTGCAGTGGGCGTCAAATGGCTGATGATGATGATGATAAATATATAACATAATGTTTTTTTTTCTACGAGAACTATAGTAAGTTTTCTATACCCGGATTTTTATGTTTTGTTTGCTTTTGCTTTTCTGTTTTTTTGGTGCTCCCTATTATAATTGGACTTTTTGTTATATTATTATGTATTTTCTCGTGCCTAATCGGGTTTTCCGCCTCACTACTATCGTGAGTTATATCTTCGATTTGATCATCTTTTCTGGGCTTCCAAAGTGAGGAAAGAATCAGACCACTCGACCTACCAATATTTATTGGATGGCGAGGTTGCACATTGCTTATTTCTTTGCACGAAAGCGTCATCTGCAGCTCATCCATAACCGTATTTAAAGCTGTAAATACTTGATTTCCGGTTTATAACAAACATCGTACAAGGAAAGAAGGGAAGGCCACGGAGATTTTGAAAAATTGAAATACCTGATTGGCCCTAGCAGCCAAGTGCAAAGGCGTCTCGCCCCTGACTGTGGGCACGTCAGGGTTAGCCTCATGCTGTAGTAGGTAGATCACGATGTTCATGCAGCCCATGAAGGCGGCCACATGGAGGGGCGTCAGCCCCGACTCCGTGGTCGCTTGGATGCCTGAGTAGGAAATTTTTTTTTGATTGATAGATAACTCTTTATTGCACACCAGTCATTTGCAGAGATAAAGTACCTAATATCTAGTTCTTAATAGTATACAATTGATTACAAAAACAAAAGCAAGAGTACAAATTCAAGTACCCCGATGTCCGGTGCGACATTATTGTTATTAATGTTCATTTGCACATAAGTAAAACCAAGAAATGGGGCAATGGGGTGGAATTAATAAAGGCAACTCCAGGAGGCATAGAAAAGTAACTAGTAGGAAGACGGAGAAGTACTTATTATCGATTCTAACAACGTAAAACAGCGGAACGGACACACATACATGAACCCTTAAAGCATATCAATTATTTGTTTTTTAAGCCATGGCGGAAATAATGGTTTGGTTTGTTGTGAAATGTGAGTATGTCCAAGTGACTTCAGCACTCTTCTGTGATTGCTAAGAACTTTAAAGTACTAATAAATAGTTCTTAAATTTGGATAGTGAAAGAAATCAAGTCTTCAAATACCGTTTATATATCGTTCAAGAAAGAGGAATTGCCACGAAACAGAAACCAGCATATAATCAAGCAGGAAAAAGTTTTTTTAACACCTACGCTATCTTGAGACATATATAAAAAGATGGAAAGACTGCTGGTAATTTTCATAAGAGTAGTATCACTGAAAAAAAAACTTACTAGCACCATACTTCAAGAGTAGCTCCACGACCTTGATCCTGTTCTTCTTGCAAGCGATATGGAGAGGTGTAAACCCGTTCAAGGCGCGAGCGTTAGCATCGGCGTTTCTAAACACATAAATAAATCAAGTAAAGGCGTTGCACTTTATTTTAGTTTTATTTAATTTATTGGTGTGTAAAACAGGTGACAAACAATCAATAACATACAGAATAGGTTTAAGTAGGTTAGGTTTAACGTAAGATCAGGAAAATGTTAACAAGCTTACAAAACAAGACGACTAAAACTAAACTAGTCTAATATTGTAACAAAAATCTGAGATATAAATGTAAAGAAACACTTTGTTATATTGTCACAAGAGATCAAAGCTAATCGAGATTGTTTTTTAAATGAGACAAAGTTATTATTGTAAACATCTATATCTTTGTGAATTGAACATGTTGAGTTAAAAGGCGACACATTCATACCAAAGGGCTGTAGAGTGAAGTGGTATTTTGTATCGTACCAAAGGGTTTCAGAATAATGTGAAAACTTGCAAGGTAAAAGGAACGGGGTGTCGTGGATTGACACGGGTATTGAAATTAACAGAAGAGAGCAATTAATGCAGGGGCGGCCGGGGTGGAGTGGATGGAGTGTAACTGCTAACATACTATATTAAACAATGTCAAACGTCTTTCATAACTAACCATAACTTTGCAGGCGCTTTATTCAGTCCAAAAATCAGTTATAATCTACTTCGTGAACCTTTTGTTTTTGGGTAGACGAGTCCACTTTTGCAAGTTTCTTAGTTCTTTAGGTTTGATAGTACCTATTAACGACTTTATTCGGTGAGGCTTTACTTATTTCTTTAGTTTCTTCCATATAAAGAATATCTTCTTCTTTATTTTCTTTTTCTTCCATTTTTATTTAATTATCACGATTTTCTCAGAATTTATTGATCTTGTTAACAAGTACGTGTACACTTCATGCAATACTCACCTTCTAATTTATTTATATTAAGGTACCTACTTAGATACATTTTAAATACTTAGTACTTAATTTTATCACAGAAGTCCAGAATAAGTAGAATATTTCTGTAATATAAAATATACTGTATTCCATTAAATAAAACTAAATCAAATAATTGCCTACACTAACCTTTATTCTTCAGTGAGATCCGTGCCTATATTGAAGCCATTCATTCTGATGGTTATGTAATCAATCTCATCCTCACCTGTCCAGCAGAAGTTTGGCGACCTTAGCATGTCCGCAGTGAGCGGCGACATGCAGGGCCGTCAGGTAGTCCACAGTGACGTCATCGACCGGAGCCCGACGGGAGAGTAGCACCCTGGCTGCCTCCGCGTGGTCTCCTTGGGCTGCCATGTGCAGTGGGGCTAGGCCGTTCTGGAAAGATACGTGGATATCACATATACATTCATCATGATTGCTTGTCGGTGCAGCATCCTCCACCTACTCCTATCTCAGACTAGTTCCTTGACAGCCATATATATGCATTTTGGTTCATTCAGCTTTGCTCTGGCTGTAAACAACATTTTAATGAAAAACTTTAGAAGTAAATATTTTAAGTTGAAGTTCAAGAAGAATTAGAAAGATGAATAAATTACCTAGAACGAGCAAATAACTTGAAGGACAATATAGCTTCCCGTATTTCAACTATTTCTTTCGATGTTTTGTTGACCTTAGCTGAATGAAACGAAACAGCACGTAAATATATAGAGGTGGGCTCTTCATCTTGGGCGGCCTGATGCTGATATAATATGTAATTCTTGGATCGCCGTTTTCGGACGATCTCTCTACAGATACTTGGATATTAGGGCACCATTTTTGGGCCTAGAACATTTTTGGGGATCGACGCACACTGCAAACAATTGGAGATCTTTTCTGAAGGCCTAAGTCCCTGCTGAAGAGTGCCGTGTTAAGTTGACGTAAATTACGTTTTTGTGATATGTATATGTTATTAAAATAAATATCTCCCGGTAAATATTTTAAGCGGATAATAATTTTGCAACGAATTCTGTGCAATGGATTTTATGTTTGTTGTGTAGCGCAGAAATAAAATATAAAATCTGCTCAGCTGTGAAAAATGTATAACATTTTATAGGCACTTAAAGTTTTCTAACTATAATGGGTGACACGCAGGCGATTCTTTCTATTCTTGAACTGGAATGTTCCGAACAAGGACAAGTCCCCGCGCCAGAGACGATTCACAAATTACGACTGGGGTTTTATTCAGTTTTTACTGCGAATAAATTGCTTTGATGCCGAAAATAAACGTGCTGTAAAACTCTAACGAGGTACGCTCTTGAAGCGTGGCTAGATCCATTTAGTGCACTGAACTAGTGACTCATATAATAAGCACTTCTGTTTGACGATACGCGTTGACTATCAACATAGATATCTGGTTTGGAGTAGCGACCAAGGGATTGCGGACAGATGAAGACATATTATGTTATTAGAGTTTTTAACCTTCCAGTAGTGCTTCATCAGAATTGTAGATAGATTACTTCGTAGAATTTCTAATTGCTCATGAGACAAATGATAATAGCCATGCCGTTGATATTTGCTATGTTTATTTCGGTAAAATTACACACTGCAGTTTATACCTAAGTAACACTAAGCTTACTGTACTTTATGGCAACAAAAGATTGAATTGAATTGCCTCACCTTGCTCTTACTAGTGATGGGTGACCCCCTTTCCAGCAGGGCCTCGACTACCCTCTCGTGTCCAGACCTGGCAGCGCAATGGAGGGGGGTCAGTCCATCCCTGGTACGCGCCTCAACGTTGCCACTGTTGTCACAGAGTAGGGTCACCATGTTGTCTTTGCCTGGTAGAGAAACATGACAAACATGGTAAACATGACATGTTTATTTTATGACATATTTATTTTATGTTTTCAGCATAAGATTCTCGGAAGACACAAGCGAGTTACCGGCTCGTTATAGTTACATACTTGCTTTAAATATTTGAAACTTGGCATCTGACATCGCTCCGTACCTCATTTATAATTTTGCTCATCTTGCCACAACTTACCCCTCATTTCAACTTTCTCTACCATCAATTCACTTTCTCATACTTAACTAGATACTCAACTTAACATATCTTTCTTTTTGACGAGCCGTCTCCTATCGGAGGTTGTCCTACTTTGCAATTACTGTAACTTGTAACTTACCCAATTTTTTTAGTTTTCTCTTTGACTTACTTTTTTCTTTAACCCAACTGGGGTCACCCAAATTTGTTTATTACCCCAGTGACAACTTACCCCACTTAGCGGCGACGTGCAGAGGGCAGATGTTATGCTTGGCCTGGCAGTTGACGTCAGCTCCCTTGGCCAACAACAGACGGGCTACCGCTTCGTTCCCGTAATGAGCGGCGATGTGGAGTGGCGTGAAGCCCGACTTAGAGGTCACATCCGGGTTGTGTTCGTTCTGTTACAGCATTATTATTTATTGAGATTGGTGAGACTGATAAGGGTAGATGGAAACTAAAGGAAGAAGAAACCAATCAACGCCTTGCATAAGATTATCTTTTTCTGCGTAGAAAAGGATAGTTCATCTTTTTCTGCGTAAAAAGGTATATTTTTGAATAAAAAACATATTTCGAACACATTTCTCTATGTATGTAGGAAGTCCTAGTGCAGGGCAAATCCCTCTGATTGGTTTTCCATTTCAGCGATGACAGAGATATCTAGGGCCACCCCGTAAAAAGCTATGAGGCCTTCTTGACTAAGTCTGCCTCCAAGCAAAGGTTACAAAGTCCGTCACGTAAAAACAATTCACAATTTTAGCTCATTTGCGTGTGCAAAGACAAATGAGCTGAAATTGGGAATGGGTTTTTTGCTTGGCCAGCTCGCCAGCTCGGCACATATTTTATCAGGAACTTATTGAAACCAAATTCTCGCCACTTTTCACAGTCCTTTGCCTTATGCATCCACAATTTGCTAGATACTCGGGCTATAA
Source organism: Yponomeuta malinellus (assembly GCA_947308005.1). Taxonomy (NCBI): domain Eukaryota; kingdom Metazoa; phylum Arthropoda; class Insecta; order Lepidoptera; family Yponomeutidae; genus Yponomeuta; species Yponomeuta malinellus. The sequence goes on from OX371019.1 coordinate 8,688,298, forward strand.
CGTCGTACCGTCTTAATGGTGGATTGCTGATCTTTTTCCCTATCAAACTTCTATCTAATTAGCCCATAAACAGAGGCCAATATTGAACACAGGCCATTCCCCTTTCACGCCAACCCATTTTGCTAATCTCGTCTAATGTCGTCGGCCAACCGGGCTGGTGGGCTGGTATCTATCAAACTTTTTTTAGTTCGTCTATTTTGTGTCCCACTGCTGGGCAAGGGCCTTCCCTTCTGCTTTCCATCTTTTCCTATCCCCAGCCTTGCACCATCCCGGCAAGAATGCATTTAGGTCGTCCCGCCGTCTTCGCTTTAGTCTGCCGCGACGTTGGTGTCCGTTTTGCGGAACCCAGTTGGTATCAATTTTGGCCCACATATCTGAGCTCATACGACAGACATGAGCAGCGCAGTCCCACTTTAAACTGGTGGTCGCAATCCCAAAATCTGAAGTTTTAGTTTTTGAGCGCAGTTTTCTACCATACTTACTTCGAGTAAAAGGTTAGCAGCCTTCACGTCGTCCTTTTTGGCTGCGATGTGGAGGGCTGGCAGTCGCACGCGCCCCCTGGTATCAGCCTCCAGTAATACGGCCACGACTTTCTCGTGGCCCTGTTGCATGGCCACAGCTAGGGGGGTGAAGCCGTCCTAGAGGAATTATGAGTATTTTTTTATTCGTAATATGGTAATGATTACAGTAAAAAAAAGTAAATTTCCATTAAAAAAATTGACGAAGCTGTGGAGCCCACATTAGGTAGACCTGTAGCGTTAGATCTGTATCTATTGATTTACCATTCCTGTCGGCAGTGTGGATATTCCATTCCTGTTTCTCTACCAATATGTGCCTCTTAATACACTAAAGACCATAGGTTTATTGCGACCTGATAAAGACAGGCGATTCCTCTTATCCTTCAGGTATAAATTAATTTCTACTTCAGGACCCTTGATAACGACTGGGCTTCAAACAACTTGACATGATACAGCGATTTTTTATTGGTAAATTCTACAAGTCAACTAGACAATTATGGTCAGAAAGGTCTTGGTAAGTTAGTAGCTTTTTATTTAACTCCTAAATTCTACACTTACTTCAGTGGCCAAGCTCTGGTTGGCGCCATTGGCAAGCAGGAATTTGACCACTCCGTCGTGGTTCTCCTGAGCAGCCATGTAGAGCGGCGTGAAACCATTCTGGGACTGGATGTTGACCTGATGGAAAACGTCGATGTCAGTGTTAGGTCTTTGGAATCTTTGGTTGGTGATTAAAGTTGGAGGCCTTGTTGGGGGCACATGGAAATCGTTGGCAGTGTGGACATTCCATTGATCTCTACAATTTCTTGATTGGTGTTTAGACTAGCATAGAGAGAAACATCCTTAGCCTTTTTGCGGCTGGTTGTAGACCTGATCAATGAAACCTGTAGACATCAACTAAAGCATCTATAAGAATACTAGCTGACTTGGCAAACGGTATTTTAGCCTACGACCTATTCTCAGACCTACTAAATATACACAAAAAAAGTTAATAAAAATTGGTGAACCCGTTTCGAAGGAGTTCGATAACAAATATATCGAGCGAATGTGAATGGAAGGGCCGGTAAGGGACGACCCAGACGGACATACTTCGACCAAATAGGGGATGTATTAGAAAAGGGCAAGATAAAAAGTACCCGAAACCGGCGTGCGTGCATGCAACGACTAATGAATGTTGAGGAAGCGAAAGTGATCTGTCAGGATCGTAGCAGGTAGCAGTCCCTGGTCTCTGCCTACCCCTCTGGGATACAGGCGTGAGTTTATGTTATGTTGTTATGTTATGTTCGATAACAAACTCTGTGACACGATTTTTTGTATATATTGGATGTTATTAACTGAATTCAAAATTCCTGATCTCTGCTAAAGACTCTGTAAAGAGTTGTCGCTCATTTTCTTACTGGAATGTCGTATTTTGACACAATATTTTTTTTACAAGGCACCGATCGAATAGTATTTTTTAGTGAATCCCTGATTGTTAATAGCTTATATTAGCTATTTCCTTTTTGGTCATTATATTATTATTAACGTGCTATATTTTTTCATCCTCTATATAAGAGCCTAGACAGTACTCTTCCAGCCAGGCTCCATTCTGCACCATTACCTTGACCACCGGCAAAGTTCCTTTTCTCTGCTTATTCCTTTGAGTAGCTGACTTTTCTCACCTATAAGATGCTGTGTTCTCTCACCTGCGCACCATTCTGCACTAGGAGCTTGACCACAGGCTCCTGTCCAGCCAGGGATGCTATGTGTAGTGCAGTGTTCCCCTTCTTGGTGGCAGCATCGATGGCGGCACCTCGGTTCAGCAACTCACGGACCACATCCACGTGGCCATCTTTCGAGGCCAGGTGGATGGCATTGAGGCCGTTCTGGAACAAAAGGGAAACTTCAGGAAAGGACGAAAGAAGACGCTCTCAGAAAATCTTGAAGTATGTTGTTAAAGACAAAGGGTTATTTTGTCTTGAGTCGAACTTTATTTCCATTAAAGGGTTTTAACATTACGTGAACCACCCATGCTGAAACGAGGCAACCTGCCACTAAGAAGCTATTTGGCAATTTCTCGAGTCCGTTGAAACGAACATGTTTATTGGTTCGTTGATTAAATTTCCAGATGATCCATTATGTATGACCAACTTGAGCACTATGTTTAAATAGAAGGGTAGTTTATTCTAGGCGTTATGTTAACTAACAAAGGCAGTACTTGTTTGTAGATGTAGTTTTAAGTACCCACTCATTGCCTAGGACGCAGTTTGCTTGCCAACGTGTCGAATGCCAAAACAGACTTGACCCGTGACCGGTAAGGCGCTATGCACACTGATGTATGGACGACGAAGTATAATAACATCCACATAACACAACCCCTTGTACTTTCCCAAACTAAGATGCCCTATGCTATGGTGGCCAGGTATGTAAAAAAATCCGGACTGACGCCATTTGTACAAATCAAGTACGTGGGAGAGGAACTCACCACCTCTGTTTTGGTAGTGAAGCGTGTTTACCGCTTCACCAACGAGCCAGGCAATGAAAGTAATATGGAAGTATGGAAATCAAAAGTCACCCAAAAAGAATCTAAGTGCACTGCACGTATGTATGACACAATTTCTTCAATACGATAATTGAAATAGTATCGTGGCGATAGTATCCTGTGAGTGAGAGCAAAATAAGTATTTAGTTACTTTCAATAATTAGCGTTGCTATAAAGGTTTGTGCAATGTCGATTCGTCAGCCAATAGACCTTTGGACTATTGTAGCAAAATTAACAAGATTATGACCTTGAAAAGAACAATTAAAAACCATTGTTATGGTTGCCCGATCGGGCCCTTAAAAATACTACAGATTACTCGAGTTCAGTGCGATTATACGAAGGTGATGAAGAAGATGTAGATTGCACTTTTTTTTCAACACGTCTGCTTACGATAAACTCTGAAATGAACTCTGTATTTCTTGAACAAGTTTTATAAAACAATGTGTTTTTTTGTAATGCATGATTTAATTTTTTTCTGCGATGGCATTTTCACAATTTTACACACCTTTCATGAAATTAAATTATGAATTACTTTTGAAACTAAAATTCTAGAGTCTTCTTGATCATATGCAGTCGTCAGTTGATTAATATTTAAATTGTTGTGACAAATTTTCCCACGACGGTAGTACAAGCCTTACTTATATCGCACCAAGATTCACCATGAACTAAAGGTTACCTACAGGTAAGTAGAGCCGTGTTTTCACGATCTAAGTAGACTCGGACAAAGTGATTAATCTTAGTGACTAAAAACTGTAGTAGCCTACATGGATACCAACATACGGATGGTAGTGTACATACATTTTAGTCAATTCAGATTTTTGCTCTAGTTTATAGGTGTTTTGTTGCTAACAATGTAGCTCATGGTGCTAAAAAATACCAAGAATTTACTGCTACGACGAATAGAAGCGGAATCAAATATGTTTATCGTCGAACTTCAACAATAAAAGAATAAAAAGAAAAAAAAATTAGTTTCTTTTTGTTGCACTAACCCGTGCTGAGGACAATTTAAAAAATTTTAACGTAATACAGAGAAGTTTGTAAAGAGGCTTGAAATATCATCGATGCTTGCACTTGCCCATTTGCTCAGTTGGGAGAGCGCTGGCACGGTGAGCCAGAGGTCGCGGTTTGAAGTCCCGGCACGCGTGGAATTTTTAGCCTCTAAATAGGTTTTTAGAAAAAAAAAAAGTTTGGTAACTGCAATGGAACGTTTATACGTATTATTACGTTTCACAAGACACCACAGTTTCATAAAACTCCGAATTGCATGAGTTGCTACTAATGGCGCCATTTTGTTTTTGCGATTTTATCTTAGTAGTTTAGACGAGTAGAGCGCGGTCAGAGTGAAAAACAATGGCCGAATTCTTCCAAGTGGCAATATTTTTACTAAGATGGCACGATACGAGTAGCTTGCGAGTGAAAAAAATTGGTCACTCGGTCCGAGCCTACTATCATCATGAAAACGCGGCTTAAAGCGGGGTTTTGACAAACTTGGTACGCTCGGACCGTGTGCGTACAGTTTTATTTGATTCTGACGACGCACTCGGTCCGAGCGCACTGACCGTTGACATAATCAACTAAAGCTATACGCACACGGTCCGAGCGTACTAAGACCGTCACAACCCGGCTTTACACGCATTTGCCATCTCTTTATACGCTCAGGGTGCAGCGCGCCTTATTGCAGGCGGAGTGGGCAAACGATTGGGATGTGTTTAGTAAATAAGCTGAGTCAGACATTTGGCATAATGCCTGTAGACTTGCTACAAGCTCGACGTTAACATGACGGAAACCAGTTCTATAGAGGTGACAGTGGAGGATCTATATTTACTGTATATGGACGAGGCGAGCTCAAACAAGTGCTAGCGCGAAGTATTTTGATTTTGCGTCGAAATCTTATGAAATAACCAGCGAACTCACTTACATTTTAGTTTCGTCGTAGAGTTATTACATTACGTTACAAAAAAATAAGGGTGGTCTCCAATTCTACATACTTCCAACAAACGTGTCTTTCGCCGTTTTTTTTTTGTTCATGAACATCGTAAAAATGGTAAAACACAGCCATCAAACTAGGCGTGATTGTGGGACTTATTATACATTCCAACGACAAAGAATAAAAACGGCCAAGCGCGAGTACGGAACCCAGGGTGCGCGAGTCCGACTCGCCGGTTTTTCTTTACAATAACTAAAAATGTTATATTGTTACGGGCGAGATACCATGAGATACATAACAGCAACTTTAAACACCACTCTGGGCATGCGAGTTGGTGATTACAGCAGCGATTTACTCTAGCACTCGAGAGGAAAGAACGAAGCGAAAGGTCAGGTCAGGATCGTGGCAAGTTGCAGACCTACCCTGCCTATCCCTTCGGGATACATGCATGAGTTTACGTTATATTTACACGGGAGGTGATGATGCCTACCTCCTAACTTTCCCTAAGTAAGTTGCTTCCTACGACACCCAAGAGATGAATCGGCCTGGTGATATCCTTACGCCGAGAACCGTATCGTATCGTATTACGTCGCATTTAACGTCATCGCAAAGTCAAACTTGTGACGGTGCCTCTGGACGCTTTGTTTGCGATGTGTGTAGCGGCGATGGCTAAATGTTTGCTGGCCTCATTTTGTTTGTTTTCCTCTGGAAGTCCTGGATTGCCCGAATGGTTTGTTGTTGGTAACGCTTATTTCTTTATCGAGATCGTGAACTTAACATTTGTAGAGAGGAATTCTCTTAAACCTCTTTGATAAAATAGCTAGTCGTAAGGTTTGAATCATTTTCCGGAAATCGTTCCTCGACTGCCTCGTTGGTCTAATGTTTAACAAGGTTCATTAGCAAAACAGAGGTCCTGGTTTCTGAGGCCGTTGTACTTGATTTGTACAGATGGCCTCACTTAGGGTGTATTTCTACGTTTGTGATGTCCTTGCCTGGTTACCATGCCATAGTTTGGGACAAGGACAAGTGTTTGTGTTCTGTGGATACAAGTAAATAGTAAACTTGAGCTGACCACAGGACTGGCCTTTTTCGAGGAAAGAAAGTATGAGACAGAGATAGTGTGAAAGAGAGAGATATAAAAGAGATAATCTGATATAAAAAAAATTGTGTCACAGTGTTTGTTATCGAACTCCTCCGAAACGGCTTCACCGATTTTTATGATTTTTTTGTGTATATTTGTTACGTTTGAGATTAGGTCGTAGACTAATTAATATGGCAAAACAACGTTTGACGAGTCAGTGACGAGTAGTAGTATATAAGAAGAGAGAGGGAGAGACACAAAAAAATGCATTAAGTTGAAGCTCGACTGGAATTACCTGGATAAAATTATACGAAACGAAAATTAGTTATTACAATTTACTGGCAGAAAAAAAACCTATTACGTACTTGGCTTCCCCTGAAGAGATCAATTCTATTAGGGTTTTCATTCTCTAAACGAAAATCAGACATTCTACCCCTGAAGATTTCTCAAATGAAAAACTGTTCGCTTTTCCTTTACCTACCTAAACCTGCACTGCTCAAACATTTGTGTAAAGATAAGACCCGCTCGGAATTTTATCACAATAAGGGCGCTTTCACATCAGAAGAACGGTTTTGGGCCTTAAGCAGAGAGGGCCCGAGAAATACTAGACCGACATCCACTTTATAACTGTGCCGACAACTGCGCCTCTAAGATATTGAGCGCAGTACACCGGTTTCTCCATAACGAACAAGACAAGTGACAAGTGAACAAGTGATTGTGTTGCGTGGAAGTATTTTTTTAATGTATATTCTAATGTATAATGTATAGGTGGGCGAGACTTGCCACCGAGTGGGTGCCACAAGGCGGTCGTCGCAGGAGAGGTAGGCCAAGAAGACGTTGGCGAGACGACCTCGACCGACACGTGCCGGAGTGGTCTGAGGGGCACAAGACAGAAACATCCGGTCTGAGTTGGGGGAGGCCTTTGCCCAGCAGTGGGGCACAAACGAGGCTACGTAAAAAAATGTATATTCAATAGTATATTGAATTCAGATCTTTATTGACACAAACACATTATTAATATTTTACTATATTGTCAAATATTGTTGTTTATTGTCAAGGTTGTCCTTGATCAAACTTGTAGAGGACGTGCCTATACAAATTCAATATCATACGGCCTTATTTATAAAAACACGATTCCTCTCTCTCTGAGAGAAGGCCTGTGCCCTACAGTGGGACGTATATAAGCTGCTTGATTGCATGATGATTCCTCTAAAGCACTCCTCGGAGATTATTTAATATATGGTTACGTGTTTTCCTTCTAAAATCTCCGCCACAGACTATTTTAATAGGCGCTTATCGAGTGTTTTAAGGATTCCTGTATAAAAACAGGAAATAAGACCGTTTTCCTTTGTGTCAATGTTTAGTGTGATCGTAGCCTTAGTTCCAAAGCCTACCCCACAGGCATACATAAAGTTTTGCTTACAAAGTACGCGATTACCGCATTATGGCATTGGAACAACGTTGCAAGCTTAACAAACGTCGCTTAGAAAAGACAACTTTGTTACGAAGACTGAAAGTTCATTTCAGTTTAGCCTCAAGATAAGGTATGATTAATAAAGAGCGCTTACTAATCGAAAATTAAAAACCTATTTAGAGGCCAAAAATTCCACCCATGCCGGGACTTGAACCCGCGACCTCTGGCTAACCGTGCTAACCGTCCTCAGTACGGGTTAGTGCAACAAAAAAAAAATATTTATATATATATATATATACAATCGAAAATCCAGTCAAGATGCCGTTCCGAATAAAACAACATCTTGATCTCTCTGTGGAGAAAATAATGGTCTAAAAGCCTGTTCAATTAAATTAAGCTTTCTCTTTGTTTTCCATATGTACAGCTATTCTACGATTTTTTAAAGAAAACCAGGGGGTCGAGTCTCATGCATGATTATGCAATAGAGTCATATTATCACGGTAATGGTTTTTCATTGACACTATTCGTAGTCTAGTTAGCAATCGCATTCCAATGGCATGACCATTAGCAACAAGTTAAGTTGTTCTTCGCGAGAGATGCCTATTTACTTGGCGCGGGTTATGCCATTGGAATGGCATTGCGGAGCGGTGGTAGCCTAGTGGGTAGACCGTTGGACTCGGAAGCGAGAGACCCAGGTTCGTTTTTCGTGCGGGCATGTACCGATGACTTTGTTTTCTAAGTTATGTACATTTGTGAAGTTATAGTAGCAATACCACTCGCTAAATTTGACGGAAAACAGCCTGAGGAAACCTGAGTGTCTGAGCTATTCAAATAACTCAGCGCTTGGAATCGCCTATCCGCGGTGGGCACGCGTGGTGTTTAAGCCCGTACTCTCTCTCAGAGAGAAGGCCTGTGCCCTGCAGTGGGACGTATATAGGCTGCTTGTGAATGACATTGTGCTGTGATTGCTTTGTAGGCTACCAAATAAAGTAAAGTATCGTTGAATAGCGGTATCACGTGTGATCACCATGCCGGAGGTCGTGGGTTCAATTTCCACCGGGTGGCCGTACATTTGTACAAATTGTCTGAGTCCGGGTGTATTTCCATGGGTATCCTAGGTTGGAGCCAGGAAAAGTGATTGTGTTGTGTGGAAGTTTTTTTTTTTTTTTTTTTCTTATTGTCGTGCGTATATTCTATGGAAAAACTAAGTTTTTATTAGACTCAACGGCCAAAAATAACCAACAAGCTAATTGCAACTCAACTGCCCAGTACTCACGGCATTGCTGACGTTGATGTCGACGCCTTGCTCCAACAGGCTGATGATCTTGGCGATCTGGCCTGCGCGTGCGGCCCGCAGGAACGCGGTGCTCGCGTCCGCCTGGGGACAAGGAAAAATGTACCTTATTATAAGTGACTTAAAATAGAAAATAAGATGCTTACTACTGATCAGAAATGATGAGATCCGTAGACGAACGAAAGTCGTCGACATAGCCCAGCGGATTAGTAAGTTGAAGTGGCAGTGGGCGGGGCACATAGCACGCAGAACTGATGGCCGATGGGGCCGAAAAGTTCTCGAATGGAGACCACATATCGGCAAGCGCAGCGTAGGACGACCAGCCACAAGATGGACAGATGACCACATCCAAGTGGCAGGAAGGCGCTGGATGCAGGCCGCTTCCAACCGGTCTTTTTGGAAATCCATGGAGGAGGCCTATGTCCAGCAGTGGACTTCTTGTGGATGAATGATGATGATGACTACTGATCATGACCATCTTATTGATCTTGAATAAGAGTCCATTTCTCTTTTCAGACTTTTGTGTATTGGCTGACATGATAGCTATTTCTTGACGTTACCATACAAGGCAAAACGGTTCTTTTTGCTTAGAATTTTCTGTAGACTAGCGGCCTTGTTTGCACGATTTTTCTAAAACCAATGTAAAACTCTGTTTATTTCATCTGTGGCTACGTGTTTTCCTTGTAAAATCTCCACCGCAGACTATTTTAATCGGCGTTGATATCGGCAAATGAATTGCCATAAAACCAACAAGATAAATCATTACTTTCAAAACGTACCACAAAATTTAATGGTTTGCATAAAATATAATTACAGTTAAAATACTATATTATTGCCAGTGGTGAAAAACACGACGTTCCCGCGCGGAGCGAATCGTCCGTGCTCGATCCACGAACGAAATTCTTTGCCAAATGAGTGAGAGGTTCGCGTTACCCTTGCGCCATGTCACTGGATAAGTATGAAATTATTATAAATACATATCCAGGGAGAAATGAATAAATTTCTTATTTACTGACGACCCTGGGTGGTAGATATGTAACAAACAATTTATTTATGGATAGCTCGGTGAAGTAAATGTGTAATAAAATAGAATCGGCATTGGTAGAGTGTTACCTTAGAAATTTTATTATTAAATAAAATTTCATTTAAAATGTGGATGGGAAGGCCGGTAAATGATATCCGTATTAGGGAATGGCCAGATTAAACACACCTAAAAACGGCGTGAGTGTCATAAGCAGCCTATATACGTCCCACTGTAGGGCACAGGCCTTCTCTCAGAGAGAGAGTATGGGCTTAATCACCACGCGTGCCCACCGCGGATTGGCGATTTCAAGCGCTGAGGCATGTGAATAGCTCAGACACCCAGGTTTCCTCACGATGTTTTCCTTCACCGTTAGTGAGTGGTATTGTTACTATAACTTCACAAATTTACATAACTTAGAAAACAAAGTCATAGGTACATGCCCGCGCTGGGAATCAAACTTGGGTCTCCCGCTTCCGAGTCCAATGTTCTACCCATTAGGCTACCACCGCTTCCGGCGTGAGTGTATGCAGCGACTAATTGTTAATGATGCGAAAGAGGTTGGTCAAATGCAAACTTTAGTGCCTGCCCACCCCTCCGGGATACAAGTGTGAGCTTATGTATGTATGTAGAATTTAAAAAAATATAAATCTGAGGCCTATTGGCAGCGGCTCGATAAGGACGGCCGATTACGGAAAGTAGTGGCGAGCCTTGGGGGAGGCCTATGTCCAGCAGTGGGTGACTACGGGCTGATGGATAAATCTAAGGAAAAGCTCATATAATAAAAGCTTTTATAAAACACAAAGTCTAACTATTATCGGTCCAATCGTTTATTTAACTTTTGACAGATGCACATACGTGAAGTTCCGTATTTATTTGACAAGAAACCATAGGCAAGAAATGTAACACTTCATGGGCACCTTTATTTTTTCACAATAGTGATGCGACGTGTTTTGCTGCAATATTATAACGAGTAGATTATGTAGCCAAGACCATTTAAGTTGATTTTCTAAAAAAATATTAACCTATCTTATTACAAAGATCTATACTATAAGAAATTAGGTTTAAATATTATTAAAAAAATATATGAAAACTCGTTGGGTAGTTTTTAGTTTATTACGCTCAGATAGACAAACTATAAAAATATGAAAATGAAATAGCAATGCAATCAATCGATTAAAACTTCAACCTAATTCAAATCGATTATCATACAAAATCGAATCGGTAACTTCGTAGAACATCACTAAATTGAGCTGTCAAAAATTAAATAAACGGTTGGACCGACTATAGGGTGTCTCAGAAATTGCACGATTTAGGTAACCCTATGGATTTCATACCCATTTTTGCACTCGGTCATTTTTGTTGAGTGCCCCGCTTAGTTTCTGCCCTACAGAGGGGTTGAGTTATAGTATATTCATGTCACGTTAGGGGTCTTAACCCTTTCACGCAACGCGTCTTCCAATTCAGTTAGTCTCACAAGTACCTTGTTAAACACTAGAATTGCTAGAGTAGTACCTACACTGAGTACCTCTCCTCTGGACATGAATATTGATATGTTGCGTTACAATGGGGAACGTGCCTCAAATTTTAATTGGAATGACATTGTATTTATACCATAAAGGACGTAGAAAAACTCACAAAACAAAAGAAATAATTAAAATATTTTGCTGAATTTTGCTAAATTTTGCAGGCCTCAAAAAACTAAGTAGTTCGAATATTAAAATGCTTGTTAGTCTTATGTACTCAATACTTCATTTTTTAAATAAAATAATAAATATTTCCAAATAAGACGGCATTCATTAAATTACGTGAGGCGTTTAGTGGGAGAAGAGCTCAAGCCGATTCGCATCCAATCTCACGTGGGGGAGAGGGGGGGTCCTGGCAAGTATCACGTAATAATTTATTGTTTAATTTTATCACTGTGATTCTAGACTACTTACCATCTTAGTCACCTTAAATACTAAGCAGTCTTAGTTAGTTAGTCTTAAAATAGAAATAACTAAACAAATTGGTTTTCTCTTAATAAATTCAACGCAATGAAGCATATATTAATGTATTTACCTACACTAAAAATACGCATTTTGAACAATCTCACGTGAGGTTAGAAGGAAGGGGGAAGGGGGTCAAGCCAAATCTTTCTATCATTAATAAATCATTTATCTATCTATCTATCTATCAATTCTCATGATATCTCACTAAGGGGTGAAGAGGGGTCCAAAAATCGCCAAAATCACCTCACGTAATTGATGGACGCCGCCTAAGGTTGTAGACACATAAAAACTCCATGTCACAAGATAACTCAAATATTAATAAATCATCATCATCATCATCAGCCATTTCACGCGCACTGCAGGACATAGGCCTCCTTCATGGTTTTCCTAACCATGAAGGGTTTTGCCATAATCGCCACGCTTGGCAGGCGGGTTGGCGATCGCAGTATGCTGTTGGAATCGCAGGAAGACGCTGCTGCCCGTCTCCTGGTAATGTATTTCCTTAGTCGCCTAGTATTAATAAATACTTCATACAAGCATTCAATGCTTTATTCAATGTTTTGTGGCAAGTTGAAAACATTAAAAGTTCTTTATATGCTTTTGTCTAACAGAAGAAATTCGAAAGACTTCTTCAAAGGCGACAGCAAAGAAAAAAGGTGAGGCGGCTTAAATGCTAAAATCAATTTCTTCCGGGAAACCTTGTGATCATGTCATATCACTTTCACGTCACGTGGCAATAAGTGCGAGAAAGTAGGGAATTTAAAAATTCTATATTACACTAACAAATCATTGGCAGTTTGGCAAACTAATGAAATTGTCGTTTTTTCTTGTTTTGTTGAGAATTAATATTAATATAAATTAAAATTATAATATTACACTAAAAAAATTGTATTTTCTTCCAGCCAACCCACGTTGATGTGGAGAGTGGAAGTAATTTATTACATAACATAGGGAAGTATGGAATGGAAAGGTATGATATCTCGAGACTTTACCAATCTAGGAGTGATTTCGTACTTGACGTAGGTACTAAGCTCTCTCATAAATTATTTTCAAACGCTTGTCCAATTAAAAATACACTCCAATTTATTTCAGTGAGTTTTGGAGTGGATTAGGGGTGCGAGTTATACAATACGAGTTTTTTATCCTGCTTGTTAAGCACGATAAAGGCTCCTACCAATACCCGTTGTACAATAGTACAACGTTGGTAATTAAAAGGTAATTCTTGCTAAATTCAAATTCAAAAATTTTATTAATTATAAAAACACTTAGTGAACGACAAAGTTTATAGATTACATTGAGAAAAAGCTAACAAAGAAACTGCACAAATATTCTTTTCGGAAAACGATTTAACTTAATTAACAGTTTTTTTTGCTAAAATCATTATAATAACAAAAAATGACAAAGTTGGTAAAGTTAAAGAGCCTAGGACAAATTACTAACTCTATCCAACTTGTCCTGATCCCAAACTAGGATACCCTGTCCTATGGTAACCAGGCAAGGATAATCACATGATAATACACCCAGATTGAGGTAATTTATAAGAATCCAGCACGGCGGCCTCTAGGAGAAATCGTACCCACGACCTTTGTTTTGGTAGTCAACTGTGTTAACAGCTAGATCAGTTACGATTATAATTTTAAAAGTTATCATAAGATAAGATAAGAATATTCTTTATTGCACACAAGAAGCGAGACATAAAATATGAAAGTTACAATGAAAAATTACAATGGGCGGCCTTATTGCTAACAAAAATTTCTTCCAGACAACCTTGTGACGGAAAGGTTTCCGAAGGATCACAATTTGTGGATAAGGTCCAGGTATCTATCTATAGTAAGAATAAGAACTTCCACAGCCACAATCACTTGTCCTGATCCCAAACTAGGATACCCTTTTCTATGGTAACCAGGCGAGGACATCACAAACATAGAAATGCACCCAGACTTAGGCCATTTGTACATATATACAGCGGCCCCCAGTGGGAATTGAGCCGACGACCTCCGGCATGGTAATCAGACGTGATACGTGATGATCTATAGTAGGTAGGTTTCCAGCAACAACTTCAAATAACTTGGCAAATAAACTGCGTACAAACAAAATAAATCCTTAAATAGTCTAATTTAAAACCACATTACAACAGGCCGGCGGCGACGGGCGCGCACTACGGTACAAACTAAAGTAAACCTTAAAATCTTAGAGGTTAGAGTCAAACTACAATACTAGCGTATACTGGCTATTAACTTCGACTCCCAATATTATTATAGCCTTAGAAGAAATGACAAAATATGCCGTACTGAAAAATGCAATACTGCTTTTTATAGACGTTTTTGTGCCGTTCTGTGCCCGCAAATTTACAACAAACTTAACAAAATTCTAGATATACATCCCCTCCCTCTATATCTCTGTAAAATAAAGCTACACAAATATCTGCTCAAACTTAGCTATGCTGAGACAGAAGCTATCCTTTCCGTATTAAAATAAGTATTAGACCACACACACAAACACACACACACACACACACACACACACACACACACACACACACACACACACACACACACACACGCACACACACAGATACACACACACACACACATGCATGCATAATACACATTTAGCATCCTTATTGTTTAATTTTACCTTTTTTATGGTTTCGAGAAATTAATTCATTTTAATTCCAATCTCAAAATTTATAAAACTTATTGACTAGAGACAGAATAATGTAAGTATCAGTTATTGTACGGTAAAATCCCACATGTACTGAAGGAAGAAACTGACTCCTAAGATACAGGGTCCCCTAGTTTAGGAGTCAGGGACTTAACTAGCTATGTAAGATAAACTGTAATTTCGTAAGTGTTTCCTGAACTGTACTTAACTTGGTCAATAAATTATTATTATTATTATTATTATTAAAAGGCCCTGCCACGTGGGTCCGATGGGCAGCTGACGAGTATTTATTTATTTTAATTCTTTATTGCACTAATTACATTGTAAGTGTACAACGGGCTTTTTTGCACCTGTATTGTAGTCTCCAACTTCATACCTGCCTTCTTGACTGCCTCGTTGGTCTAGCGGTATAACGTCTGATTACCATGCCAGAGGTCGTGGGTTCGATTCCCACTAGGGGCCGCCATACATTTGCACAAATGGGCTCAGTTTGGGTGTATTTTCATGTTTGTTGTCCTTGCCTGGTTACCACAGCACAGGGTATCCTAGTTTAGGACCAGGACAAGTGATTGTTTTGTAGGGAAATTATTATTATTATTATAATTATTTAATAATTAATTAGTTTAGATTAATATGGTGCTGCCGGCACATCCTTGGCTTGAGACCTTAAGCCATATTTGACGTCACGCGCAAAATTCTCGGAACTCCAACCCCATTAGTCACTATCCTAGCTTTCGATTTCAATCACATCGAAGGGAACCCCACTGGCGACACACGCGAGCAATTATTTCACACCCCTTTGTCACTACGAGGGTGATCAGACCCCTCCAGTGCCAGACGTGGGGTTGAGTTGAGTATGCGATTTGTTTGCGTAATGCCATGGATGGCGTCAAGTCAGGTGTAGATCAAACTACCTGACTATTTATACTTCCGTACATGCATACACAAACTCACGCATGTATCCCGGAAGGTTAGGTAGAAACCAGGATTTGCCACGATCCGCGATCCTGACAGATCTTTAAGTTCCATAAATGGTTTAACTTGTAAAAATGTGTTTATTGCTCATTTACGCTTAACCAGCCAAACGGGTTTGGATGAAATGTTGTACACAGATAGACTATATAATCTTGATTAAACCAATTATGCGTCTATACAAAGTTTGAATTTTTTTGTTTTCTCTGGTGTACAATCTTATATTATCTTAAGTATTATGTTGGAATTTAGGCCTAGTCTCACTCACTGCAATTTCAAAGAACTCCGACAGTTCAAATGACAAAACTACCAGAGATTGGAAAACGGGAAATTGTAGTGTGGCAAGAGCAAAAGATACGAACTGAGTGCTACAAAGGGTCTCATTTTATTGAAGTTGTCTGCCATTCCTAGACTCCGCCGTAGACTTGTTGACTTAGCTACTCTGTCTGGCTGGGTACAATAGGCCCAAGGACTAACGTGACTGGTGCAGAGGATTATAAGTTCTAGGACGACATCATTTTAGTTCTGGTGGCGATTCTTTGGTAATATAATAATTATAACCATGAGGGGTTTTGCCATAATCGCCACATCGCCACGCTTAGCAGGAGGGTTGGCGATCGCTGCATGCGGTTGGAATCTCAGGAAAACGCTGCTGCCCGTCTCCTGGTACCTAATGTATTTCCTTAGTCGCCTTCTCCGACATCCACGGAAGGAAATGGAGTGACGCTATTCTTAATCCGGCGCCACACGGTATAATAATAAATAGTATTTATTTATGGCCCTGTTGCTATACAGGCTACACGATAGCCTTCCTCTAGCATCAGTCACGAACAGTCACGTTTGTTTCTTTTACATTTTCTCTTTTCTCTTAGAATAAATTCCTACAAAATAATTAATTATCGCATTTATTTACTATCAATAATACTGTGAAGATGCCTTTGCAAATTGAAGAGTTTGATTTTTTCTGTCACGGCTCCTGTCAAAAGATTTCGACCAAATTTGTATGGGACTACCTCTGAAGTACCCCCTTTCTGACAAAAAAAAAGAATTAATGTAATTGGACAGCGTGGGGTAAAGAGTACGCTTAAAATAATGAGATACAAGAAATTACCTGTATTTCTTTTTTCGTGGTTATGAAATAAAGTGTTTTGTATCAATAGACGAACAGAGAACCTCCTCCTTTTTCAAGTCGGTTAAAAATAAAGAAGCAAACACGACTTCACAAAAAATGTTCTTACGTTTTACGACTTTGCAATAGTTTTGTCATAAACTAGATCGTAAACGTTACGTAATGCCATTTCCCTAAAGTATCGAGCCATTCTATCTGAGAGTGTTGCAAAACTGACCCAAACCCTTTATAAATAAGATCAAGCTATCGAAATACACTATCAAATGAACAATTTTATGTTGACATCAAATGTACTAACCTGGGATTAAATTTTATTAGGTAAGGTTAGACACGAGATCGAATCAGAAATGATGAGATCCGTAGACGAACGAAAGTCGTCGACATAGCCCAGCGGATTAGTAAGTTGAACTGGCAGTGGGCGGAGCCCATAGCACGCAGAACTGATGGCCAATGGGGCCGAAAAGTTCTCGAATGGAGAACACATATCGGCAAGCGCTTGCGTAGGACGACCAGCCACAAGATGGACAGATGACCTCATCCAAGTGGCAGGAAGGCGCCGGATGCAGGCCGCTTCCAACCGGTCTTTTTGGAAATCCATGGAGGATGCCTATGTCCAGCAGTGGACTACTTGTGGCTGAATGATGATGATGAAGGTTAGACAGGCAATAGAAAAATAGTAAAAATACCTTAGCCTTAGTAAATAACTTGCGGCATGCCAGTGTTACAACTAAAATATTCGAATATAAAATCTTTACTAATGTTATAAATTCGGGTGTGTGTGCGTTTGTCACTTTACAACTTTTTCCTTTCCAAATTTTTTGCAGGGAGATGTTGCATGATGTAACTTTTGGCTAAATTCCGTACAAACTAAGTGCACCAGTTATGGTATTTAGCAACTAAACTAATTTCTGTGATATTTTGCATGTAGTCCATGACACTTTTTTCCGTCATAAGCAGCCTATATAGGTCCCACTGTAGGGCACAGGCCTTCTCTCACTGAGAGAGTATGGGCTTAATCACCACGCGTGCCCACCGCGGATTGGCGATTTCAAGCGCTGAGGTACGTAAGTAGCTCAGACACTCAGGTTTCCTCAGGATGTTTTCCTTCACCGTTAGCGAGTGGTATTGCTACTATAACTTCACAAATGTACATAACTAATCAAAGTCATAGGTAGGTACATGCTCGCACTGAGAATCGAACCGGGGTCTCTTGCTTCCGAGTTCAATGTTCTACCCACTAGGCTACCACCGCTTTTTTTCCGAATCTCGCGCAAATAGAGTAATAAAGAATAAGACTAAATAAACAGCCAATCACATTAGATTTCTCAATAAGATATATTATTATTCACTTCAGCTCCGATCTGACCACTCATTCCCCATTTATTCGCTCCCCAATGACGTCACGAGCGATATCATCGATAAGTGAAGCAGGGGTGATATTTCGAGACATTTTTCTGCTTTTACTTTTAAGATAGGGGATTTATTAGTGAAGGGCAAGGTAGAAAGTACCCGAAACTGGCGAGCGTGAATGCAGTGACTAATTAATACTGATGAAGCAAAAAGTTTTGTCAGAATCGTGGCGCACCTTGCAGGCGTGAGTTTATGTATATGTGTGTCATTGTATTGTTAAGACTTGCTTTCGCATAAATATACAGAAAGTAACAAAAAACGTACGTAATAATTCTAAACTAAAGACAGCAAAGCTCATGTCTAATTTTAACTGTCTGTCAAATGCCTCGTGCGTATACCAATAGGTATGAAAGCACAGTATTAAACTAACAAATCACTTTATATGAAAATTATCACTATAAATAAATAAAAGGACCGTGTTACGCAGAAACATTCGAACCCGCAATACATAATTGCAAAAAAATGCTATTTTATGTACATATTTGATTGTTTTGGACTATATTTTGGTCCCAACATTTTATATTTGTAATAACTACTATAACATTAAACACGTCTGAACAAACACATATTAAAAAAAAAACAATCCAATACACAAAAAAGCGTTTTTCTCGCAAATTTCGTATTGTGGGTTGGAGTTTTTCTGCCTAACACGGTCTAATTCAAATCAAGCCAAATTCAAATCAATTATATTACATCTCACTGGGTGACCCGAAAGCCACCGCCCTCAAAGCTTCTTGGTCTATTTAGTCCTTGGCTCCCCCTTCCCTTGTCAATGTTTGCAAAGGCTCAAATTATGGACGGTGGAGAATGTTTGCCCCTGGGACGCGACATCTGGGATGGATCGATGCAGACGGATTATGTGTCCGGGAATAATAGGGGGTGCTTTGCTTCTGAAACGACATTCATTATTATAATTGTGTTGGTAAATCTTAAGATCACGGGTCCATAGGAAACCGGTCTTTTGAGGCATGCGTGGGGCCGAAGCCTCTCACCATGTCCCAAATAAATAAAATAAAATATAAATAAAACTGTTTATCTTTGTCTGTATAACCTTTGTTAGAGTAAAAAGGAGTAGTTTTTAATTCGCTTTCACGGGTTATACTGATCTCACGAATTGAGAAATTAACCCAGTTAACCAGGGACAATATCACATAGTAGATACCTATTTAAACTGAATAAGCTAATCTAGATTCCTCACTCAGGACCCGACAACAATGGACGACGCACATGTAAGTATAATTTAATTAACTTTTAGTATTTCTTTTTCGGAACGACCTTCATTGTAACATCTGCTAAAGCCATTATCTCGTCATTCAACTACGAGAAGTTCTGATTCCTTTTGTTCCGCTCATCATCATAAAATGTCTATGCCAATGACGTACAATCGACATCATCACCTTCACATTTTAAATGCTAAATCACCCATAAGGTAACCGAGTAAAGTGCAAGATTGTTGACGTGTTATCGACTAAATCACCCATAAGGTAACCGAGTAAAGTGCAAGATTGTTGACGTGTTATCGACTAAGTCACCCATAAGGTAACCGAGTAAAGTGCAAGATTGTTGACGTGTTATCGACTATACTGTATTTTTTATTTTTGTATTTTTTATTGGACTATTACAAAAATATCGACCCGACAGACGTTTTCGTTTCCAAATTCAATATAATTTGTTCAATCGCGCAGAAGAAGCACTTTTAGATTTACCGAAATTTTCGGCCCCTTTTCCAGTTTTTCTTTGCCTAGAAATCTTAGTCGCACTAAATAACAAAAATTTCCAAATCGATCCAGCCGTTCTCAAGTGATACGTTCATGAGTAAACCAATGGACAGCATTTCATTCACCCTATTAATACGATGTCTTCTGCAAGTAACGTCTGTCAGTTCGTTCGTCTGACATGAAAAGAGGTTTCTGATTTTTTTTTAACTGTCATGTACTGTAGCAAGTTGTTTTTTAGGGTTCCGTACCCGAAGAGTGCCAAACTGGACCCTATTACTAAGACTTCACTGTTCGTCTGTCTGTCTCTCTGTCTGTCCGCCTGTCTGTCTGTCTGTCTGTCTGGCTGTATCTCATGAACCGTGATAGCTAGGCAGTTGACATTTTCACTGATGATGTATTTATGTTGTCGCTATAATACATATAATTTAAAGAATACTCAAATAGAATTTAAGTAATAGACAATTATAAGCTAGCAATAAAAAAATTAGTTAAGTTATATTGTAGTGCCCTTACAGGGTGTCATGTATCTTTTGAATTACATATAAAAACTCTAATGACACATGATTATTGCAATAAAGAAATCTGAAATCTATAATAACAAACACTAAAAACAGAATAATATAAATATTTAAGGGGGGCTCCCATACAACAAACGTAATTTATTTGCCGTTTTCTGATCGATATTAATAACGGACTTGGTACCAATCCGGACTTGGCCCCCGTGGTGGAGTATGGCCTATACCTTCCTCAGGGAAGAGACCCGTGCCCCTCAGTGGGGACATAATGGGTTGATGATGATTAATAACGGTAACAGGTAGACGCTTGAAATATTCGCAGTATATTTAGTTCTATATTCGCATAAAAAAAATTAAATAAAATAAATATTTTAGGGAGCCTCCATACAACAAACGTGGTTTTTTGCCTTTTTTTCTCGATCTTTGTGTCTAATGTTGTATAGATAATGGTACGGAATCCTTCGTGCGCGAGTTTGGCTTGCACTTGGCCGGTTTTTTTTTATAGAAAATGTGTTACTGCATAATTATGTTGGTTTAACCAACAAATAAAAAATAAGGGAGTCCCTATGCAGAAAACGTGATTGCTTATCTTTTTTTTGCTTTTGCTTTGTAGTAAAAACGATGATAGATACAAATGTTAAAATTGGTGTTAGGTATTTGGTAGGTATAGTTCATATCCTATTCTATATCAACAAATCGGACTCTCTCTAAGGGTCCCCAGCTGAATGAAAAGAAAACAATACTAAATACGTAATATTATGTGTGCCATTCAATTTGTGGATGTTTGATTATACTTTTTTTATCTTACCTTATTTGTTGGTACGGAACCGACGCGTGCGAGTCCGACTCCCACTTGGCCGGTTTCTTTGGTACCCGGATTACATCAGGTTTCTGATTTGCCACAAGGTTTCCAAAGTGGTTGCGTCGCGATTTATATTTAATGAAAAATCTCATTTCATTTCGCTTGCGGTCTTTTTCTTCGATAAAGAGATATTCCCGACGCTCGAAGGTCGGGAAACTTAATGAAATATTGATTCTCATACATAGCGCTACCCGGATAGAGACGTGAGGATGTCAGTTTGTGTGCGTCACCTACTCCGAGGATATTAAACTTTTCACGTTATTATTATTCTACAGGGTGACTTTAAATTCGCTCGCCGTATTTTTAGGGAATGTTCTTTTTATTGTCATCATCAGCCAATTTACGCCCACTGCAGGGCATAGGCCTCCCTCATGGTTTTCCCTAACCATGGAGGGTTTTGCCATAATCGCCACGCTCCGTAGGAGGGCTGGCGATCGCAGTATGCGGTTGGAGTCTCAGGAGGACGCGGCTGCCCGTCTCCTGGTAATTTATTTCCTTAGTCACCTTCTACGACATCCACCGAATGAAATGGAGTGACGCTATTCTTAATCCGGCATCACACGGATAATTCTTTCATTAATAATAATCACAATCTTTTCATTGTGAAAAACACCGTAATGCGTGGCGCTCGTTTTCAAAACCAGCACCACATGTTTCTAAATCATGGTTAGAATGACCCCTTAAAATACGGTAAACGAATTCAAAGTCACCCTGTAGAATGTCGCCCCGCTGTCTGCGCCATTCTCGCCAGTAATATCCTGCGTGCCTTTACTACTCGCGTCAATATATCCACCTTGAAGGCGTCCTGGATCCTCACAAACTTAGCCATACTCTTTTGGCATACTATGCACCCTGAACACCTGATACTTTACTAGACTTTATTTGAGTACAGCTGAGTACATGTCTGAATTTGTAGTAGAATGTTATACCAATCGTATTGGACGCTTGGGAAACCGTGAGGGAGGCCTATGTCCTGCAGTGGGCATCAAATGGCCGATGATGATGTTGATACCACTCGTTAACGGCGATGGAAAACATCGCAATGAAATCCGAGTATCAGAGATGTTTATGTCAGCGCTTTACTAGCTACGTACAATGGTCTAAGCATGAGGCTAAGTGCGAAGATCTCGAGTCTATCGAACTAGTGCGCGTACTAAAGGGTCTATAGTGCAAAATAGTTCCACCCTGATAACAGCACTGCCACCCCCGCCCCAGATAAGTCGCTGGGGTGACACTAGGCGACACTGCCGACCTACATTACGATGAATATTGTCAGTAGATTCGATACGGATGGGGGTTTTCGAAAAGGGATGTTTTTGGTATTGATCTGTGCTCGAATCGCTAAGCAGCATTTTTTGCTGTTATATCGTGTGTTAAAGAGAACACGCATGTATTATCTGTGTTATTAGAAACATTTTTTCCAAAAGAATCTGGCCTGGGGATTCACCGGGTTTAATATTTAGGTTCAAAGTTGTACTTTTTTTGCAGAAATGCGTTTAATATACCAAACATTTCTTTTATTGATATCCCATCAATATTTTATGTAGACAAAAACAGTGGTTTTGGTGTCGTTTATACGTCGCTTTTGGGTCTGGCGTCATATTATTCACACCTTGTCTATAATTATATTATAAAGAGGATAAGTTTGTAAGTAAAGTAAAGGCACATGGTAAAGTATCGTATTGTTGAATTAAAGTGAGTAAAAATTATTTATTACCAAATTAGTCATATGCGTGTGGAGTATATATGATTAAGAGCATGACGCGCACTTCCGGCTCTGCACGTAATAGTTTATCTATCTATCTAATACCTTTAAACGAGCAATTCATGTAGAGTCATTCGGGGTAAAACTGCGCTGCGGGTAGAACTGCGCATCATCGATATCTCGGAAAGGGGTGCGGGGAGGGGACGCCGATTTGTCGGGGTCACGTGCGCGCGATTCGCCATTTTGGATCCCGAAGCCTGGCGCAGTGCAGTCGCGTGCCGAAGAATTATAACAAAAAATTGCAAGTAGTGGTTAAAATCGGTTGTTTTTCAGTGCACGGAAAAGTTTGTATAATGTTTGTATAATGGTTATTAACAGGTGAGTTCGTTTTTGTGTTTTTGTATGGTTATTGTAGTTTTCTGTCTGCAACATCGTTTCAACCTAACCTCAAAAGTAGCCGAGTTTGACTCGATTGTTTTGAAGACCCAGCCAGTGGGGTAAAACTGCGGGGGTAAAAATGCGCGTGCGCATTATTGCCCAATTGCGCACTTTTGCCTCACAATATAGTCCAGTCAATGTGCATCAAAAAAGGGGGTTAATACGAAAAATAGTGGTCCAAGTCGAGACAGGGCTCATTTTATAGAGAAAAATGCGCTGAATTCAACGGACTCATTATCTGGCAAAAAAACCGTACGCATCATACTTTTTTTTAGATTTAAAAATTAATTTTTCGAGTGAATCCACATATTTCATGTTATATCTCGGATATGAAGCAAAAAACGAGCATACTTGACTGGAAAAAAATTTTTCATCATACTTTAAGGAATATTTTGGTTACTTTACTTTTGTAATTTTCAATTTTATTCGTGAGATATTTAATTTCAAATAGTAAAAAAAATGATTTTGCGTGGCAGCCATTTTTGTTAATTATCACGCAAGATTACTGGTATTACAGATTTCTAATCGATCGGTCAGATCGATATTTTAGTTTCCCAACTGTTCTACCCTTCATTACTGCAAAACGCGGGTATGCGCAGAATTCAAATAATTAACGAATATTATTAAAGAAATGAATATATATTAAGTAACCAAAATATTCCTTAAAGTATGATGAAAAATTTTTTTCCAGTCAAGTATGCTCGTTTTTTGCTTCATTTCCGAGATATAACATGAAATATGTGGATTCACTCGAAAAATTAATTTCTAAATTGAAAAAAAAGTATGATGCGTACGGTTTTTTTGCCAGATAATGAGTCCGTTGAATTCAGCGCATTTTTCTCTATAAAATGAGTCCTGTCTCGACTTGGACCACTAATTTTCGTATTAAAAATGCATATTGACTGGACTAATAGGTAAGCTGCCTTCACACACAGCGTTAGTAAGAATGAAAAGTTGTAGGGAGCGTTATACATGAACCAAATCACTACTTCAGTACCGGCTGCGTGTTTAAAGCAACTTGATATTAATTGTGAACTAGTACAAAACATATTTAATAATCTTTAGTTATTGTTTCAGAAAACAAAATGCCTCGTAACTACATCAAGAAAACACCTAGTAGGGCACTAATAAGCGAAGAACAAATTTTGACAGCAAAAAAACTAATCGCAGAAGGAAAAAGTCAAAGATATGCGGCTGATTTCGTGGGAATATTAGAGTCCACACTAAGGAACAGGTTAAAAATGAAACATGTTCCTACGGGGCTAGGACGATTCAAACCCACATTCACACGTGACCAGGAGGCTGAATTTGCAGTTCACTGTCAAGAAATGGATGAGCGGTATTTTGGCGTAACTATTAACGATTTACGCCGGTTGGCTTACGAATTTGCTGAAGTCAACAAAATAGATAACCGTTTCGATACATCTGCTCGAATGGCTGGACGTGACTGGGTTGAAGGTTTTTTAAAGCGTAACAACCATCTTGGTCTGCGACAATCAGCACCGATTAGTTTGGCCCGAGCTATCGGTTTTAATAAAACACAAGTCGAAAGATTCTACAAAAATCTAAAAGAAGTATATGATAAATATAAATTGAGACCGCACCGCATCTACAATATGGATGAAACTGGTATGAGTACAGTCCCCAAAAAAACACCAAAAGTTGTTTCACGCAAGGGTAAAAAAGTAGTTGGAAAAATTGTGTCAGCTGAAAGAGGAATGACTATAACTGCGGTAATGTGCATGAGCGCCACTGGACACTTTGTACCCCCAGCACTGATCTTTCCACGCAAAAAAGAGAAAGCTGAATTATTGGACGGTGCTCCACCTGCAAGTATTTTAATGGTATCAGAGAGCGGCTTTATAAACACAACATTATTTCTCAACTGGTTACACCATTTCAAAGACTTTGTGCATCCAACTCCAGAAGATCCGGTGCTCCTTATACTTGACAACCATTCGTCACACATAAGCCTTGAAGCATTAACTTACGCAAAAAAACATAACATAATTATGTTAACTATCCCACCCCATGGCAGTCACAAAATTCAACCTCTGGACGTGGCGGTGCACAGTCCATTGAAAACAAAATATTCGATTGAGTGTGAGAAATGGATGAATCGACACCCTGGCCGAGGAATAACCCAGTTTCAAGTAGCTGGTCTTTTCAGTACTGCCTATAAGCACGTTGCAACCATTTCCAATGCTGAATCAGGCTTCAGAGCTACTGGTATTTTTCCTTATGCAGACGACTTATTTGACGAAACAGACTTTGCACCGTCATCAGTAACCGATCTCGTACCAACAAACGAGAACTCGAGAGAAATCGATACAGAGCCTACACAATCCCATGACATGGCTAACGTATCAACTACAGAGACAGAACAAGAGTCAACAAGGCCAGATATATCTAAAGTCAACGATTCAACGTCAAAAGAGACTAATGCACCAAATCAAAACGATAATCTTTCACAGATTATTTTCCCACCAGTAGAGTCCTCCCGAGATTATAGAACACCAAGTCCACCAATTCAATCTTCTGGTAGACTTTCTCCACTCAATCATGACGAAGAAATTTCACAGATGCTTGCTCCACCTGTACAGTCTTCCCGGAATTACAGAACACCAACTCCAACAATTCAACCTTCTGGTAGACTTTCTCAACCCGATCACATTGATGTGATGCTTGCTCCGTCGCCAGTAGATTTTCGCCCAAATCTTAAAATACCAACTACACCCATTGAATTCTCTGGTAGACTTTCTCTGCCCGATCGTCAAGATTTAAGCAAGATGCCTTCTTCATCCAAAATAACGGCAGAATTCCCACATAAATCGATGCACACGCCTAACCTGGATAAAACGAATGAGCAAATAAATGATACAAGTGGACGTAGTTTAAGCGGACAACATGTGATTGATAATGACGTAATGCAAGAATTGTCTAATAAGGTTGTAACTGAATATCCTGAACTAACAGTTAGTTCAGAACGTCCCAATGAGTCTGACTCAGATGACAAAACAATTTGTGAAAGTCCTTCTGTACTTGATGATTTGGAACCTGAACCAGCAGGTCAAAAAGGCAATATAGATTCTGATAATGTCAAGTTACCTTTTAAACCTCAAATAGTAACGGTTTCACAACTGAGTCCTCTGCCTCGTATAACAGAAAAGAAGAAAAGAACAAAAGCAAGCTTAAAGTATGCCTACTCAGTTACCCATTTAGTTTTTGGTTTGTAATCTAAAATGATTATGATTATCTACACAAGTCCATTTAGTTTAACTTTTTATAATGTTATTGTTTTTTATTTCTATCATTATTACTTAAGTTTTAACACTCATTTGTAATGTCAAGACTGATTCACTTTCAAAGACTTATTCACATTGATATTTAAGAGGTAAGGATACAAGAAGTCTGATTACTGTTTAAGTTAGTTTAAACTGAAAAACACTATATTTTGTTTGTCGTTTGTTAGACAAAATAATAAAAAGATATGCCAAAATGATTAATTTATATATTATATCAACAGGAAAGATACTTATTTCTTACATGTAGGGGTAACATAGTATTATATTTTGTTAGTAAAGTTTTCTTTTTCAGATATTTAAAATATTTGCCTTTTTTTGGTTATCATTGTATAAGAACAGATAGTCTGATTACTATTAAGTTTGTATTTCGTTTTGTTTGAAATTTTTGTCTATAACAATTATGGCAAATAATAATAGTTTAAGTTTGCTTTCGCAAATGTTTAAAATCTTTGCCTTTTGTTGGATGATTGACTATGAAAACAGAAAGTCTGATTATTATTTTGATTTTAGTTTTAAATCATGATGATAATTTTTTTTCAATTATATAATAATAAATAACTCACAATTTATCTTTTATTTTACAAGTTTATCTTCGTCAATAGAAAGTTGTTAGGTTTTGATTCAATATAAACTGATTTCTATGTGTAGTTTTTATGTTCCTTGTTTATTAAGTCAAAATGTACTATGCGCATTTTTACCCGATGTGCGCATTTTTACCCAAAACACAGCGCACTTTTACCCACATTACGGGGCAAAACTGCGCAGTCTGACTAAGTCACATTTTTTAAAAATTTCCAAAGAAGCATAGATTATATGGTAAACTTTAAGTCTGTGTTTGCAAGTCAAATGACTAAGCTAGGAGGCAGCATATTCCATCTTTCTTAAATCGAAGTAGTTTGGGAGTAATGAAGTGAAAAAGACAAAAGTGCGCAAATTTACCCCGAATGACTCTACTTGTATTCAGATTATATATTATGCATACTAAATAAATATATATACATATATATATATATAGCAGTTTTTCATTGCTGAAAAACTTGCATAAAACGACGTTTTATAAAAATGAAATATAGCTAAAACGATGTATATATATATACTCTTATCGAAAAAATAAGTTGATATATATAATCTGAATCTCGGAAACGGCTTCAACGATTTCAGCTAGATTTCATTTTATAAAACATCGTTTTATGCATGTTTTTCAGCAATGAAAAACTGCTAAAATGTCATTAGAATACTATAAATTTCGCCACCATCTACAAGGTTGTAACAGCTCAGATGGGAAATCGGTCGGTCCCGAAACCAGAAGACGCCGCGGGTTTGAGCCTGTCTCCAGGCCGATTATTTTTTTTCCTTTTTTTCACCTTTTTTTTCACCGAATCTAAATATAATTTACAAAAAAACACGAATAACAAAAAAAAATACCGAGCGAAGCTCGGTCATCCAGGCACTTAATGCTTAATTATTGAATAGTTTATTAAATACAAAATTAAATTTCAGCCGAATCAATTTTCAAATTCTAAAACTGCTCTAAAATATTATAAGACAAGATGGAGCAATACCATCCCTCAATCATAGAACACCATAAGCAGGCAAAATATTAGGTCACACTGCAGGGCAGTTTCCTAATTATGTGCACCAATTCCTGTCGGAATACTAACGTTTGCGAGAGCAATTTGTATGGAACTTGACAGACGATTGGAATCGTTCAGGATTTGGTGCGCGTAATATAGGTCTCTCAGATATAGATAGGGTTGGCATCAGCTAAATTACGGACCCAGGACAAAAACTTTAAAAACCAAGACACTTGTGTGAAAAAAAGATTTTTCCCAGACTCCCACGACAAAAAAAATAACAATAAAATATAAACATTTAACTATGTCAACTCAGACTTATTAAACTTTATGAATTCTGGTAGCAAACATAATTAGGAACTCTTCTTTTCGGCACCAATGAAATTATAAAATACCTATTATAAATTATAAAAAAAATATTAAAAACAAATTATAAATTGCGCGGAGCGCGAGCAGGGCGACTAGGGGGGACACGTTACGTCGCGAGTGCACGGGTACATTTGCGGCACCGAATTTTTATGTAACTATAAAATGCTGTAATTTATTACAATTCATTCCATTCTATCAAGTTAGTCGGATTTGCCCTGATATAAAAAGTGTCCGGGTTACACTTTTAAAAACCCTACCCGGACGCTCCCTGGACGCCCTACAAACTAGGACAAATCCGGGGAAACCCTGGACGGATGGCAACCCTAGATTTTCAACCCTAGATAAAACCCACTTGGGTTTTCTCACGATATATTCCTATTTTTATTGCAAATATAAAAAACAAATACCATTCAGAGAACCGACAGAGGCGCGACAAGCTAAAGCCATCTTTGCTAATCTGTGGCTGTGATGTGGTGACTGTGATGTTGACAGCTGTTTCTACTTTGTGAAGTATCATGTCAGTAGTACATCCTGGCTCCGGGCTGGGTGGCTGACAATAACGGTCAACGGTCACTAACGGTCTTATTTATAAAAACACAATTCCGTAAAACACTCGATAAACGTTCCATAAAATAATCTGTGACATAGGTTTTATCTATATTGATAGGGCGTTTATGGAGTGATTTCAGGGAATCTTATTTTTATTTTTATAAATAAGTCTTGATGGTTTTTAGGGTTCCGTACCCAAAGGGTAAGGGTCCCTATTACTAAGACTCCACCGTCCGTCTGTCTGTATGTCTGTCACCAGGCTGTATCTCATAAACCATGATAGCCAGACAGTTGAAATTTTCACAGATAATGTATTTCTGTCGCCGCTATAAAAACAAATAAAATAAATATTTAAGGGGGGCTCCCATACAACAAACGTTGTCTAGAGACAACGCTCTCAATCTCGCAGCCATCTATGTAACCTTCACAGCGCCGATGTCATGTCATTAGATGTCAATGTTAAACGCTTTTTTTGGTTTCTATAAATGGCGTTGTTCTCAAATTCAAACTTTGTCTAATTTTGTATAGATAATGGTACGGAACCCTTCGTGCGCGAGTCCGACTTGCACTTGGTCGGTTTTTATAACAGCTTTAGGCTCAAGTAAAAGGTAATGAGTAAAATACAGTAGCATAACATACGTACCGCAATTGCAATAACTCAACTCATATCAATATGAAATAAACAACAGGTAAATAGAGAAATCTAGAAATGAACCGTAATGAAAGCGTATGATTACTGCCGCCCCCAGACCGCTTCAAAATTACGCTTGAGATTGCATTTTACAAATAACAGGGTACAGGGTACTTGTGGGCCTCAAGCCGATTGCCTGCAACAGCTCTTATTACCGCGTTATAAGCGTGAAAATCGAATAAAGAGGTAGACTGTGAGGATCATTGTACCTGCTTGGTAATTATGAAAGCGCCGCCACATTGTCGATGATAACATTTTAAAGTTGTGTTTTCCAACTTATTTTCCATCATAGACCACTTTTATTGTTTTTAACAAACCTTGTGGTGGTCTGAGGTAGATTCCTGGCAGGCAGGCAGGCTGCTTGATTGATTAATTGATCGAAACTTGTGGTCCCTGCTTCGAGCCCTGTTTACAAGCAGGAACCGCAAGGTTTATGCTCAGTTTATTTAAGAAAGCTGAGTTTGAAACTCGTTTCCCCCTAAGCGCACGGTAGATGACTATCTACAAGTACGTTAAAATATTCGCAAGATATGTGAATAAGATTATTTATAGGTGCAGGACCCTTCCGCCACCTCCGCGGACCACTCCCAAGGCTCTAACAGACCACCTGTGGCCACGACCGGTTGCAAACCACTGTTGTAGAGAAGGCTACTTACTTAGTAAACAATCTGGCTGGCCTAAGCAGACTACACTGCATTACACTGGCCTTCTCTCTGAGAGAGGGAGAGAGTATGGGCTTAAACTTAATTATCACACGTACCCACCCCAGTTTCACAATTTCAAGCGCTGTGAACACCCCAGTTAAAAAGGCTCACGATGTATCGCATGCCAAAAACGATACCAGTGATAACACCATCGTTCACCGTGACTACGGTTCGCCTGTGGAACAGCCTACCTTTGCATATTCGACGGGCGGAATCATTGAAGGTTTTTAAAATCAAAGTATGTAAACACTTGTCTTTATTTATCTTCAAAATCATAATATCGTATCTTAAATACCTTTCCCGCATAATAATATGATGATGGACTATTCATTATTATTTTTAGTAAGTTTATTGTACGTGTCTGTTAGGTATATTTACGTACCTATTTATTTAATGACCATGTATATAATTATGACATGGTTTTATTTTTTATTTTTCTTGTATTTAACAAATTTATGTACTTATGCTATTTAGCATTAAGTACGCCTTTGTATGAAAATTGTTTTCTATGCAATAAAGAATTTTAATAATAACAATACCATGGTATGCCAAATGGATTGTAACGGGGTAGAGTTACGGTAGAATCCCCGAAGTCCAAAAAGGCCGGTTTCACATTGACGTTACCGTTCGACACTCTATGTCTTTGCGTGGTATGGCTTTGAGTCCGACGATTTGTCGTTACGGTTTTAGTCCATTGTAAAAGCGGCCAACCCGGTAATATTTCATGTTGCCACTCCATAAGCATTGCCACGCCTCGTCCTAATATCATCGTTGCCTAGTTAGCCTTTCGCAAACATTTCAACAAAAAATTGCGGTCAAATTATTTCACCCTGATTATGTCATAGTTATTTTTTTATAATACTCATAGTCATAATTAGGTTGTCTACACATGTTACTCCATTCCGCCATCTCTCTCTCTCTCTCTCTGTTTCGCTTTGTGTCTGTGTACAGAGAAATATAATTGATTGTATATTTTTATATATTATATTTATCTGTTTACATTTTAATATATGTATTTCAGTTTATTTATTTATTTAAATTTCTAGTTTAGTTTTTCAAATTACAAGGGCCTCGCTGAAAATCAGCGCCTTTTGAATGCATAATAACATTCAAGAGGCATTACGCTGAGCGAGGTACCTTTTGCCAGAACCTTTAATTTTAAGTTGTGTTGCTTCGAGAAGTTTATGTTACTCAATTCACGTACACCTAGATACACACATTAGTTTTAATTTTCTAATGTTGTTTTATGTCTGGCAATAAAGACCATTTTATCTTTTTCTTTTTCTTCTTATTTGCCTATCAGAAAATTACACCCGTATTCCAAGACATTCTTCAAAAGTTACTCGGCTTGATACTCAACGGAGGAGAAGTCGAGGATCTCCTCTACTGTCTATCTAGTTGAGCCACTTCCTTGAGGTAGCATTATCACTCAGTATTTCGAGTGTACTCATGTGAGTGCAACCAATATTATTGAGTGAGAATTTGTCTTTTTATGATGGCAATGGCGATGTGACCGATGTTTTGAAAGGGACTTATTTAAAGGCTCATTAAATTAATGGAAACCACTATAATTCAAACAAAAATAACCCTACTTCGCACTGAGAAAAAAAATGTTATTCTGCGATAAAATAAACCTTCTATAATAAAATACATCCGCACACAAAGCAATTTCCGTCACTTTAAAATATTAATTAGCTTTCTACAGCTGATTATTATGGTTTCCACTAAAGAATAAAGCTTCAATGCAAATACATACATGCATAAACTCACGCCTGAATCCCAGAGTGGTAGGCAGAGACCAGGGACTGCCACTTGCCACAACCCTGTCAGGCACATTTATGTAAAGCCGTGGGATGTTTGGATTTATGACATATCTTTTGATCCCTTTACAAGGATATAGGGCTCGTAGCAGAGAGCTCCTCATCTTCAACTAGACTCTTCTGGAAGGAGCTAGGAGTTACCGCATAAGACTGTGTGATCTGATATTCTAACAAAACGCGTATTTTCTAAAGTTTTATTGACTCTTTTCTTAAAGCGCGTAGTTAGCATCGTGCTATCAAACCCCTTTTGCATGTTAGTAATTAAGCACTGCACTGTACCTTGTTAACAGCTGTAAGAATATTTGACCGAACAAATAAATCAAATCGGTGTGCGGTTTCAACTTTCCGACATCAAAATCCTTTGCAAATGAGCCTAGTCGTTTATTTCTAAAGTTTATGTCGCTTACAGTTGAAAGAACTCGATTTGCCAAACCATTGGCTGCCCTTGACTTACACGCAGGTCGTATCGGATTGCCTGAGCTATAAGGTTTCCGAAGAGCTGAGAATGTGTAGAAACGACCGATTGAAGACACGCGCGAGGAATTTACATAATGTACAGGCAATTTGTAATTTGACTGTCGCCCGTATCTGGTCAACATATTTATTTATTTGTATTAGTGAAGGGCAAGAACCCGAAACCTACATGTAGCGACTAAGGAATGCTGATGAAGCGAAAATGGTTTGGGAGGAACGTGGCCAGCTGAAAACCCTGGGCTCTGCCTGCCCCTCGGCGATACATGACTGAGTTTATGTACGTGTGATATATTAATGCAGCTTATTTAAGGCATAAGCCTTCTCTCAGAGAAAAAGAATGGGCTTAATCACCACGCGTGCCCACCGAGGATTGCCAATTTCAAGGGCTGAGGTATGTGAACGCCTCAGGAAGTTTTTCAGATTTCTCCATGGGGTTTTTTGTCACAGTAAGCGAGTGGTATTGCTACTACCAATTCACAATAGTATGCTGATTGATCGATTTTCAGAGCATTGAAATGGATTGATTCAATTGTCGCCTTTATTCCGCTCTCCATAAGGCTTACTTTGAAACAGCACCGACGGTAAAGCCGCCTGACTTAATCCACTATACTCGTATTGGGGCATTTTGTCTTCATCCTATTACAAGTTTTCCGCAGAAACGTCAAGGAAATTGCAAGGAAAATCCATTAGGGATCCTGAGACCGTTGAGATTAATCAATTCAATTACTAAGATGGGAAACGGCGACAGATTTCTTGAGCAAAAAAGCCGTGGTAACAAAACTCTGGTTCATACAGGGTATAACAAAATCTTCCCGAAGAGGGGGGCGGGGGTCCTATACCAGTACGGGGGAGGGGGGTTTGGGGCTACAAGGAAACCTGAGTGTCTGAGGTGTTCGCATACCTCAACGCTTGTAATTGCCAATCCGCGGGGGCACGCGTGGTGATGAAGCCCATACTCTCTGAGTGTGCTCAGCAGTAGGACGTATATATTAAACATAAAAAAAGGGTGAAAGAAAACAGTTCACCTATTGACAGTCTTTCCTGTGGATTAAAGTAGGTACCCAAGCGAGGTCAGTATAGATGCTGGGCATCAAACCTACCTACTCCACCTAGAAATAAGTCTCAGGCACTAAAGCATCTGAGCGGTCACTTCACCTATCTAGTTTTATTAGCAGGTGTCACTTATTGCCGTATAACTTATGTAGCATAGATGTATAAGGGTTATTGAAAATGAAAATGGTTGCAAATGCTCTTGGAGATAATGTTCATGCGATCCCCAAGTTTATGCCTGATCATAATTTTATTTTAAAAATATTGGTATATTGTTCGCCTATCATGCGCTTTGTCTAACTCACAAAAAGTATTGATAAGTGTAAAAGAGACAGAAGTGCTGAAAATCACTCTATGCTCCGTCCGTCTGCTTGGGGAAAACCCAAAAATAGTTCAATAAAACCCAAGCAAGCAGTTATTTTCTTAACACAGCAATCTATCACCGTTATGTAATGTCAAATGTCTAAAAAGAGAAAACCATCTGTCCTTGACTCGAGGTATATTCGGCGACACCCCTTCGATCGACACTCGCACTTACAGCGAAGGTAATCAAAGGCGAAGTCGCCGCGACGTTTCTGCGGTACGCCGGAGTGTACGGCTGACTGCGGCAAACCGGAACAAGACCGGAACTCACCTGATTCGGCGTCGTTTCAGTCGTCATGTCGACCTCCAGGGATGCCAGCCTACTCCTCTTCCTCTTTCTTTGACATGTACAGCAGTCCAGCTTAAACAGCGTACAGGAAACACTCCGCTCCGAGCGACCCGACGCGAGTACTAGCCGAGCTACAGCCTAGACATGGCAGCCTATCGATTTTATATGTCCTTGCACTCCCAAGCGCGTACTACTCAGCAAACGAGGCGAGTCCGCGGTAACATTTTCCGGCCCTGAAAGACCTTCTCTATAAGCGTTGAAAACGAACACGCGTTCGATTTTTAAAAAGGAAAGCGTGGGCGCGCGTCCGCCATTTTCCGACTCGAAATTCGCGAATACAATAATCCTTCACGCACACTCTTACATGATACTAGAAGCGTTTCTAAGCTGAAAGCGAGTAACACTGGCACTTGCGAAATAATTGTGATTAAATTTAAGAGTAAAATACGGTTGCTCCGAGTCCAGTTGTTGCGTTTGGCCTATGGACTGGGGTGTATGAGAATTTCGCCGGCTAGGTAGCACGTCAAGTGAATTCATCAAGGGTGGGGTGAAAAGAGACTAGTGCGGCTGCGCAGAATTTCCGCTACTGTGTGCGTCGGTACACCACCACTACACCTTGGTCTCCTATCCCTCTTTGACGCTGTAGTTTATGCACCGCGTGAGGGAGAACCGAGGGTGATTTCGGAGGTCAGCTTAAAGTGGTCGCACCTGATGTATTCACATATACAATCGATAATGCAGGCCCTCTCAGACGGACGAAGGAAATGTCAGAGGCGGTGTCGGCCCAAACAAAGCGTCTACTATCAAATCAATGCTAACATTGCGTTGCTTTGACATTTTGGTCTTTATTTTTAGTGTCCTAGGAGGGATATTGTAACTGGTATAAATATCGCACGTGTACCTGAAGGTTACAATTCAGCTTTGCGGTGTTTAAATAGAACAGAAATGCAATGATAGCTAGGGATTAAAGGCTTCATTAAAATTCAGACAGCGGATGTTTTTTTATTGAGTTGATCAAGTATTGTTTTATATCAACAAGAGAAAATCAATGCAAATTTAATTAAAATGACTCAATAGTGCCGGACTCTACATTAGATATTAATTTAAATTTGTTATTTAGGTTAACAGGTGCGTATAGAAATCATTGGAACCATTATCTATTGCTTAGACAAGGCGTTTTATTCAAAGAGAGTTGGAGTCATAATTGTAAAAGAAATTAAACTCTTACCTCGAATATTAATGAATCAGGAAAGTTTATACTGTAAATTAAAAGTTTGGAAGAAACTTCAAAAGGATAGCGGTCCTATGGATGCACAAGGGCGTTGACGTTGGAAGTAGAAGAGACATACCAACCTCCGCTTCGCCAACGACATTGTACTATTCACCTCAATAACCCCGTTGGAGCTCCGTACTTCAATGCTACAAGATCACAGTACGGCGGGCTTGGACTGAAAATGAATCAAAGACTCAGTGTATGTCAGGCTAAAACCTGATCATAAAACCTAGGTCGTAGGGCTGAGTAGAGCACATAGGTTTTTGATACTATTACATATTTTCGAGCACGACAATTTATAAAATGCAACCCTTGCATTTACTTGTTTATATTATACTTACACTTAAGTTGATGTAATGTACTGTATTGTACACTTAATTACTGAATTCTGTAAGAACAGTAAAAATGAAAAAAATTATATCTAAAAAAAAACATTCACAGTGCCTTCGGTCTTTGAGAAGTGGAAGCCAGGAGATCCATAGCCCGGGGAAAACCTATTTTGGACTCCTGTTTCCTACTACATAATATAACATGCTAATATTAAGAGTTTCACTAATTTTTAAGTGCATTATGTACTGAAGAAAATAAAATGCATTTGTATTTGTATATTTGTGAGACGGACAGGCACTGGCTGAAAATCAGCGCTTTGGGTGAATACCCTCAGCACAATGCTGAGCCAGCTGCCTTTTCCAGCAACAGGGACACACCGCAACTTACGTTAATATAAAGTGTTTTATTGTTTTCTTTCTTTTTCTACCTTTTATATTGTAATTTTATATTTTATGTTGTAACTTGTTAATGTATGTGTGTGTTTCTGTTGTTGAAATAAATGTTCTTCTTCTTCTTCTTCTTGTATTAGTATTTGTATGACCAATAGCACGAAACGGTGGGTGGAGGTAGATGGCAGGATATACAATACGTCGACCAGTATAGGTCCTTATCTGAGCCAGATAGTCTCATTCAAAAACAGGCAGGATAAAGAAATCGATCCTTGTATCGATAACTCCTGGAAGAGCTTCTGGTCCATGAAAGAGCTACGGAAGCGCAAGTTAACACTTGCCCTAAGAGGAAAATACGTCGATATGTCTATCCTGCCCATCCTAACCTACAGTGGTCAGACCTGGTCTTTGACTGAACATCAGAAGACCCGACTCAAGGTTTGCCAATGGGCGATAAAGCGCAGCGTCCTGGGTGTAAGAAGGATAGACAAAGACAAAGAACGTTTATTTGTTAAACATGAGTAGTGCAGCTGTTACAAAAAATATAATACGTCCTGTACATGTTTTGCCCTTACGGACATACAAATTATAATTGAGAGAGCGCCATATTATTATTATGTTAAAAACTTATAATCAATATTAAATCCATACAGGTCAAAAAGAACATACAAAATAGATATTGTTCTTTTTCAAGATAGACCGAATCCGGACCACCACGTTTCGCTGTAGAACTAAAATCGCTGATGTTGGAGTTGTGACCGGAAAGCTGAAGTGGAACTGGGCAGGCCACGTCAGCCGTATGGGCCCGGACAGATAGGCGAAAATTGCCACTGACTGGGTACCACGCGACGGGTACCGCAAACGTGGTTGGCCAAAGCGTAGATGGCGAGACGATCTCTCAACCTTTTTGCCCGGATGGGAGAGGATGGCTCAAGACAGAGACGAATAGAAGATCAAGGGGGGGGGGGGTTTGCCCAGCAGTGGGACACAAACCTGAGTAACTAAGAAAATAGATAGATGTAATATTCTTTATTTCATGTATACCAGGATTTATTTTATATTTGGAATATTAGGACATATACCATGAAAAATATGACTTCGCAACTATATTATTAGTTAGTTAAAGCAATGCAAATCATCATCATCATCATCATCAGCCTATGCTTGTCCACTGCTGGACATAGGCCTCTCCTATAGCAAATACTAGAAATAAATATAAAGTTTCGTTCCCAAGATTTATGCCAGCAACTACGTTCGCGTGGTCCACCCTGGAGGCCCATTCTAAGAACTGGTGTAAGAATTTTTGAAATTGGATAAGGTCTTTCGGAGATTACCCCCTACGTACAAATATACAAACATTTAATAATAACAATAACTTCCACACAACACAATGACTTGTCCTGGTTCCGAACCGGTCATGTGCTCGATTCCCACCGGGGGCCGCCGCACATTAAATGTCATCAGACGTGATACCGCTAGACCAACGAGGCAGTCAAGTTAAACTTACAAACTTTTCCACTTCGTAATACTAGTATAGAAGCGCAAATAGACAATGTAAATCATCATCTTTACGACCTCACCGCCATCTTCATAAAGGTAAAACACCTATCAAAAACAAAAGAAGGTCGGGAGAGGAATGGGTGAAGCTTCCGCATTCCAAATTTAAAAAGACCGCCGCGTCTGCACAGTGTTATCGGCCAGTCCCTCGAATGAAAGCGCATCCAGGCACGGTTAGCATGAAAAGCAAGAAATTCTGCATTGTTACTGATGGTTAACAGTACCCTAATTAATTCGACTGCCTCGTTGTTCTTGCAGTATCACTTCTGATTACCATGCCGGAGGTCGTGGTTTCGACACCCACTAAAGGCCGTCAGAAATTTGTATAAATGGCGTCATCATGTATGTGATGTCCTCGCCTGGTCACCATAGTACAGGGTATCCTAGTTTGGGACCAGGACAAGTGATTGTGTTGCGGAGAACTTATTTATTTATTTAACTACACATATCTAGCTGTGGGCCTTTACTTACGTCAAAATATACTTCGTTTCAAGAAAAAAATGTAATTCTATCAAAGTCAGTAAATTCGTAATAGGGATGGATGTTTCTTGAATTAAAGAGAGTATGGGCCTAATTACCACGCGTGCTCAAAACAGATTGGCAAATGTGAACACCTCAGACACTCAGGATGTGTTCCTTAACAGTTTGTACTTATGTACAATATTTTGGTGTTTATTCGTGGTTTATTCAGATTGACCTGTGAACAACGGGAGTAAACCCATTTTTTTTGTTCCTGCACTAGTTCCCTAATCATTTGTTTGTTTTTTGATGTCCAAACGATTTTCTCTCTGCAGTGATAGCCAATCCAACTTTAAAAAACTTCTGTAATGGAATCGCTACTAGTTTACTGTTGATCCCACAACAGATCACGAGTTCGCATTGCAATATTTGTTTTGTTTGTGACGTCATAGAACTAAAGTGTCTTTCATTTCACGATCACATGAAAAAAGCCTTGGACAACTATTTGCCTCTCGCTCACACATATTGGATAGATAGATAGATAGAGAACTTTATTGTACATAAAAAAGGAAATTACACAGATATGTCTTAGCCTAAGAGTACAAACGGCGGCCTTATCACTAAAAGCGATCTCTTCCAGACAACCCTTGGATGGACTGGACTAATACATTGGAGAAGGAAGTAGATGTACAAAAATGAAATTGATAATTCTAGAGGTCTAGGAATTATACATGCCTAAATAACCGAGTAATTATATTAAATTATCAACCGATACATTATAAATAATTTACATAATAAAATTAATATTATAGATAAATACATAAATTTATAAGTTAAACCTACTTAACAAAATATACATATTGACAAGACATAAATAAAATACAAATAACAACAGAACAGTATTACAAATAATAGCAACAGTATTACAGTATACTAGCGAGATAGTACTCCTTTATGGTAAAGCCTTAAAAATGGGCCGGGACTTGGCTTTCCGCACCTCTGCCGGTAAAGCATTCCATAGTCGGACTGCCTGAACGGTGAAGGAGCAGCTGAAGAAAGAAAGTGGTGTGATGGGATGGGATTTTTAGGAGAAGGTTTTGGAAAGAGCGAAGAGTAAGGTTAGGAAAAGAGTGAAGAAACTCGAAGCACTCTTATAGATAGGAAGGAATAGAAGTTGCTGGATTAAACAGTACGCAATACAGAAGACGAAGGAGACAGATTGGAAGCTACTTGAGCTGTGAACGAAATTCAGAAACGCGATCAAATATATTACACTTTATTGTGCATAAGAAAAAAATATGTTACACATAAAAACAAAGCAATAAGAACGGGTACATAGGCGAGCTTATTTCTATAGAAATTTCTTCCAGCCAACCAGATCAGTTGTTAGACGATGATTTTAAAGAGGTAGGGAAATAATGTGGGCACATTAAAGGAATTTAAAAAAAAGTAATACTTAATATACCTAATAATAACAATAAACCATAATAAAGTACCATAATAAAGAGAAAAAAAAATTATCAAATAAAATAACATTACATAAACTACTTACAACTATGTATAAATAAGGAATAAACTACATACAATAATTTATCCTACTACTATATTATAGATAAATTATGAACCGGATGCAGAAGTTTCGAAGACGCTCAAGAAGAGACATATTGGAGTTCTATGGCGTAAGTGAAAGCCGAAAAGATGCTTAATATGTTTCTTTTAGTTCTCTATAATTCGGGATAAGGGATTATCATGCTAAGCCGGCAGCACTTCGGCAAAAGACTGGAGATCGGGCGCTCTGCATTCGAATATCGACGCTACCATCAACAAAGTTTAATTTTAGCGCCAGTCGAAATCGCGATGTCAAAGATACCGTACTGAACACGCGCCGCTACTGGCTGTTTACATTAAATTAATGTTTTTAGAAAAAAACTCGTTTATTCTTCTGTTTACAAGCCAGTTATTTTCGTAAAGAGTTTGGAGAAGTTCGCGCGCTTTTCTTCAAGTGAGTTTTGAAAGCGTACGCGTGCGGTCGCAGGGCGGCGCTGCGGTTCGTTCGAATTTTGAGATTAGAAAACGCGGTTTCTTTTCTTTTTAAAAACGAGGATCTTGCCGTTTTATTAGACATTGTTTCAGTGAAATCGTTTACTGTTTGTAGTGTCGTCGTTAGCAGTGTTTTTGTTGTGGATTTGTGATATTTTCCCGTGATTATTTTGGATTTTTTCTTCTAATCCGCCGCCGGCTACGGCATTTTTCTTACAAAGGTAAGTCACACACATAAAAGTTCGGACCAATCTCTTAATGTTTTGGATCTCATGGCATGATAGTTTGAAATAAGATCTGATATCTATTAGTACACCATTGTGTTGCAATAACAGACATAGAGACATGTCAAGGGCGTCAGAAATAGACGTCCCTAATCACCCAATAACTAATTATGACAAATTGAGGACAGACACGTAAAACTGTAATTTTAGTTTTATTTTTCCAATATTTCTTTTATTAACGCATAAGCTTATTAGATATTTGAAAACCTACACATGTATAGAGTAGGTAAAACTATTTGCCACTTGCTGTCTCCGGAATAAATGAAATTTTATCTGAGTTATGAAATTTAACCGACAATGGCTCTCATGCCACGCGCGATAGCTTTTAACTCCCGCTTGTCGCCTTTGGCTAAGGTGCGAGAATGGATTAAAAAGATTCTTTCAAATGTGTGACATCCGCTTTAGTGCACTAAAAATAAAAAAACTCATAATTGTTGAGAGTAAACTCGTGAGAATCTCCTCCCTTGTAGTGTCACTACTCTTTGACTTTCATCGAAAATGCATTTAATCAGCGGAATATTAGTTTTCGGTAATTATGTCACTATGATCATAACAGTCTACTATGCCAAATTTAAAAAAAACGGGTAGGAAGCGGCTTGCATCCAGCGTTAGTTAAATAACACGGGCATATTTGTCATGGCCTTGTCTAGTTATCATATCACAGGGTATCCTAGTGTAGGGCCAAGACAGGTGATTGTGTTATCCCATATGCGTTAACTGCAAAATGCGCAATTGTGATTTGATTTAAAAATTCCTTATTGCACAAGATCTATCTACATCAGGGCGAGGTGAACACCCCAATTAAAGCTTTATTAACTAATTTTGTTTTACGTGTTTTTTCTCACATTTATATTTTTTTAATATCCGGGTTCACATAATTTTATTAAATTCGTCCTCTACTAAAGTCGTAGCCTCCGGTAAATCATTTTCATAGAATAGAATAATTTCCATTCTATGTAACACAATTGTGGTTTTGAGCGTCTATCAAGCGTTACTACGGAGCAGAAAAACCGTAAAAAACAAACTAAAATTCGAAAAAATGGAAAATTGAACAAAAAATTTTCAAAGTCGCAGATCAAAAGTTGTAGTAAACGACAAACAGTTTATTGATGTATTTAAAAAAGTACACCTTTTTGAGGTAATAGGGAGATATTTAGAATGAATGAATGAATGAATGAATGAATGAATTTCGAAATATAATGAAACTGGTTCTTAAGCCACACTCGCTCTTATGCGAAAGCCAACAAGAGCTCAGGTCGCTAAAGATCTAATTACGTTAAATTTTTTTTCATCGGTGAGTTTATTGGCGCTATGTTCCAATATTAAGTCTGGTCTCCTGTTCGTATTTTTTACGAAATATTACACCAAATACAACTTTGTCATTACCTAAGAAAACAATTTGCGCCTGTAAAACTGAATTGAATGAAACAATCGTTGAGATTTCTAATGTTTTCTTAGCAAGAGGTGTCGTTTTATTCAATTGTTAATTGTTAATAAGAATGCAATAAAGCTTTTACAATAAAGTGTGAAATATATAAACGACGCAGGCTGTAATTTTTTTTAAATTTCATTATTGTTATTTTTTTAATGGGACTTTATTTAATATTTATATGAAAATACATAAACTCACGCCTGCATCCCAGAGGGGTTGGCAGAGACCAGCGACTGCCACTACATGAACAGTAGGTATATAATGCTACAATCATAAATTAATAATATTAACTGACGTCATTCCTATCTTATATTTCCGGATCTTATATTTGACTGCATTTCGAAGAATTGTTTTTTAACATTAAGGCAACTTTTATCTCGTACATAGTACGAGTATACGCTGAACTTTTTCAGACACACTATTTGATCGGCCCACCAGGCTGCACAACGAATTCACTCATCCGAAACTTAGCCGCAAATAAATGACCGTTACAGCGGGTTTATGGGTTATTCATTGCCTGTACGCCTTGCAACTTTTCAACGTTATTTAGCCTATTGACCTGGTAGTACGTGGACCTGACTTGAAGTTTTTTATGCAACGCGCTATTGAAATAACGAGACAACGGTTTTTTTCCTAAGTTACGCACATTTGTGAATTTATTATTAT
The DNA here is from genome assembly GCA_947308005.1 of Yponomeuta malinellus. Lineage (NCBI taxonomy): Eukaryota > Metazoa > Arthropoda > Insecta > Lepidoptera > Yponomeutidae > Yponomeuta > Yponomeuta malinellus. The sequence goes on from OX371019.1 coordinate 8,731,093, forward strand.
TATTTATTTATTTCAGGCAAAGCCCGTATAGTGTTAGTAACAATTTGACTTATGATATGTTAGTAATCAATTAACAATGTATTATTACACCATGCAAAGTTGAATGGCCTAGTCCCAGCCAGCCCCACTCCTTGTCAGCGTAAGATGCATTTACGCCCAGTTGCGTTGTATGGGGCTATCCATCATCGGATGGACGAGCCAACACCCACCCTATGGCAGCTATAGTACTCGGTAACCTTTAACGAAATCATCGTAAGAAAACCAGAGTGTCTAAGGTGTACGTTAATGCGGTACACACACCCATGCGTAATACACAGGGTGATCGTTCTAATAAGTAAAGAAATGAAAGAGATAGAAAGAAATAAAGAAAAGTTATTTCCAAAATTAATAATTTTAGAATAAAATTTTGTCAATCAAAACTAGGAACAGCATAACAAAAATATGTCTTGATTTTCGGCAATTTTATTATCTATCACACCGAATTTATTAAAAGTATACGTTTTGGCTTGTTACCCCATCCCTATCCTTCCCAACTCTAGTCACTAACCTACAGCGCCACCTACAACAAAATGTTGCACTAAAAAGAAAAAAAAAGACTTCTAAAATCCGCGCGCTACAAAACGCATGGCGGCTCTCTCGCAAAATTAAATAAAACTGAAAAGGGGGTCTAATCCCACCAAATGTCTTAAAATTGAATCTAGTTTAGTGCTCTTGTGAGTGATCTAACGCAGGAAACTTGGCCGGCCAAGCTTCAATGGCAAGCTTCAATGGTGACTCTATGTAAGTACTTTTAAAACTCCCTTTTTCCTGTCCCCAGGCCAAGCTTTTCACCTCATGGGAAATCACTCGCGCTAGATTAGATTTCTTCTATTTATACAGTCCAACCTTAACTAATAAAAAAAACTCTTTTTCTTTCCCAACAATGGACGCCGGGCGTCTTTGAAACCCGTCCAGTATACTCGCTTAGATTGTGCGAGCGAGACAGCATCCCCAACGTAACAGTAGCCTTAATCAAGTTCACACGTATATTAGTCAATTGAAGCGAGTTTGACTCTGTGCCATAAATGATGCTATCATCATCATCAACCCATTATGTCCCCACCGAGGGGCACGGGTCTCTTCCCTGAGGAAGGTATAGGCCATACTCCACCACGGGGGCCAAGTCCGGATTGGTGGAGGCTTGTAGACTAGTGGCTCGTCTACTGTCAGAAGTTGTCAAGCCGCCCTAAGGCCTCTGACTTGGCTTAACGACTGCCATCTATCGACGGCAGCCGGCACCAACAGCTTAACGTGCCTTGCGAAGCACGGAACCGCTCGGAAAAATGCCACTAGCGTTAGGCATAGACGGCGACCCATCCATGCACTGAACGCGCCCTGTGTTGCTTAACCTTAGTGATCGTTTAAGATCACTCAGGCAGCCGGGGCTACGAGCGATTCTGCTATAATCTAGTAATATTGTTAATATCGAAGATACTGTCTACTACGTACTCGTAGCTCTAGCTCTATCGTATAGTCCACTTAACTCACGTGATCCTTTCATCTTGTTAAAGTTGAAGCGCTTTGTTATTATTAAATTCTTTATTGTACCAGGAAAAAAAATGTTCAATGGGCGGGCTTAATTATCATCAGCCATTTGACGCCCACTGCAGGACGTAGGCCTCCCTCATGGCTATCATAACCATGAGGGGTTTTGCCATAATCGCCACGCTTGGCAGGCGGGTTGGCGATCGCAGTATGCGGTTGGAATCTCAGGAAGACGCTGCTGCCCGTCTCCTGGTAATGTATTTCCTTAGTCGCCTTCTACGACATCCACGGGTGGAAATGGAGTGACGCTATTCTTAATCCGGCGCCACACGGCGGGCTTAATTCTAAATAGTATTTTTTCTAGCTAACCAACAGGTGGTTGTGCCAAATGGTGTAAATATATTTAAATGTAATTCCTTTTAAAATTAAACAATTACTAACATGGTAATGCGGGTGAGGACGTGTAATCAGGTGATGACTGAGATCAGGTCTCGAAGGACCGAATGTACGGGCGAGTCTGTTGAGTGTCCGCACAGTATTTTGTTATGTTGTTGGAGCTGACAGAAGAATTGGAAGAAAAACTAATCCGATGTTATTTTCACTACATTTATTACATAATAATGTTACACTTTTATGTTGTCAGAGGACAGTAGTCAGCTGGCGTGTTAGGGTACAAAGCTTACATAGAATTTTCGTGAAGATGCTTACATACTAATACTAATGTACAAATAGAATTATATTCTTTTTGTTGCACCAACCCGTGCTGAGGACCATTTTAAAAACCTATTTGGAGGCTAAAAATTTCAGCCATGCACCCATGGTTCTCTCTGTAAAAATAATATTTGTTAAAAACCTATTTAGAGGCTAAAAATTTCACCCATGCCGGGACTTGAACCATGGGTGCATGGGCGAAATTTTTAGCCTCTAAATAGGTTTTTAACAAATATTATTTTTACAGAGATAATTTTTGCAAGCGTCAGACCAGTCTCTCAATCACGTCAATAGTGAATTTTAGTTTACTCTTGCAGTCAGATAAAAAGACTGAGTTTCACCTCTCCGGTGTTTGTTTGAAGCATTTGATGTTTATTCAAGGCTCCGGACTTAAGACATGAATCAGTGTAAGCTTTAAACAGTCTGTAATCATGCCGCTTTGAAAGTAAAGGTCAATTTCCGAAACGTTTAAGTTTCTCGGGGAAAAGGGTTGCAGCTCGCTGATATTGAAAAGCCTAACATGGGAAAACTAAAAATGACTTGAGGGTAGACCACCTACCCTCACTACAATAATTGACAGCACCGGTAGGCCTAAATCATCATCATCATCATCAGCCATTTGGCGCCCATTGCAAGACATAGGCCTCCCTCATGGTTTTCTGACCGTGAAGGGTTTTGCCATAATCGCCACGCTTTGCAGGCGGGTTGGCGATCGCAGTATGCGGTTGGAATCTCAGGAAGATGCTGCTGCCCGTCTCCTGGTAATTTATTTCCTTAGTCGCCTCCTACGACATCCACGGAAGGAAATTGAGGCCTAAATGGCGACACTTAAATCTACCCGTAATTAAATTTTACTTAATAAATAATCGAGATTTGACTATGAACTATGTATGTTCATAGTCAAATCAATAATCAGTTGAAAATACTTTAAATGGAGGTCAGTGGACTTGCTGGAGACTATGATATGTGATGTACGTACTACGAGAAGGAAAAATACTGCTTCGAACTGAATAGAAGGGAAGGTCACGAAGAACTTGGCCTATTTCCGCCGAGATAAATACGTAAATTATAATAAACCGCACAGTATAAACATGGCTTTCATCTAATTTATATAAAAAGTGCGTGTTGAAACGAATATGAGATGAGAGCCAAGGTTGCTGTTTAGCAGATATTTACGAGCCACGGCAAAGGAATGCCGATTCGTTTATTAGTTTAATTTTTTTTATTATTAGATTTCGCTGTTTATTTAGATAGAGATTTGGTTTTTTGGCTGCTGTCTGAATGAAGGCGTAGTAATATATTAAACGGGTCTAACCGCGATTATTTATTAGGTAAAATGTAATTACCTTTGATTCCCGACGTTTCGACAACGTTGCAGCTGCCCCGGTCACGGGTATACTGAAGTGGCGAGTACGGTCAATTGTTGTAGTGAGGATGTAGGTGGTCTCGCGGTTAGACCCGTTTAATATATTACTATCTATGAGCATCGTGAGTCACTAAACAATACTGAATGAAGACGTATCCTGGTTATGCCCGATTGATTTTTTTGCAGCAATGAAATATCACTTCTCTTATATTTTCTCTTCACTAATATTTTAGTATCCATCACGCGTGCCCACCGCCATTCCGCGGTGGGCACGCGTGGTGATTAAGCCCATACTCTCTCTCTGAGAGAAGGCCTGTGCCCTACAGTGGGACGTATATAGGCTGCTTGTGAATATTTTAGTGTGAAAGCTTGCTTGTTTATTCAGCAATAGAGTAACGAGTCCAGGTAAATTTTTTCATTGACATAGTTAAGTAATGGGTCACAGTGTGACAGAGGCTAGTTTTTATCTGAATCCCAAACGAAGTCGGGGGCAAAAGCTAGTGATTAAATAAAGTTAAAAAGTTCATAGGGCCGAAAAGTTCTCGAATGGAGACCACATATCGGCAAGCGCAGCGTAAGACGACCAGCCACAAGATGGACAGATGACCTCATCCAAGTGGCAGGAAGACGCTGGATGCAGGCCGCTTCCAACCGGTCTTTTTGGAAATCCATGGAGGAGGCCTATGTCCAGCAGTGGACTTCTTGTGGCTGAATGATGATGATGATGAAAAAGTTCAAACAAAATATCTCTCGTAAGGTCTACTACACAAAGGCTATCATTACATTATAGCTCACTATAAGTATGTATAAGCATCTCATAATGCGTCCCACTACTCCCACTGCAGCGCCTTCTCCCAAAGAGAAAAATATGGGTTTGATCACCACGCATGGCCACCGCGAATTAATAGCTAACTCAAGCGCTAAGGTATGTGAACACCTCAGACACTCATGTTTCCACAGTTAACGCGTTGTAATGTTACTACAAATTCACAAATGTACGTAACACACAAAGTCGGTAAATACCGGGGATCGAATCCACGACCTTTCGAATATAAGACCAGCCCTCTACCGACGCGCTACCACAGCTATTGCTTACGTTCTTTATGAATGGAAAGATGAATCATCGGTAGTGTATTTAGACACAGTTTGTAACGCGGAATATTACTAAACGTGCTTCTCTCTAAACACTGGACTGAATAGTTCTGAAAACTCGGCTTTTGTTGTGATGTAACTCAATAAGCTAACGCATTTCTCAATAATATGTAGTCTTAAAACATTAATAATACCTAATATAACTTAACACCGGATAAACTTACTTGGTTTTTTATCGGAAGAGTCCGACCAGGTTTCGCTCTGATTCGCAGAGCTTAATCATGGAGAGTAGAGACGGACAAAAATAAGGTTCCTTACTGCGATTTCTTTACTATTATAGTTAATGTTGTGTGACTTGGCCGTTGAAGGATACACAAGGGTACAAAACCAGGTGCTCCATGACACCATTGCACCAATCTGTCGCCAGAACCGCTACCCATTGACGATGGAAAATTGCCACTTGAAAAACGTTGATTCAATAACCAGTCAATTGTAAGCTTGATAAAGCTGCGTATTTCAAAAATACTTCTGAATATGCGAGCCTGAAACAAACAGTATAAAAAAAAATATTTTCAGTACAGACGGACTTCTAATCATTTATAGAAGTCTGTCTGTACGTCAATTTTATGTTAGATCGGTGGTCGATTTGAAGCTCCAAAAAGAGAAAAGAGGGCAAAAGTCAGCATTGTCAATGCTGAATGCATATGTTGCACAATCAACAACAGCCTAAAATGAAACCCTAGCGTCCAATTACCAATACCAGTATGGGCTATCATCTCGCTTAACAAACATAGGTAGTTACAACAGATATAACATTACGTGTAAACAAAATTTACTTGTACCCACTAACGTATAAAGAATGTTCAACGGCCAAGTCACACAACATTAACTATAATAATAAAAAAGGTAAGGAACAGTAAGGAACCTTAGACTTGGCACGACATTATCTAGATTTTTTTTGGTGGGATAATACTTACTAGTTAGATTTGATTGACACTTATTATTATAACTGTGTAAAATATATTTAATACATACCTCCTGAGAACTGTATTTATAGACAAATTATGAATCCGCGACAATTCGAGTAGATTTGCCAAGGAATGCTCCACAGCCGATCCTGACGCAACCGTATCCAGTGAGCCGCAACCGCACTAGAATAGAATGCACTGGAGTGACCCCAGCGAAACGTGTCCCGGTCGTTACGGTGAAAATGCAGAGGAAATGCTGCACTAGAAAGACACTAGACGTTTGTCTCTAAGTTAAATGTATAACAAGGTTTTACTTCAACAAACTTCACAGGGAAAGAAAACAAAATACCGAGCCGAAACGAGATTAAGGGAAAGAAACGGGACGGAAACGTGATGAAAATCAATAAAAACAATGTATATATAAAAACCTATGTAGAGGCTAAAAATTCCACCCATGCCGGGACTTGAACCGTGTACAAGAAACAGGTAGCCAGACTGAAAAGAATTTTGTGGTGTCAAATTAAATTGCTCAATATATAATATTGTTCCTGATTAAAAGAAAATGCAGAAATAGAGCAGGCTGGAAATAAACTAGACGTGGCAGTTATGATAGATTGCTCAACGAATGCCAAATATTTTATAAATGTCAACGTCTGTGTCTTTTGAGGTTTTTCCACTACGATGTCTCAAGACCGAAATACTTTGCTTACCTTTTGATGATACTTATAAAAAGTTGATATTATAGTTCTTTTGTGGAGAATAGCGCTTTTCGTATAATTGTAGGACCTGTTAACTATGATAGTATGCGGGGTGTTAGTTAACTACGATAGTGTGCTATTTCTGCCAATTTCCGAAAGCAGCCCCCGACGATAATTGGGCCAAGTAACGTAAAATATGAAAAAAAAATTATACAGATCGTTCTGGTAAAAAGTGTCTTTCAATTCCCACAACCATGCAATTAGTAATTTTTAGTACCAACCGAAGAGCTAGAATTAAGAACCTGGGATGAGATAGCATTTATGCCAAAAACTGCCTTCTTTATCATGCTATCCAGTTTTTTGGCACTATGTTCGCGGTCGTGAGTCTTTGTAAAATACTGTTTAATTTACATGCTTGAGATCTTATAGCCAATTTTGAAAAAAAAAAAATCTATTATAAATGTTCATCTCAAATTCGCCCAAACTTAGTTTAGTAGAGCAGCCACCATTTAATCTACCGTGCAAATCGTATAAATAAAATCTACGACCATAGATTCTAAATAACAAATCTTATCGTTTCCGCCGTAAGTGCGATTATTGAATAAAACCGGATAAATTAGGATGAGATATCTCCACTACAATGGGCTGATTTATAAATCCTTAGCAGCAATTACTGTTGGTTCACTCTAGTTCATTTATTTTAGGCCGTGCTCCGTGGATCGCTGCATAAAATAGACTTGCATTTTGTTTGTATTTTGTTTTCTGGTGTGTACAATAAAGTGTTCTAATCTAATCTTGCAGACTGTTAAGAATATTCTAGTGGAATCCGATCAAGGGAGTGTCAATTTGATGATACGTCTCCAACTTAAACATGACATACATTTTAATAACACTAGAAATTACACTACAGTTTTAATGTGTTTTGTCCTTTGAGTTATTTACGCGATACTAAAATCAAGCACAGATTTTTTATCGTCAATCGTAACATCTACGGATGCAATACACCATAAATACGAAATGCGAAAATACAACACGATAACGAAATAACACCTACTGAAACGAATAATAGTAAAACCTTCATGTTTTTCGAATCCCTCATAAATATTATGAATAGGTACAACATTATCTGCGCTTGCAGCGTCATCAGCATCGAATTTTAATGATAATTTGGCAGGAACATTTCGTTTCAGATTTTACTATGGACACAAAACTAAAAGTCACAAAAGGACCGTTTGCTTCAAGGAGGGAAGTCTGGGCCGTCTTATCTCAAAAGTAAATTTTTGAAGAAGAAAATCTTACTAAGACTGTTTAGCAAGGTATCAAGTAGATTCATTGATGTGGTGGGCAAGATAACATGCCAACACTCGTCAACGACAACTTTTTAGTTTTTATTCCTTGCGCAAGTCCGTTTTTATAGGAAAGAATAAATATGAAAAAGATATTGATACGATAAAGATATGAAAAAGAAAGATATTTATTAGGTCAAATTAACACATCACAAGAAAAAAGGCATAAGAAGTAACATAAACAATTACAGAGGAAAAACAAGTCACATAAATACAACATAATACAAGGCAAAGTCAGAGCGTCAGAGTGCATCCTATGGTGTGTCAAAGTTGCCACAAATGGCATCTGACTCATCTCTGAATTATCTTGGTGAATATGTAATTTTTATGTATCTATATCAATATCTTTAATTTTTTACCTTCACAATATATCCTACCCTAGATGTGCTTTGGACATCCATAGATAAACCAAATGGCTACAGTAACATAGTCATAGCTAATTTTAAGCAAGCTGTAGTGGCAGACTCAAAGAGTAGCAAGCTGAAGTGGACTGATCGTATTTGCCAAAGAACCGATAAAGATGAGGTAAAAGAGGATATCCAGTGGGGACAACGAACAGGCAAACGCAACCTGGGGAGTCCAAGTACACCAGCTCTCATATAAAGCGCACCAAATCCTGAACGATTTTCGTCTAACCGTCAAATTTCATACTAAGTGCTATTACAAATGTCAAGATTCCGACAGTATTTGGTGCGCATATTAAGCCTCTGATCGCTGGATGGATGATATGTAGCAGATAAGCGGTGGTGAATAGAGGAGGATAGAAGCTCGCAAGTTCGCTGGACGGATAATCTGAAGCATATAGGTGGTGGCGGCTAGATGAGAATTGCTGAAGTTGTAGTAAGCGTGCCTTGGCTAATGTGGTGGTAATGGAATGTGGGTTGGATCCACAAATGCCAGACAATCTGTAGTCCCAACTTGCGCGGAAGTTCTGAACATAGCTGGACCCGGATATTCAAAGGTGTAAATAATAGTTAAAGATATATCGTTTATTTGTATAAACATGTTATAATCAATAAATATGTATCAATAGACTTAAGGACGGGTCACATAGTGTGTTAATAAGTTCCTATTTAGGTACTCTGACTGGACCTTCTAAGCTTCTTTGCTCCGTGTCCTTTTGTAAACAGGCGTCACGTGTGTAATCAGCCGTATGGGATGCCAAGGCCGCTCGTACATCTTTATTTTACAACGTTTACGTTAACGTTGAGATAGAAGGGGTTAACGGAAGCTGCGCATTTTATAGAGTGGTTAGGGTGGCAGGCAACCATCATATCTATATATATATATAATATATAATATGCTGTCTATTCTAGTATTATAAAGAGAAACAGTTTATAAGTTTTTATGTTTGTAAGTTTGTAGGTAGGGGGTAATCTCCAAAAGTACTAATCCGATTTCAAAAATTATTTTACCAGTATTTGAATTGGATCTTCAGGGTGGGCATAGGTTTATCCGTTAACCACGCAAATGTAGTTGCTGGTATTGCTAGTATTATATATACTTCATTTCAAAATGATCCTGGATTCAGGTTTTTCACGTATTGACTTTGGTTTTCGTACATATTTCATAGTCTTATTTCTGTCTTTTATAGGACCTCGAATAGCTTGTCAAGTCTACATGACCAAAGTCCGTAAAAGATAAAAAACGCTAGCTTATTATTAATTATTAATGGCCTCGGTCTGGGTGTATTTCCATGTTTGTGATATCTTTGCCTGGTTACCATAGCACAGGGTATCCTAGTTTGGGACCAGGTCAAGTGATTGTGTTGTGTGGAAGTTATTTATTTATTTATTAATTTAGGCCGAGATAGTTTATTGACCCAAATTTTAAAATGTGCAGATTACTTCGAGACTCTGCATTAACCATTTTACATTATTGCAAAAAGTTATCAGCCCCAAATCAATCTTAAATCCAGGCACAAACTCAACCGAAATTCCGTCGATACCGCGGCAATAAATTCCCAAAGTGCATTTATCCGACCTGGCGCTAAATATATCTCCGATGCAGTCGGTAGAAATCTCTATCTCAGGCTAATAGAATATGAGAGCGGAACAATGGATCTTGTTGCTGTAAAAGTTCCAAGTCTAGCATTTGTGTCACACGGATTTTCTGCGAGAAAATCGTTCGGGTTTTTTCAGACGTTTTGGTTTCAGTATGTTTACGTTCCCGACTAGATTGTTAATAATTTCGAACTATTGCAACCTTACTTATTACTGTCTTTTTGACAAAATATTTATTGTTCACTAGCTGTCCCGGCCAACTTCGTAACGCCGCAGAAAACGTTTGTATGGGAAATAGAAAAAGGCTGTTTTTAGGGTTTTCCCGGAAATTATTCGATTTTTTCTCGCCTTTTAAACCTTCCCTAGACCTCCACGAACATTTCAAGACTAAGATAAGATAAATCCGTTCAGCCGTTCTCGAGTTTTAGTGAGACTAACGAACAGCAATTCATTTTTATATATTATATAGATTGCTATCCTATATGTATATTTTTCTCTATCCCCGTTTTGCCGTCATTGTTTAATTTTGATACAATACATACTGACGTATAGTTACGCTATTGCATATGAGAGTATCGTTCAGTATCAATCAAATCCTTACAAACATCATGTGTCTAAATATTTTATGAGTTACTAGCTCAAAATTCAAAAATATCTGATTCGGCAAACGTTGTTTGCCATATAATTTGCCTACGACTTATTATCAGACCTACCAAATATACGCACAAGAATTCTTAAAAATAGGAGAGGCCGTTTCGGAGGAGTTCGATAACAAACACTGTGACACGAGATTTTGATGTATTAGATAACAATGTCTACATGTTTATTAGAAAAGTTTCATAGTAAGTAGCGAACTAATACTTGTCTGCATTACCAAGAACTTTTTTGGTATGCATACAAATATATATTTTTTTTAAGAACGAGCTTTTTTATATATTTAACATTTTACCTGTGCCTGTCAGAGTTGCCCTGCTGCTAGGGCCACGTTTCATAAAACTGCAATACATTATTATTATGACAATTTGATGTAGGTACTATTGCGTGGCCGAGTCTTCCAACCTGTGAACTTGTAGGTTAATCGGCTTTGCATTGTACATAGATTTGTCATAGTGAGCCATGGATTGTAGTTCTATGAAACAGGGCCCAGATCTCTACAAACCCTAACAATTTTGTAAACATTTAATCGTGCAATTCATTGACTTTATCGTTTCGAGACGACCGCTTCGATGCTGCTGGAAGCTATTTTACAATCCACGTTTGGGTCACTGCACAAGTATCATCACATGCAGCAAAACCGACTTGAGTCTAAGCACGTATGCTTTCAGTATGTTGATTCCACATATCAACTCACGCGCAACCTCAGCGAGCAATTACAGATTACATCATTTATCAAGCTTTCCGGATCAAAAGCGTGTTTGCGTTGCGCCTACGCATATAATCATCATCGTTTTATAAATGTTTGCATTAGGAAACGTACCTTACCGTGGTTTCCAGGAATTCATGTTATATAGGATTACCTCAAAAATGTGCAATTTCTGAATTATTTCAGCATGTAAAAGTCGATATATGCTGTCGATTGTACTACAATAGTTGTTCACATCAATACATAAGTTCTCACGATACCGATTTATTTGCTCAACCATGAGAACGTCACGTTTGACAGAAGCTCTGGCGCCACATATTTGAGCTGAAAGGTTCAGAAATAAAAAAAAAACCATCAAATATTTGCTCTTCTATAAAGAACATAAGTATGTTCCTTATAGAAGAGCAAATATTTGATGGTTTTTTTTTTATTTCTGAACATAAGTATGTTACAGTGCGAGTATAATGTTTTATACTGTTAAAATAATGGTAAATGAGAAGTAACTATGAACTGCAAGAAAATCTCATAGCCTTGAAATTAAAAAACCAATTCGACGGAATATATAAACATATAATAGTAGATTATGCATTAAGGGGATAAAGCAGTGTATTATGTCTCGGGCGATATTTTGAACCCCAAGGACGAGGGATCCTAGGGTTAACTCACGAGCGAAGCGAGGCTAGAATCCCGAGGCCGAGGGGTTCAAAAACGCCCGAGACAAATACACTGCTTTATCCCCAAAATGCATACTCTACTTTATATAAACACTGCGAGGCAATAAAACATAATACAATTAAAAAGAATTCTCCTTGATTTAGGGCTCTATGAAAAGTTTTCATTCTAATTTTGAATAAATTCTTCTTGGTGTAGGGCTCTATGAAAAGTTTATATTCTAATTTTGACGTTTGGTCATGGATTGCAAGGAGCTCGTATATTCAATGTTGATTGAATATACGAGCTCCAAATTCAAATGTCATAATTCCCTAGGGGATTATGAAATTCAGTACATTTATAATGACCCGGCTAGACCATAGGACACAAATGATTTGCTTTAAGTTGAGTTTGCATGACACATAATATGCCATTGACGAGCAGGTGTTATATAAAAGAGTCTTATAACTTTGAAATAACCAGTCAGAACAAATTGTAGAAAAGTCTTATTACCTGGAAATAACCAAGTAGAAGAGCCGGCATAAATAAACGGAATAAACTATTAGAAAGTCTTTCCTTGAAATAGCTAATCGTCAAACTCGAGCTACCTATGATGCGATTGCGTAATGAAATTAAAAATAATTAAAAACCGAAAAACATTTTACAAAAATTAATTATTCTTAAATTTAAATTAAGCATTCGTATTCGTCCCACTGCAGGGCACAGGTCATCTCCCAGATCAATACTTTCTAATACTGAATTAGTTTTGTTATATCTTTTTAATATAGGTACCCTTTTGTTTTCTTTACGGTTTTTGCTCAATAGTGACGCCGTTTGATAGAAAATGCTTGAGACCGTTAAAAATAATTCGCATTCTTCTGTGTAGGACAATTACACTGTATACGACATTCGTAGAGAGCGTAAACATTGTCTCAGGAATTGTTTTTGTTTGGGTATTGTTTTAGATAAGCCTGTACACGGGAGGAAGACAATTTATTTATTAATTTATTTATTTGTCTGGAATAACAAGTTTTTTTAGATCTGCCGGTTGTGCCTGATTTGTTTACATGATTGCCATAAAAACACACTCTATTCGATTACGTTAAAGGTGAACTGAAAGGAGATGTAGATACTAGAATAGAGAACTTGTACAAAACATGTTTTAATATAATCGGAAAGGCCATTTTAAAAGATAAACTAACGTGATTTTTTTTCTCTATGTCTAATACTTTTCGTAAGGTGACCTGTCGAATTCTACATGGTGATCTTAAAGAATACACCTAAAAGAACCTAAAAAAAGATTTTTTACCTAAAATTACTTCACTTTACAATTAATGCTTAATTAACAAACAATATCAGGACAAAAAGTAATAACAATCCAAACAACCATGTTTTGAGGGTCTATGGTCGTTGCCGGCCAACTCAATTGTTTTTTTAATTGTTTACCGATATCGGACGTCAGACTCTTAATCATTTAACATATTAGAAAATATTTTTCAATGTTACGGTTCTTCTTACCACTTCGAATTTGGATTCAGTTTGAAGACAAAGGTCGTAACACCTTTAATTTTTATTATTAATTCTTTATTGCACAACAGAAATCAAGCGTTCTGAATATAGTTTATGAAGCGTTTACATTTATCAATATTCGAGTTATCTCGTAAAATAATGTTTTTATGCATTTTTTTTTTATGTAGATCAGCTTGATACTCGACCCCAGTCACGCCCGATGGTAAACGAAGATGGGGTCTAAGATTTTATGTTTTAACCAGTTTAATGCCGATTGACTCTTTCTACACCCTTTTTAGAAAACGGTTAGAATTCAGTGAAAGGAAAAATTATAATAGGTTTTTTATTATTACTTAACTTGATTTTTCCTTTTTTTGGGGCCCGGAAACGACAAAAAAAAATTACTATTATAATCTTTTTGTTGTACTAACCCGTGCTGAGGACATTTTTAAAAACATATTACGAAGCTAAAAATTCCACCCATGCCGGGACTTAAACCCGCGACCTCTGGCTAACCGTGCCAGCGCTCTCCCAACTGAGCTAATGGGCAAGTGCAGGCATCGGCGAAATTTCGAATCTCTTTACAAACTTCTCTGTATTACGTACAGGCAGCGACATCTAGCAGAAGCAAATTAAATCACATTGTAGCGCCGGTAAGGGACGTCCCAGGCCGACATACTTTGACCAAATAGGCATGTATTAGCGAAGGGCAAGATGAAAAGTACCCGAAACCGACGGGCGTGTACGCAGCAACTACTGAATGAAGCGAAAGAGGTTTTTCGCTTCATTTTCTGACTACAGGGTGATTTTAAAATGGTAAGTAATTTTTTGAGGGAATGTTCATCTCAATGTAAAAAAAAGTATTATTCATGATTAACCTATAACACATTTGTAAATATTCATCATTTCCGACCTTTGTCTCCAAACTGTGAATCCAAATTCTAAGTGGTAGGAAGTACCATAACAATTTTTTTTTCTAATATTTAAAATGCTTAAGAGTCTGTCATCCGATACGCGTAAAAAATAAAAAAATAAAAACAATTTTGTGGCCGGCAGCGCCCTGATTTTGTTGGTTTATGGCTCAATGAACTAATTTTGGGTAACAAAACAATTTTTTTATACGCTTAATTTTTTTCAAAACTAACACCATGATATCCCCTTAAAATACGGTGAACGAATTCAAAGTCACCCTGTAGTTCTACTTCCGTAGGGGAAGTTGTTTTTCATATTCTAAGAGTTAAGAGTTGTTTTTCATACTTAACATTGAGAAATAATATAACATAACATAAACTCACGCCTGTATCCCTGAGGGGTAGGCAGAGACCAGGGACTGCCACTTGCTACGATCCTTGAGAAGTATGTCTGGCGTTACTTTGGATGACAGGATACGCAATAGTGTGATTAGAGAACGTTGTGGACTGAAAGAGGATGTAGTGACAAGAATTGAGAAAGGAATATTGCGTTGGTTTGGACATGTGGAGAGGATGAAGGAAGAAAGATTGACAAAACAAATATATCGAGCAAATGTGGATGGAAGGGCCGGTAAGGGACGTCCCAGACGGACATACTTCGACCAAATAGGGAATGTATTAACAAAGGGCAAGATAAAAAGTACCCGAAACCGGCGTGCGTGCATGCAACGACTAATTAATGTTGAGGAAGCGAAAGTGATCTGTCAGAAATAATATGTTGAAATAATTTAAGTTCCGTAGGTATATTTGTCGATAACAGTAAGTAACTGAGCGGAATTAATTGAACGAAGGCATTATTTTTCAATTTATTATACGTCGCCATGGAAGAACATTTTCGGTAATATTTTTCCCGATCCATCTCCAGTTAGTCATATCCATATGGCTTGGATATGGATCTTATCCATACTTTTTTATCTTTTATCTTTTTAAATTAAATCGCAGATATGTATCGTTTGTCTCAGCAGAATTTGTAGGATTTTGCAGTTCAGGGTGTGACTCGTTGGGAGCAAACGCTTACCACAATGGACTGGTCCAAACATAAACCAATCGAAACCCCGGGGCCGACCTGCGTTTTGGCGCCGTATTTAATAAACATCCGAAATGAAAACATACGGACGGGTATGATGATGTTGCGAGCTAAAAACGTAAGCATGTAGGTCTGCCTGGTATTATAAAACGGAGTAAGCTTCTTCTGTTAACTCAATCCGACACTTCCTCCAATTTCTAATGAGGAGAGGCAAGAAGAAATAAAATAGACCTTTTTATATGCGACCTGAATAATGCTTCTGATGGTAAGGGAGAGCAGACTTAGCTATCACCTATACCGTATTCTCGACTCAATTAGCTTAATGGTAATTGGTATAACAAGAATTGTAAAACTAGAGTAAGGTTTCAATCGCAATATTTGCAATGGCCACACGAGGTTTGTCAACGATAAACCTTTAAATCTGTAATAAATTATCATAAAGACTAACAGTCATATTAATAAGATACCGGACAAGTGCTAGCCGTACTCACCTACCAAGGGTTTCGTACAAATTTGAAGGTACCTAAATAATCGAATCTCGCAGTATTTTCGATCTTTTCCCGAATTTCAAAGACAATTTTTTTTATGATTTAATTACAAATGTACAGTTTTCAGATTTTTCGCTGTACTTTTAGTATCTATACGACGATAATACTTGTCAAATTTTATATTTCTAGGTCAACAAAAAGTACCCTATAAATTTTAATTCCCTTGAGAAGTTAACTTAGAAGTTTTATTTTTTCACAGCTTCAAGGGACTGTAGACTTGAGTATATGGTTTTAATTTCAACTCGATACCTCCACGCTTTACCGAGATAAAGGGTCTTGACAGACAGACGGACGGACAACGAAGTGATGCTATAAGGGTTACATTTTTCCTTCTAAGGTACGGAATCCTAAGAAACGTCTCCATGAAACACTCTACAAATGCAGTTTAAATAGTCTATGATAAAGGAAAAGCCATTACCGCAGACAGCTCACGCTGCATTTTAAGGGTGTTTTAGAGGAATCGTGTTTTTATTAATAACACTGTAGCCTTCGCCTACATATTTTTTGCCCGATCTATGTATGTATGTGCCTCATCCAATTTAGTCCGTATAATATGAATCAATCGAAATCGCGCGATATGAGTAAATAAAAATACGGTATTGAATAATACTCATAAAAACTGACGAAAGAAACTTATCCAGCTATTGTAGATTAAACGGCCCGGTGACGCTGCAGGTGAACGAAGCTCGACCATATAGGGAATATATTGGCGAAGCAAGGGCAGTATGAACAACACCAGTAACCTGTGAGCGTACATGTAGCAATACCACTCGCTAGCGGTGAAGGAAAATATCGAGAGGAGACCTGAGTGTCTGAGCTATTCACACACCTCAGCGCTTTCCCAATCCGCAGTGGGCACGCGTGGTGATTAAGCCCACACTCTTTCCCTGAGAGAAGGCCTGTGCCCTACAGTGGGACGTATATAGGCTGCTTATGTGCATGTAGCGAGTAGCGATTAATAAATATTGATGAAGCAACAGTTATTTGTCAGAATCGTGGCAAGTGGAAAATCTGAGTGTATGCCTACCCTTCCGGATAAAGGCGTGAGTTCATATGCATGTGTGTTGTGTAGGTACGAGTACTTATAATAAATCCAAACATCTGGACTTTTCCCTACCGCGAGACGGGGTGATTAGAAACTGGAGTATGAATAGAGACAAAAAGTGGAAGTAGTTATTTACACAACTAGGGCCGTAAAATAAAGAAAGACCGATATCGCAGAAGTTTAAGGCCCGAGCCGCATGCGAGGGTCATAAATATGCGATAGAGAGCTTTCTATTTTACAGTCCGTGTTGTGTACACAATTTTATGTCGTCACTTGGCCTCAAAGTGTGGCATAAAACCATTATCCTCTTTTCGTTTCTATTCATACTCCAGTTTCTAATCATCCCGTGTCACTGTACTAAAATTAAAAATTCGCTCACAACTTAAACATGCTCATCAAGGGTCTACGTGTCACTATCGGAAGAAGAAACCTACCGTGTGTATAGCCACCGCCGATTCTATAACCACCGCTTCCTAATTTCTTCTTGGTGATGTTATGTTGAAGGCAAATTATGTCGGGTCGTTGATGAATTTATTCTTGCGATGACAGCACGAGATCATAAGCAGAAGCAATTTTTTTGGGATTGGAATAACTCCCGGAAATGTAACTTATAACACATGAAGGCCTTTTCTCAGAGAGAAAGCTAGAATATGAATTGAATTGAAAAAATATTTATTGTATATTTTTAATATTACATTTTTTTACAAAGGTGAGCGAGTATTTTCTTCCAGCTAACTTTAAGTTATGTGGATTGTGAAAGGGATAGTGCTAGGTAGGTAGGTAGTGCCTTAACCTTAACTTACCTTACCTATCCTACTTTGTAGGACATGCTCATCTGATTGATTAACCACATGACATCGTAAATGGACTGGGTTATTTTTAACGACTTGAGTTTTCGATTCGAGTGTATGTATGTATGTTGGTATATTTCCTTGGCACGCCCTGTAGCCTAAACGGCTTGATGGATTTTAGCTTGAGAAGTGTCATTAGATTCGCCTCAACTGTGAGAGTGACTTATATGTATCTATCTGTGAAAAGAAAACGGCCGATTTGAATAAAATTATTTTTCCTAAATTAATTTCTTTGTAAAAACCTATTTAGAGGCTAAAAATTCCACCCATGCTGGGACTTGAAGCCGCGACCTCTGGCTAACCGTGCCAGCGCTCTCCCAACTGAGCTAATGGGCAAGTGCAGGCAATTTTTAACCTCCAAATAGGTTTTTAAAATTGTCCTCAGCACGGGTTAGTGCAAAAAAAAGAGTACATATATAATTTTTTTGTTTTTGTACAATTAAATGTTTCATATGTTGCTATCACTAAACAAATGGTTTCCCGTTAGGGCTTAGACTGGATATTTAGGTCTTAGAGATTTTTATTTACCTAGCACAAGCTGTAGCAGTTTTAACACCCTGAAACGTAAAGGAACTCATACACCAAAGTGATCGCGGTCGCGGTAGCCGGTGGCGGTCGTTTCCTGCAGTATTGACGACCTCTGTGGCGCAGTGGTAGCGCTCTGCCTACTATCCGAGAGGTCCCGGGTTTGAATCCCAGCTGGGGACAAAAAAATACCCCAGGTCTTGGACGTTTACATGTTTGTGATGTCGTTGTTTCTGGTTCCGACAACACAGGGTGTCCTAGTGTGGGGCCAGAAGCAACGTATGTGTCTGTATGTAAATGTTTGTTTGTTTAAATGTTTATTATTTGTATACACGCAATTTATTGATTGACCGCTACACAAACGATTCCTGCTTCTGCAGTCAGAACGCGTCGGTTTGAATAGCAATAAACGATGAAACCCCTAAAGACACCAACCTTGTGGCGGTGGCGGTCCATACATATGTCCATATAAATACTAGTGACCGCCACCGCCATCGCGTTAGTGTGTTTCATCCTTAAAGCATGAAATAAAATAGAGTGAAAAATATTTACAATTCTTTAATCAACATCTTTATACCCTAGTATCTTGCATTACTTTCTCTTACATCTTGGAATGATTTATGGTGGCTATTCTCTTAGGCCCATGCAATGCAATCGACACCACCTATGATCATAGATGATGTACATAGTGTCCATTCTATGATAAATGGTGTAAAAATAATCCCAAATACATAAAAATTGGAGATTCCACCTGTCAATACGAACTTTTACTATAGAGAAAGCAAATCGCGAATAAAATATCAGCTGTTTCATGCGTTTCAATGTCGCAAGTGGTATATTTAGCATGGAAGAACCAATATTTCGCAGTTCCCCGAACTAAAACTTATTCGTATAGACGAAATCCCTATTTTCGTACGTATATAGGGATTTTGTTCACCCTTTATATTACACTATCACAGAATGGACATCATCTTTGATTACAGATGATGCCTATTGCGGGTTTTACTTAATTAGTATCAAGATACGGTCTGTCACTATCATAGAATGGACGCAATGGACATCATCTTTGATCACAGATGATGACCAATGCGGGTTTTACTTAATCAGTGTCAAGATACGGGCTGTAAAAGCAAATAGATATCACCTGCAATATGGAATACTGGCCTTTAGCCGTTTGTCTCCTTACTCTAATTGTAAACAATATAGACGCAATAGACATCATCATTTAGCATGGGTGATGTCCATTGCGGGTTTTACTCATTCAGTATCAAGACACGGGCTGGAATAACAAATAGATATCACCTGGGATTATAGATAGTGGAATACGGCCCTAAGCTGTTTCTCTCCTTACACTACATTAAATTAATTTATGATAACTCAAGTACCTAATTAAAGTTTTATTCAACGAATCATAACATTAAACAAGTAATCATTAATAATTCACTTTGGTTTCGCCTCAAAAAATTTCACGCGTAGTCTTTTTACCGTTTAGCTAAGTGAAATTATTAAATGTTACTCTTTATAACCCATTTTTGCTAAGAGTTACAAATAGAAGTCTCAATAAATACAATAAATAACTTTTATACAACACTTTTACAAAAACAGCCAATGTCCAATTTTAACGAATTTCTTTTTCGGTTTTTGCAAACACTGTTCAACAAGCTGCATTAGGCTTACTAATCAGTTTCCAATACTAATCAGTTTTTACAATACGTTCCTATGTCCACAGTTATTCCATGGAAAAGTTTAGGCAATTTTACAAAAACCACCAAGGTTTGCTTGTAGGACAATTGTTTTGGCCAAAAAGCACCAAATTTACTCTGGAGACAAATATTGTTCTTGTAAAAAGCGCCTAAATTACTTGTCTTGGTCCCAAACGAGAACCTCAACAACCTTGTTCCGTGACAACCACGCAGCGACATCACAAACATGGAAATCCACCTATAATTTCTACTTTTATAACCTAGAACCCAGAGCAAAAAAACCAAGGAATTAATAGCATTTCCGTATTTGGATACGATGCTCATACATAGTCATACATTAAACGGGTCTAATCGCGATTGTTTATAAGGTAAAATTTAATTACCTTAGATGCCCGACGTTTCGGCAACTGAAGTGCCGAGTACAGTGAGGGTAAATAGTCTACCCTCAAGTCACTCTTAGTTTACTGGACCACGACAGCTGCAACGTTGCCGAAACGTCGGGAATCGAGGGTAATTAAATTTTACCCAATAAATAATTGCGATTAGACCCGTTTCATTTATAACTATGCAAGTATGTAGAGTGTTAGGTTCTTGGCCTCAGGTTCTAAAAAGAACTGTAACTATTATTGACATTTCTCTTTGTCACTTTTTGCAAAAACGATTATAACAGAACATAAACGATTTTTTTTTTCGTCGGTGGCGCTGGTTAGCCAGTGCTCAAACTTCAATTGTAGACTGTATTATAAACCAACTCCTGAATCTTCATCCTCAACATTAGTTTTTTCGCTGGCCCCAGTTTCTTAATATGTGGCATTAGGCTATTGAAAAAGCCCACATCTTCATCCTTAGCCGGTTCTACGGAATCAGCAGTTGTCTTCGGAGCTTCATCGTCATCGTCATAGAAATCTGTTTCCATTATTATAGGCTTCGTATCAAACTCGTCGAAATCCTCCGGTGTTTTCACTCTAGGTGGTTCTATATAATAGTTGTTATCATCAGGGACATCTTGGCTGAAGTCTTGGCTGTCATTGAATTCGTTATCATTGTCGTTTCCTTCAAAGTCATTGAACTGATTGATGATGAACTGCAGTCTTGGGAGGAGTTCCCATTCGGAATCGCCCTTACGGCATTCCTTTCTCGCCTGGTCCCGGATGTATTTCCACTTTAGACGGGCTTCGTCACCTGGAATATGGAGAAAGAGTTTGCTAAATAATTTTGCAGTTCAGTGCTAAAAGCAATAAAGCAAAATGAACTTCACTTATCATGGTACTACAAGGCTCTTCAACTAATTCACTGATTAATTAATAGTATTGCTGGATCAGTACTATTCTTAAGAATGAAAGCATTTGACTAGCTATGCCCACGAATTATTTGGCGTGAGATTTGGGTAAGAAAACATAACATACATTGGTTGCGGATAATAGTTTTGTAAACAGAGTGTTAGTAAATTGCATTCAAATGGAACTTAATTTACGACACTTACGTGTAACATTCAACTCCTGCGCGATCTCCTTCCAGGCCTCGTCCAATTTGTACCAGTTGTGGTGTCCTTTGAGCTGCCGGTTCCAAATTATGTCCCTCGCTTGCACCAGCTCTATCAACTTGTGCTGGTTCAAGTCTATCGTTCTCCGTTTGTTCACTAGGAACTTCTTCCTTATCGTGTAGCCCAGCTTTGGTGTTTTCATCGTCTCGTCGAGGCCTGGGAAGTTCGGTTCTTCGTTTGTCTCACCCTCACCTTCGTTGTCGTCATCATCAGCTAGGAATTGGTTGTGGATGAATTTGAGCTTCTGGAAGTGGGGCCAGTCGGATTCTGTTTGGCTGCGTTTTATCTCTTTCCGGCATTGGTCTTTCAGGTTCTTCCATCTTTTTCGACAGTTGACGCCTGAAAGGTTTGGAAAATTCGTGTTTTTACTTTATGTTTGTGAAATCTGTAGTGTATCTGACTTACATTTGTTAGGTGATCAACCTTTACTTTGCTAGACGCCCGTAACGTAACTGAGTAGACTGTTTGCACTCGTATGTAAAGGTCGACAAAGTATCTGTCGGCCGTACGCTGTACTTGATTCAACTAATTGACGTAGGTTGAAATGAAGTTTTACCAGATTGTTGAAAAACGGTCTTCATTCTTTCTTCATTAGTTAATATCCCGAATCGCTTTTAATTACTATTTGGTTGATAGACGTCAGGTGAAATGCAACCTAAGAGTCAAATTGACTATTCATGCGAAATCTCACACAACAGTTGCTACTTCCGCATACAATTGATTTCCAAACAAAAGCCTATTTTGTCGTTGGTCCGCTTTATAAAAAAATAAAATAAAAAAATACGAAAAATGGGTGCCTCATAATCACTCGAATTTTCGCAGTATCCATCTTTCTTGTCTAAATTGAATAACAAAAACAATTGAAAGTCGATATTCAAATGTTTCACATTTTTTAAAAAAAGAACATCATAGAAACCATTTGAAAAAAGTTTCATTCGAAAACCTCAAACCATGAAGATTCTATGTCAATTCAAAGAACCTATTGCAATAAAACGGCAATTTTAACCCCTATTATTAACATAATATGATCTACAGAATTTTGTGTTCACTGTTATCGTTACATATGTAACGAATCGCTTTTATTGATAAGACCACCACTAGTACACGTGCAAGAAGTTTTAAGGAAATTGCTGTAAAATCATTTCCTGATGTGTAGTTCTAAGCAATAATGTTACATTACTTTATTCTAAAGCGGGTGCGGAAGGCGGACACCCCACCCGATGTCAAAAACAGGAGCCTAATTATCTACGCACCACATCGTTTCATGAAACTACAATTCATAGTTTATTATGACAATTCGATGTAAATTGCGTGGCCGAGTCTTCCTACTTGTTAACCGACTTCGCAATGTTTGATCGCAAAGATTGATCGAATTGTCATAGTAAACCGTGAATTCTAGTTCTATGCAATAGACCTCTGAAGGATTTCTTACTTCTAGCTGTCAAATTCTATACTAATTGCTCTCGCAAACGTCAGGATTTGGTACGCGTAATATAGAGGCAGAGCTCCGTGATCGCCGTAATCGCCGAGCCGACCGACCGCGCGGGCGTCGACCCATTATCGAGCGGGCGTCCGCCACCGCTATGTAGAATTGTAGATACTCACTCGTCGTGCCAACCTCCAACGCCACTTCATTCCAGTATCTCTCCAATTTGAACCGGTTCCGGTGTCCTCTGTAACTCTTGTCCCACAAACACTCCCTAGCCTGCACAGCCGCTATTAACTTATCCATGTTTTTAGTAGATTTAAACCCTTTAGGCTTCATTGTGAGGCGGACGCGAGGGCGATAGCGTGGTGAGGAACGGACGAGCGGCGCGCAACTGGCGCGGGTCAGTGCTGACACCTTTGGTCGAGCGCTGAGCGCTGTATTAGCTTGAAAGGAGCGCTAGATTCCGCTGGACGTTCCAACATTTAAAAAGCTCTAGACTACGCGTCTGTGTTTAAAAAAGTTCTCGAATAAGTTGAAACATGTATACTGAGAATACTTATTGAATTTCCGGAAAAACAACAAAACCCTTTCATGACTTCATAACTTGGCTGGGGAAATCCTCGAAAAACGAATTAAATGTTACTACAGTAAGACAACAATCAACGGCTATGATCATCGACATTGAAACGCCCGTATCCCGGAGGAATAGATAGAGCCACCAGGGTTTGCCACTTTCGCTTCATCAACATTCATTAGTACCTTACACGAATACTTTATTCACTATAATACAAAAACCTATTTAGAGGCTAAAAATTCCACCCATGCCGGGACTTGAACCCGCGACCTCTGGCTAATTTAGCACAAGTTGTCCTCAGCACGGATTAGCGCAACAAAAAAATGTAATCATTATAATATAGCTTATTGATTTATTATGGTTTTGCCAGGCCTCATAAGCTTTTAAAATAAACAATTAGATATTTATTTCATAAGAAACGCGCAGATGACGCTAGGAATTGTTGAAAAAGGAGCTTAACCCAAAACGAAAGGTGACCCAAGAAACGCTAGATCCAGCGCCGGAAGCGCTAACGAAGCAGCACTGGACGCGGATAACAAAATGGCGGATGGCGGGGCGGGAGGCAAAGCGTGCGGCATAGCTCGCTCCCGCTCTCTCTACCCGCTGGTACGTTCGCCCATCGCATGGCGTTTCCGCGATACGCTTGGTTGATATTTGCTTGGCGTAAGGGCGTTGTTAGCCTCGCTTTCGGGTGTCGTTCGAACGTTCAGATGGTAAATGTATTGTTGCTGGCTGGGAGCAATGGATCTTGGGGATGTCGGTGGCTCTTTGGGGAGTTTTGTTACTCTTGGCGTTTTGGCGATATTTATGCTTGGATAATAATATTAGCTGGGATGGTCGGCTGGTGAATGGATTGTTGGAGATACTAAATGGATTGTTGGGTTGTCGGGGAGTAATGTGGGTGGCTGTTTGGGCAGTTTTGTTATTATTATTGGCCTTTTCGCGATATGTAAGCTAGTTTGATATTAGCTTGGCGAAGGCAACGTTGTTTGCGTCGCTTTCGGATTTCGTTCGATTAGTGAATGGATTGTTGGAGGTCGCCGGGTAATGACGTTAGTGGCTGTTTGGCTAGTCTTGTTATCATGCGAGGCAGACGCGCGTCAGCAAAAAACACTTTGACAGCAAAAAACTCATTGGATGACGTGAATTGAATACAAAACAAGGCGCTTTGAAATTGGGGTTTACCGCGGCTGTAAATATTTAGGTATCGTTCTAAGATTTCAAAAAAAAAATGAGACAGAAAGATAGTATTTGCTTAGTGAAATTCTTATTCAGGCTCGGTAAAGCTGGAGTATCTATTCGACTTCAGCCCGGAGTTAATCTTACTACGAAAATCTTATTACAATATCCAAAGTAAACTGTAAACAGTCAAATAAAATCGACTTACCGCACTCTGCCGAAAGCCCGCGTATCTGCTGAGTAGCAAACCGGCTCCCACTATCATTGTCCGAAATAGTCAATCACTTCACATCACACTTCGTTAAGCGCCATTTGAAGACCTTATCATCATTTAATTAACTATTTATTTATGACAAAATAACCCTCTTTAACTTCTTGATTTTAACCTTATATTTGAAATACCCCACCCATGACGTCTCACATACATTGCACAGCGCCAGTAACGTTAAGGGCTACTTTGCAACAGAACTGTAAAGGTTTATCTGCTGTTGACTGTACAAATAACGACACCGAAGTACAGTTTTGTGGATGGCACTTTTTAGATTTTTCTTTATTTATTATTATTTTTTTTTAATTGAATATAAATGTAATTGTGTAGTAGGTATTGCACTTATTCTGGAAATAAATAATTTACTTATTTATTTACAATGCATGTAACATGGCCTCTCAATGGATCATGCAATGCCCGAGTTACAAGCAAATATAAGTATTTAAAATTAAAACCTTCCTAATTCGTAAAATGAGTAGTTGATAAAGTAGAGCTAAAACGGGGACGCCTAGTAAACGTATCTGCGCAAAGACACTAATTGTAATTTTGCTAATGTAAACTTAAGTTTGTTTAAATTAAACTTTAAGCTAAGGTAAACTTAAAATTGGTTAAATTGTAAACTTAAATTTGTTAAAATTTTAAACTTAAAATTGTTTAAACCAATAAGAAATTTAGATTTCATTCTTTATGTTTTAAATATCCTTGTATACATTAACGGCCTCATTTAAAAAAACACAATTCCTCTAAAGCACTCCTAAAAGGCAGTCTATTTAATCTGTGGTTACGACTTTCCCTTGTAAAATTTCCACCACAGACTATTTAAATCGGTGTTTTAAGGAATCGTGTTGTTTATAAATAAAACCGTTAATAAATAACCCCTAGGATGATAACATCCTACATAAAAGCTAAAGTGCAGTTTTAGCACTCCGAATCACTTAGGGCTGAACAAAGTACTGTTGCAATTTTACGATCGATCGATTTTATGGCAAGAACTGTAAAATTAAGTTTCACGATGTGCTAAGAGGCACTTGGAAATGCAATATTTACTTTTTATCTCCATTGCATTTGTCTAGATCATGAAAACTACTTTTGAAAAGCAAAAGAAGATTTCTAGTTTATTCGTCTGCACTTGTCGACAGACAGAAAAACTATGTCGTAGGTAAAATTGCAGGTTTGCAAGTTGCAACTGCCGAGGTAGAGTAACCATGCACTGTAGTGAAAGGAAAAGAAGGAAGAATTCATAAAATCGTACGGAACAAAAGTGAAAAAATCGTACAGAACAAAAGTGGAAAAATCGTACAGAACACAAAGTTTTACAACCACTTTTGTTCTGTACGATTTTTCTTAGACTTATATTAAAAAATACATATATATTATATGTGGCCAACTGAGATTACCCACATATTCAACGTTTACTTTCCTTCGAGCCATTACCAAAAGTTAATTCTTATATATTCTAAAACATACAAAACATTTAACAGAACATAAAAACATAAATTAATAATTGAATCGTGTGATTTTAAAACAACACAAGTCACATCTGTTTTTAAAATAACACTGGTCCATTTTTTTTTATTAAATTATTTACACCTACCTATTGATTTACATTAAAAAAAAAATTGTAGTTTATTCATACAGAAATCAATATAAAATGCTAAAATATTGCTGTTGTAGATATTAGTATTTGAATAAAACAGTTTTTTCTATTTCCTGCAAGGTTGTAATGAAAGGACATGTGTCGTTTTAAAATCACACGATTCAATTATACGTAAAAAAAAAAAAAAAAAAATACATCCACAATTGTTTCGTAAAAGTAATAAATCAAGATGTCGAGAACGGGAAATATATATAAGTATACATATACACACACAAGAATACGAAAGATAAAATTATGTGTGTATGTATAATGTATGTATGTATACGTCTTACTGCAGGGCACAGACCTTCAGAGAAAGAGAGCGAGAGTATAGGCAAGTATAGGTTTAATTACAACGCGTGCCCACCGCGGATTGGCAATTTCAAGCGCTGAGGTATGTATGTATGAATACCTCATGCACTCCGGCTTCCTCACGATGTTTTTCTTCACCGTTAGCGAGTGGTATTGCTAC
This sequence comes from Yponomeuta malinellus, assembly GCA_947308005.1. Lineage (NCBI taxonomy): Eukaryota > Metazoa > Arthropoda > Insecta > Lepidoptera > Yponomeutidae > Yponomeuta > Yponomeuta malinellus. The sequence goes on from OX371019.1 coordinate 8,758,095, forward strand.
TATAACTTCACAAATGTCCGTAAAATGTACTTAACTTAGAAAACAAAATCATTGGTGCAAGCAGGGATTCGAACCCACGCCCTCCTGAATGTGAAACCGGCGCTCTAAAGCTACACAACCACTCTTTCGAAATTTAGATTTTTCGAAATATCAGCTACACATATTTTAAAACACAATTGTCCAACGTCCATTCTATTTAATACGTTTAGTTTTGAAAACTGTCTGTTAAACAGGGCCACTAAAATGCAGAAAAACATTTTTTTTTAAATCCGACAAAACAAAAGACATACTTAACAAAAAAAAATCTTAAATCGTAGTAAAAAAGTGGTTGTAAACGACGAACTCTAACCGACTCGTTTATACTAGCGTATTTTATAAATATCCCTGTACATACCAGTTCAGTAAATCACTACAAAAATTTTGTCAAGCTTGTATCGACTCAACCAACACTGTTGGTTAAGGGGCACCAGGGAGTAACACGAGCGCAACCGAGGGTAAAAAAAATATATTTTTTGCAGATTGAATTTGCAAAAAATGTCTGTACGATCTCTTAATCATGTTAATAGGGATTTTTAGGACCCATGGCAGTGAACCTAAGGCAAAAAACCTACTATAAAGGGCCGTCTTTGGCATAAACGCTATGTGGTCCTAGGTTCGTGATCCTAGGTTCTTTGTTGCGGGTCCTAAAAATTACTGTTAACATGATTGAGAGATTGTACTGACACTTTTTGCAAATACGATCTGTAACAGAATATATGATTTTAAAAAGCTATTTAGAGGCTAAAATTCCACCCATGCCGGGACTTGAACGCGCGACCTCTGGCTCACCGTGCCAGAGGTCGCGGGTTCAAGTCCCGGCATGGTTGGAATTTTAAGCCTCTAAATAGGTTTTTAAAATTGTCCTCAGCACGGGTTAGTGCAACAGAAAGAATATAATAAAGAAGATATGACTTTTTGTTTCATTTGTGGCGCTAGTTAGCACTTTCAGCCAGAGCCTAAGTTCACATTAACCTCTGTGTTAAAATTGCAAAAAAAAATACGCTCGTTAGTGACTCGTCACAAAATGTACCGTGCTTGCCTGCACATAAGATGAATGTGATTATGAAACTGCGTATCGGGAAACAGGAAAGTTGTCAGGATGGTATAGCGCTGGGCATATGCTGGGCAAGCCTACTCCATCAAAAAAACAATGTCCCATCTAGTGTGAGTGAAGGTGCCACTGGACGCTGTATAAATTAGGTGGATGCAAATGCCAAAGTTTTTGTTTATCAGGAAAAGAGAAAGAAAATTCCTAATCCCTATTTGGCAATTTAACGTAACTCTCTAAATTAAAAGTAGAGATTAGATATTTTCCTTCTCGTCGACAGACACAATACTAAAATCACATAATTTCGTGAGTTCGCAGCTTTGTCAGCATTCTAATGTACTTATTTTATTATGATGTAAGTATTTCCAATAAAGTCGCTTCAGATGTAGAGCATTTATGGACGCCCTAGTGGGTTTATTGCATTAACGACTTACTGAATGATGTCGTCAGAGAGTTTCAGGGTGTAAAGACTAAATGCTTTGTGCTTGTTTACTGGTAAAGGATAAGTATTTACTGTTTGTTTACTTCTTAGCTAGACACTAGCTCTATTTAACTGTACCTTTCTACAAACACGCCTAGTATGTAATTCAGAAACAAAAACTTTTTGAAGCGAAAACTTCTTTGGGGTACTTTTTTGGACAGTGAACAAAACTGAACCAGCTGGGGTCGGTGACGCTGAATCGGGTATACTCGGCTCCAGTCGGTCGGTGACGCTGAATGGCGTGTACTCTGCTCCAGTCGCCATATAAATTTAGAAAATCGTTTTCCCTTCTTCAGTATGGTCGTAACCACACACTCCTTTTATTTTGTCATTGATACAACATACCCTCGAAGCGGAGCTCTATGTACCACTATATCTCTGGACTACCATCTAGATCAGGACTTCCCAACTTAGTTTAACTCTGACGCCCTTGGAAGTTTCCCATTTCTTGGCGAAGCCCCCCCTCCCTCTCCAAATAGGCCAGTGTGTAGTTTAACGGTCTTATTTATAAAAACACGATTGCTCTAAAATACTCCTCGGAGAAACTCCAAATAACATGTGCATTCTTTTCCGAGCACAGCCTGTCAAAATGGTTTGGAAATTGCCACTATCATCGATTGCTCTACATTTATTTCCGATCTACACTTGTTCTTTATTACTGCAACTGGCTATCTGTGTGGATCGCTTCGTGACGCCCGCCCCAGGGATAATGCCGCGACGCTTTAGGGCGTCGCGTCGCACAATTTGGGAAGCATTTAAACTATATATATTTGTTTCGTTACCACGTTAACTTTACACTATGGAGGGAACTTCCTATTAATCTGTAGAATTATAAAGGACTCGATCGGGCCACCACAACAATGATTTTCAATTGTTCTTCTCAAGGTCATAATCTAACCGGTTAAGGGTCACCATGAAGTAAAACCAGCGCCAGTGGAAAAAAATCATATCTTTTTTACAGATCGTTGTAGCAAAAAGGATGAGGCCAATCTCTCAATCATGTTAATTAATAGTGCTTTTTAGGATCACGGACCTATGAGTATGATAACATTTATACCAAAAACGGCCGTTTCTAGTCCTGGGTTAGGTTCACGGCCGTGGTTCCTGAAAATCACTGTTAACATGATTGACAGATTGGTTTGACACTTTTTGCAAAAACTATCTGTAAAATATATATAGCTACAATCCGGTATACTCACTGACTGACTGACTGACTGACTGACTGACAGATCATCTATAGGTTTCCTCGGAAACGGTAAGAGCTACGTGAAAATTTTGTATGAGAAAGTTGTAGGAAATGTATGATATACAGCCATCCTATGAAGCCGATTTTTGAATTTCGAACGCGTTCTTCCATACAAATGTGCTAACTTTTTTGTTTACCGGCCGATTTGGATGAAATTTGAAACGGGCGTTTGTTTCGCGATCTAATTGTGAAAAAAAAATTTGAACGTTCGAAATTCAAAATAGGGGCGAGAATATGGCCGCCCGAAAAATCGACCTCTGCGCAAAAAAGTCGGCAGCCAACTGGGCACATGCTGGAGACGTGCCCTAAACGGCATCGGGTTGTCAAAGGACCCAGGTATATGAGAAAAATCGGACATTTTGACATTTCAAGATGGCGGCTGAGATATCGACGATTGAAAATGAGAAAATTTTGTATGGAGAATTTGTACTGAAAATCGACTTTTAGTACAAAATTTTAAACAAAGATGAAAATTTTTTCAAAAGGACAAGGCTTCGAGGCCGAAGCGGGGATGAGGAACCTCGCCGCGGCGAGGCCGAAGGCCGAGCTCCGTTCAGGCCGAGGCCGAAGGCCGAGACTATACATTTTCCGGCGAACAAGCAACAACGCAGAAGCCAGATGGGACAAACTTGCGAGGCTGAAGGCCGAGCTCCGCGAAGCGGGCACCAGGAACCCCGCCGCGGCGAGGCCGAAGGCCGAGCTCCGTTCAGGCCGAGGCCGAAGGCCGAGACTATACATTTTCGGCGAACAAGCAACAACGCAAAAGCCAGATGGGACAAACTTGCGAGGCCGGAGGCCGAGCTCCGCGAAGCGGACACGAGGAACCGCGCCGCAGCGAGGCCGAAGGCCGAGCTCCGTCCAGGCCGAGGCCGAAGGCCGAGACCATACATGTTCCCACTTATCAAATTCCTACCCCAAGTGTCTAGCGAGGCCCTAGGCCGAGCGCCGCGGAGAGCGAAGCTCGGAGCGGCTGGGGGTTGGCGCGCGTAAGCGCGCAGGGGGTTCACCCCCTAGTCTGTAAAATAAAATTAAAAGATATATTCTTGTTCCATTGGTGGCGTCAGTGTTGCTGCATGGATCCCCTAACGTCCCATGCAGCAACACTAACTTATTGCCCCGTGCAGCAACACTTTTTAACACGGACTGTAAAATAGAAAGCCCTCTGTCGCATATTTATGACCCTCGCCTGCGGCTCGGGCCTTAAACTTCTGCGATATCGGCCTTTCTTTATTTTACGGCCCTAGTTGTGTAAATAACTATTAGGGGTTAAAGTATGAAATTGCCGTTTTATTGCATAGGTTCTTTGAATTGACATAGAATCTTCATGGTTTGAGGTTTTCAAATGAAACTTTTTTCAAATGGTTTCTATGATGTTCTTTTTTAAAAAATGTGAAACATTTGAATATCGACTTTCAATTGTTTTTGTTATTCAATTTAGACAAGAAAGATGGATACTGCGAAAATTCGAGTGATTATGAGGCACCCATTTTTCGTATTTTTTTATTTTATTGATTTGACGCAAGTGAGTCAATATTGTGGGTAAGGTAACGTTAAACCATGCCGCTAATTCCTGGGTAGTTTGACTAGGGTCGGCTTCCACTATCTCTCTTAATTCATCGTTATTCACCTGTGTGGGCGGTCTTCCTCGTGGCTCGTTCTTTAAGTCGAAATTTCCATCACGAAAGCGTTTAAACCAAAATCGCACGGTGCGTTCATTAGTAGACCCCTCTCCAAACGCAGCACTGATATTGCGGGCTGTTTCTGCCGCGTTAGTTCCGCGTCGGAACTCGTATTCAAAAATCACTCGAATTTTCGCAGTATCCATCTTTCTTGTCTAAATTGAATAACAAAAACAATTGAAAGTCGATATTCAAATGTTTCACATTTTTTAAAAAAAGAACACCATAGAAACCATTTGAAAAAAGTTTCATTCGAAAACCTCAAACCATGAAGATTCTATGTCAATTCAAAGAACCTATTGCAATAAAACGGCAATTTCATACTTTAACCCCTATTATTAAGTGCTACGTGGTTGCTACCTAACGTGCTAAAGATTCTATGATTGCTATCAATAATTTTCCATAATACTTTTAATAACTTTCCATGATACCAAAACATTACTTTTCGTACAAAAGTAGGAAAAACGTTATTGCTGCGGACAGACACACGAACAGCGCCCGTTCACGATCATAATCATTGATTGATTATGTTTTAAGTATTAAGTAGTTAATTTATAATATTTTTTACCTATGTTTTTAAAGATTAGGTTAATTTTATATGGATTTTATGATCCGAAATAAACGATTAATAATAATAATAAAGCAGGCATAACTTTCATGATAATATTCGTGTCTTAGATCACATTACCTATGACCTTACCACCACAACCTCACGCAGAGTTACTGTCAATGTCGACTCGCCACATCGTAATCCAATAAACTAGTGTGAATTGCACTCTCAGTAAGTCACTAGGTAGACTCAACATAAGTAGCCGCTAAACATCCCCAAGCCTTCTCTTAAGGAGAGCAGTATTATCAACCATTACCACATCGAAAAATGCCGGTTCCAAGACCGATTTATAAGGGTTGATCAGGTGTCACGTAAGTAATGTTATGAAACGTTGAATGTTATCGGGAAGCCTCTTTTCACGACGAAGGAAACCTTTCACGTGCATAAGGCCTTCATGTTATGAAACTGGGAATTAATCACAGTTGCAGGGTTTTAGTTGTCCACTTTTATACTTTCACGGAACAATCACTTTTTTATTAAATTTTCACCACAGTAGTGTCATTCAAACAAGTATATTTATCAGTCGCTGAAGGAAATCGTCGTAGAGAAACCACCTGAGGTGTACTCATGCCCCAGCGCTTGAAAACACCAATCCGCGGTGGGCACGCGTGGTGTGAGAAAAACTAACCTGCAGTTATACGTAGGTACTTGGCTGTTTTTATAGGGTATTGAGAAAAGATGGTCAGAGTTGACTTTTTTTTTCACTGCTCTTTCTCCACGACCCGCGGACAGCGGATAACATTTTACATTGACATTCAACAAACAGAATGTAAGGCGCGAGACACACAGATGGGACGTGGGGCGAGGGCGTGGTAAGATGTATAGAGTCGCAGACCAAGAGTGACCGCAGAGCAAGGACTGTGGTCTGTGACTCTATACATCTCACCGCGCCCTCGCCCCAAGTCCCATCTGTGTGTCTCACGCCTAAATTCTTCACGTTGAAATCAATTTTTGATTTCTGTCAAGTAAACTTTTTCAACGAAGGAAGTGGCGTGGCTAGGGGGTGGCCTATGTCCAGCAGTGGACAGGTATGGGCTGATTGATTGAAACTTCTTCATTCCAGATTCTGGTGGACGGATGGAGCGGCCTCACGATGTCGGGGATGACGGGAGCCAGCATGCTGCGCCAGCGCCGCAAGGATGTCAACCTCAAGCCCAACCGGAAGTGAGTACCTACACACCAGAGCGCTTTGATTATGTATATTTTTACGCATATATATGTGTGTGTGAAAATGGAATATAAGAGAATTTTATCAAATGTTCTAATATTTACTTGGCTCCGCCGATATTTGAGAGCTGTAAGTGATAACTTTAGTAAATACTTGCTTAAGTAATTTAAAGTAAAATTGGTTTATGTACCACCTATACCATCCTGTCAGCAGAGGAAAGACAAGTTGCATGCGGAGCCAACCAAGTCGCGGATTTCCTCACAATGTTTTCCTTCTCAGTTAGCGTGGTGGGCAAACTTACTCCATCTAAAAAACAATGTCACAGGCTCTGCACCCATCTAGTCTGAGTGATGGTTTCACTGGACGCTGTATAAATCATCATATTACGTAGATGCAAAGGCCAAAGTTTGTTTATGTAGACGAGCAGAGCGTCCCCTTTTCGACTGCCTCGTTGGTCTAGCGGTATTACGTCTCATTACCATGCCGGAGTTCGTGGGTTCGATTCCCACTGGGGGCCGCGTACATTTGTACAAATGGGCTCAGTCTGGTTGTATTTCCATGTTTGTAATGTCCTTATATGGCTACCATAGCACAGGGTATCCTAGTTTGGGACCAGGATAACTGATTGTGTTATGTGGAAGTTATTAGTTATTATTAGTTATATGTACTCTTTAATATTATGAAGATTCTGATAGACTGTATATACGAACGTAACTCTGATCTCTTCCGTTTCTTCATGCAGGTTGGACCGCAAATCCTCGCGGGGAATGCTCTACGAGAACGAAGAACTTCGACTACGCACTATCAATATTAATGCCGAGGTGGAAAGAGGTAAAATGTTTTCCTGTCTTCTTCTTTCCAAGTGAACTTAAGACAATTCTAATGATTCTAATGTACTTCCAAATATACAGTCTATTACACATGAAAAAATGAAAAATATTTATTGAGCTGAACAAAATTTAACAATAACATCCCACTGTAGCCACAGGCCTACTCTCAGAGAGAAAGTACAGGTTTAACCTGTTAGATTATGACCTTGAAAAGAACAACTAAAAACCATTATGGTGGCCCGATCGGGTCCTTTAGGATTCGGTATTTGACACGATCAACAATAAATTATTTCATATGCTCGATTTGAACAAAAATTACGAAATATCTCGGAAATGCATCTCTTTTAGTTATTACAATTTTTAAATAGATTAAACATAAAAAGAGTGCTCTGAAATGTGACGTCATAAGCCAGTATTTTCATACAAAATTCCGTTTTAAAAGTAACTCATTTTATATTTTGTCAAATATTGATTAATCTGTAGAATTCGTCGACAGATTATTCAATACGCGTGTTTCAAGCGCCGAGGTATGAGAAAACCTACGGCACTCAGCTTTCCTCACGATGTCTTCCTTCACTATTTGCGAGTGGTATTGTTACTATAACTTCACAAATGTACGTAACTTAGAAAACAAAGTCATATGTAGGTACAAGCCCGCACTGGGAATCGAACCTTGGTCTCTCGCTCTCGCAGCGAGTGGTACTAAAAATTCACAAATGTACGTAACGCAGAATAAACGCATTGGTTTGAAACCCACGACTTCTCGAATGTGAGGCAATTGTACCGACCGCGCTTAGCCTAAGTAACCTAGGGAAGCATGTCATCTTCAGGCCAGTCCGACATCAAGAAGCTGAAACGTGAGAACGACCAACTGAAGCGTGAGATCTCGGCGCTGCGGTATGAGTACGACCGGCTGGACACGCTCCTGCGGGACCGACGCTCCTCGCCCGACCACTCGGACGTACGTTGGTGCTATTTCATCTTCTTCATCCTATACTCCGTTCGACGAGTCGAACTCCTAGGGAGCAAAATACTCGAATTCCATTGGTCAATGCGCGCGGCTAGAGACAAGCAAAACTATAAGAGAGATAGATAGTCCGCTTGATAGGGTAGGTTTACTTAACGCAGAGGCTATTGGAGGTCACGCGCATTAACCAATGGGCTCACATGGACGATTTTCATTCGGAGCTTGTTTCGTGGAATGAAGTATATATCACTGTCACTTACTTGTGATTTTATTGGAAGAGTCCGTCCAGTACTATTTCAGCGTCATCATCACTATAAATATCACGATTACCTACTGTCATTAACTTAAGTTCGGATTCACTTATGATTTTGTCAGAAGACTCCGACCAGGTTCACTCGAACGCATATTGGGGGTCATCCAGTGACAGTTAAAAACATAGATGTCTAACCAGCGCTAAAAAGTGACCCCACGTTCAATTGTGGGAAGGTGGGCGGGGCTTGTCAATTGTGTTACCAATCGGAGCGAGTTCAGTATTGCCCGGCAAAATATCTACGCACCTGCCACCATCAAACCGCCATGTTAAAGTACCTAGATATTTCGACGGATTATACATCATGATGTCAATGGTTTGTCGTTTTTGTATAAAACCGATCATCAGTTACGCTGTCACTTACTATCGCCCAATCAACTTTCACGCGTCGTCACGCATGGCGCACAGAATGAACCAATCACAGAGAGATTTACTCTGCAGCACAGCTTGCGCTCATTTCATTGGTCCAGACTAATCGAGAGGACAGGGGCCGTTTTTTAAGGTGGAACGTTTCCTATACAAATGATTATTTCCAAATTTATTAAAAAAATTACATAATTATGCGTTGGAATTATGTCTGTCTGCATTAATTAAGATTTTTATTTGCGTCAATACATAATAAAGTCTCGAGATATCATAACTTTCCATTCCATACTACCTAGGTTATGTAATAAATTACTTCCACTTTCCACATCAACGTGGGTTGGCTGGAAGAAAATACAATTTTTTATTTCCTTGAATAAAACTGTAGTTTAATAAGTTAAATAAGATCGATAATGTTTGTATGGACAAAATTGTCGAACTCATTTAAGCTATTAAACCAGTGTTTTTTTTTTAAGAAACTGTATAATGGCGCGATGTATTTTTTTAACATATTTGGAAATAATCATTTGTATAGGAAACGTTCCACCTTAAGATTGAATTTTGTAGAAAGAAATATTTGTATGTTTTCTTTACTCGTGGGGGTCTTCCACAAAGTACGAGGTTAACGTGTGACATACTTTATGGCTGGTCCCTTGTCATCACTAGTGAGGTACTCGGTTCGGCTTAGCTCTGTTGAACACACCCTGACATTGATTGTTCTATTGACGATGTAATCAATCAATTTGCCAGGAAGAATAGGCGCATAGAATTCGTCATATTTTAAGGAAGAGTAACTTTTTTCTATCATAAGATGGCATTGTCTTATAATGTGCTTAACAGCTTAAATAAAGCAGCCCTCAATAAAAATAGTGATAAAAAATGTCAACAACGTAAAATTAATATTATATTATAACGGATGCGTAATTTAACAGTCATGTTTTTTTCAACAATTTTGTTGCATTCTTTTTTATTTGCATCTATTACGTATATCCAGTGAGAAAATGTGAAAATAACGTGGAATTCACAGAAAAGTTCCCCACGGATTCCGCTTACCTATAATAGGTACTAGAAACTTTATGCCGCAGTAAATAGAGCACAGTATCGTTTGGCAGGACAGCGCGTCGGTGTGCAGCGAGTGCGATGCCGCATCTGCGCGCACGCAGCTCGGGTTCAACGACCTGAGCGTAGTGCCTGAGGAGGAGGGAGGGGAGGGGGCCAGGGTAAGTGGAATAACGTACCCTAAATAAGAAATCAAATAAGAAAATATATTGAAAATAAAGAAATCGGCCAAGTGAGAGTAGGACTCGCGCACGAAGGGTTCCGTACCATTATATATACAACATTAGACACAAAGATCGAGAAAAAACGGCAAAAAAACACGTTTGTTGTATGGCTCCCATAGGTAATAATCCCTTAAATAATAGTTTTATTTAAAGTTGAACTTATTTTATGAGAAGTTGAACGTCTAATATTTTTTAACATAGGTATTGTATTTATTGTCAAGTACAATTTGTATTTCTTTTTAATTTACCTTTAAGTTATTGGTTTAATAAATATCGACACTGAAGAAAACTTTCAGTTATTTTATCGTTTGTAAATTAGTATATTTAGGCCGAATTGCACCACTTATTAAATGTCACTTAAGTCGCCTACGTTTGTATGACGAATTTTAGTTAAATGCTGTTTAAGCCACATTTAAGAAAGTGGTGCAAGTCGGCCTTAGTGTGGAACTGCTGACATTTTCTCCTAATTATAAAATAATCATAGGCCTCCTTCGTGGTTTTTCACAGCCATGAACGGTTTTGCCATAATCGCCACGCTTGGCAGGCGGGTTGGCGATCGCAGCACCTAAGTGGTTGGAATCTCAGGAAGATGCTGATGAATGGCTGATGATGATGATGATGATAAAATAATCCCTACAGTAAAAGTTATATAAATAATAATCTAGCCTATATGCATAGGCATAGGCCTATGGGCAGAGAGTATGGGCTTAATCCTGTTTTATTTATTCGTTGTTATTTATCTGTTTCTCCCCGGATAAGTATTTATATACTCATTAGTACATGCGCCGGGGTTCGAACCCGCGACCTCTTGAATGTGAGGCGAACATTCTATCGACCGCGCTACCGCGTCTGAGTAAAAGTTGTTGGTATACAAAAAATATATATATTCTCTCTGTCAAACCCACTGTATCCTAATTATGCTTTATTTACACGTAGTTGCTTTCTTAACATTACCTGCTCACTCGACTCACAGTGAAGTTAATGGAGGCAGCTGCTTTTCGCGTTTCGGGCGTCTGTGCGCCGTACTGGCTCAATATGGGTCAAGGCGTCGTTTTATGATTGCAACAGGTGTAGGTAGCGCGCGTGTGCTGTGAGCTACTTCTGGGAAAACTCTTTGGGAACAAACCAAAATTATTCGTTTCCATTCGGCAGTACATGGTGTTAAAGTACTGGCCTAAAAAATAGAATACTATATCCATAGAATTTTACTGGGAAATGAATAAAAAAATAAAAATAAATGTTAGCGCGCCACGTAGATACAGTCGACAGCACATCAATCTATACACCCGTGCACAGTACTGACTTCCGTTACGGGTGACGGCGAAGGGTTCCATTCCATTATCTATGCAACATTAGACAAATACCTAATTTGAAAACAGCGCCATCTACAGAAACCAACAAGCGTTTGACATTGACATTTAACGACACGACATCGGCGCTGTGAAGGCTACATAGATGGCCGCTAGATGGCGAGCGCTGTCTTTAGACAACGGTTGTATGGGGTATTTTATTCTGTTGTTATACATCATCTGTGAAATTGTCAACTGCCTAGCTATCACGTTTCATGAGATACAGCCTGGTGACAGACAGACAAACAGACAGATGGACAGTGAAGTCTTAGTAATAGGGTCCCGTTTGGCACCCTTCGGGTACGGATCCCTAAAAAGTGCTGAGTTTGCATAAATTCCCAACTATCGGGATTCCCAAGCTGGCTGGCCCGAAGATTTGAGGCAGATTGCTGGCCGAAGATGGCCGAGGATAGAAGGAATTGGCGTGCCTTGCGGGAGGCCCATGTCCAGCTGTGGACGAGTGCGGGCTGATTGAAGCTAAATTTTTCAAAGTCCCCATCGATCTCGCTTGGGCGTTGTTTTTCATCCGAGGTCGAAGGTCACAAATTTTCGTTTTTCGCTTGCAACGAATGCAAACGGGAATATCTATTGAAAAGAAGAAAAGAAAAGAAAAAACATAAGAAGAAAAACATACTATTTTGTCTGGACTATCGTAACTTTCAGCGTTAGCTAGCGCTGCGGCCACACAGAAGGGACGTGGGGCGAAGGCGCGGAAAAGACGCGTTTTTATCTTGCCCTTTGCTAATAAATCTAAATACTATAATTTTAAATACTTAGCGTATTAAAATTTGTTTTCTCATAGAATCTAAAATGGGAGTCAAAAAGACAGTGATTTGTGAATATGACAAAGCGATGGATAATTTGTATGAGACTAGCACTTCGATGTATTCTTATTGAGAAATTAATTTCTTAAATCACAAATCACAATCACTTCTTCTCTGGTACAAAAAGTATCTAATCCGTGACCTTATTCCTCATTACCTAGCCACAGTTTGTAGTGTCCCTGTCAGTACCCAAATCTTTGGTAGGAACCTCAGAGCACTGAAGGAACACACTGCCACATACTGTATACAACATACAACTGTATCGTTAACCGTGTTATTGAAATTGAGGAAGTGGTATCTTCTAATTATAAAAATCTCATGTCTCATATCACAGGGAAGTCCTCCGAAATGGCTTCACCTCAGAACATAAAGTTCTGAGGGCTTCACCGATTTTTATGACATTTTTTGTGTAGGCTAATTAATATGTTTTACAAACAACGTTTGCCGATATAGCTAGTAATTTATAAAATCCTTCCACTTTAATAAATTATACAATTATTTAATTCTCAATTTTACTTTAGAATATGATAATTTAGTAAAAATTTTGCTAATTAATAAAAAGAAAATTTTTTTATTTTCCAAACATAAAAAATTATGATTAGATAATGTAAAAACTACCAATAAGTGAAAAATATTTTCCGTCGTAATGACTGGACTCGAAGTGGATATACCACTTGATAAAACTACTTTTCGACAAGTTATTCTACGAAAAAGGAGAAAAATCATAGCATCGCCTCTCCGATGTGATCAATTTTTCTTCAAGTCGTCTAGTAGGGTGCGTGTCCACTGACGCGGAGCTGGGCGAAGTGGAGCGGAACGGGGCGGAGTGGAGCTGAGTAGAACAGAGCTGCATCGAGCCGTGTTCCTATCAGTTAAATTCAATCTCTTGGAACACTGTCAATTAGCTTTTCATCCATTTTTTAACAATTTCAATTAGGTAGATTCACATACAGTGTCGATGACGTGTTAAGTTTACGACGTAATATCGCTCACTAAACTAAAATTCAGCGCACGAATCCTGTCCTGACAAGTCTACCCCACCCGCCGCACCGCTCCCTCCCGCTACCCTCCGCTTCGTGCCCTCCGCTCGGCACCACATCCTGCTCGACGCCGTTCTGTCCAGCACGGAGCCACGTGTTTATTTTCTTAGAAAATCCGCTCCATTTACGCTGTTTCCATTGATACGGAGTGGAGACTTCAAGCACTGTGACTGGCCAATTCACGGTCCGCTCCTCTCCACTCCGCCCAGCTCCGCGTCAGTGGAAACGCACCCTATGATTAGCAACGACGTTTCGTGGTAAACTTCCTGTTTTCCTTTTAATCTGTAGAATGTAGAATGCATTCTGAATGCACCGATCGGATCACCATGACAATGGTTTTTAATTGTTCTTTTCAAGGTCATAAGCTTAGTTAATCAATGAACTAGCCCGAACTTGTCTCCTCCAGGACACTCTAGCTCACTCTGTTCTCAGCCACCCTCATCCATCCGCTGCCAGTGATCTGTCAGCGATCTTGTTGTTTTCCATTGGTCGCTCCAAACCAGGTGGTTCCCGGAATTCCCAATCACCTCATCGACGTATTAATCGAGCAATTTCCTCGATAACTTCCGTCAGAAATGTCCTAAGCATTTAATGCAAGCGCTCAAAGCTGCAAGGAAGATTACCCACTAACGGGATGCTTTAGAACGGTCTATTGTAATAGTACCTATCATAAAAGTAAAAATTTAATTCAATTTCGTAAAAAAAATTAGTATTGTGATTACATACGCTTACATACGCAGCCTATATACGTCCCACTGTAGGGCACAGGCCTTCTCTCAGGGAGAGTGTGGGCTTAATCACCACGCGTGCCCACCGCGGATTGGCGATTTCAAGCGCTGAGGTATGTGAATAGCTCAGACACTCAGGTTTCCTCACGATGTTTTCCTTCACAGTTAACGAGTGGTATCGCTACTATAACTTCACAAATGTACATAACTTAGAAAACCAAGTCATAGGTACATGCCCGCACTGGGGATCGAACCTGGGTCTCTCGCTTCCGAGTCCGATGTTCTACCCACTAGGCTACCACCGCTTTTTGTATTGTGAATAAATAAAGGAAATAAATGATCTGTAATATTAGTAATACGAGTACCTAGTGTTTAACTCCCAGTTTCTAAATATTTTGCCAAGCTCTACCTTCCACCGATCTCTCTTTGCTAATTCTATTTTTTATTCAATTCCGATATTAAGTATACTTTTAAATTATGTATCAAATACGAAATTCCAATTTTGACTCAGAATAGTGTCTTGTCACTCGTAACAAGGGGGCCTCTTACGCCGTTAGAAGGTCCACTTACTTATTTTCTGAAATTCAGACATTGTTTAGCTTGTACGCTAGTCTCTAGCGCTCGAACAAGCTTTGATGGTGGGTGGGAACGTCATAAATGAGTCAAGGTCGGGCATGCAGATGTGTTAGAAAATATTGTAACACCTAATGGTAAGGTTTTATAAATAAACCCAGTTTGTACCCGTCACTCCGTCTGTCCGAATGTTTGCGCGGCAGTGTTTTACACTGGTAGGAAAATGTGCGGATTTTAATTGGTGATCAGAGTGGTGATTGAGTTATATCGGCGGTAAAAAGGTACGTATTTTTGGTCCCAGCCGGCGCGCGGCGGGGATTCTTTGGCAGGAGTTTTCGCAAAATTATTCGCTTTTTCCTTCAGTTTCGTGTTCCGTTCATTTCGGTGTAAAGTCCGGCTTGTCTTCATCTTCAGCCATTTGACGCCCACTGCAGGACATAGGCCTCCTTCGTGGTTTTCATAAACATGAAGGTAATTGCCATAATTGCCACGCTTGGCAGGCTGGTTGGCGACTTGTCTAAGTTTCTTGAAAAGAAACTACTTATTTAAAAGTCACCGGTTATGTTTGGGCATCTTTTTAGATGCGCTGAAGACTGAAAATACTTGTTTTTTTTTATTGAATGTATTACAAGTAAATAGGGGGAGGGAGGGGAGGGGGTCCCGTATACACGGATTATTGCTGGTACATACATTATTGGCTGTATTTTACTTGGATCCCTATTTGTGGGTGATGCGTTATTACCTCCTTTTCTTTTCATTACAGGAATGACATTTAGGTATTTCTGACCGATTGCCCAAACGCCAAAAGCATGACACGGCGCGTACATACCTATACCCAAATCTTAAATATTGCACGGTGTTTACCTTCTCGCAAAAATATCTTACTATGCAGGGTGTAAAAAAAATCTTGTTATTTAAATATTTTTCTTAATTCTGGTAACGTTACAACTCTTTGCGGTTCTTGGCCACAATCTTCCAACTGTCGCGATATGGTCGCGAAAGCTTCTTCCAAACAAAGAAATAAACCCAGACGAAGCCATTTATTACAAATCAAGAGGGAATCGAACCGAATTTTAAGTAAAATTCAGTGACTGTACCTACAAGGATTTCTTTACTTCTATTGAAAAATGTCAATGTTTTTTTATGAGGTCATAAAATTTTTGTCATAGTTCCTTATTTCCATTCCAGAGTAACGTGGAATCACCGTGCACCTGCGAAGAATGCCAACCTGAACCCGTGAGCACCAAACCGACGTCAGACAGCCATATTGACCCTTCGAATGGCCCAAAAATGTCCCAACAAAGACCTGCAAACAATGTTCGACCTAAGCTAAGTACGGTAGACAATGCGCCGGAACGTACGGTGGACGTTTTAGTACACGACGCACCCATAGAGCCACCGAGGTTTTTCGAATCGTTGACGTCAGCTCCTTATCACGTGGCCACGCCACCGCCTCCGCCTGGATTCGTACTATCCCCTTACCAGACCCCCAGATTCCACACGGGAGGCAATGTCGACGATCTACTCGGCGAGGTGCAAGCATCACCGATTCTACAGACGAGCTTCATACAGCAGAACTCCATCTTCATGTGTAACACGAGAAAGGTAACGCAGAAACCTTGCTGTTGTCAGAAGACTGCAGAGAGACCGACGTTGAGAGTAAACGGGCAACCGGAGGGAGAGAAACCCAAGTGTTACGTGACGGAGAAGAATATAGAGTTAAACTACGACTACCCACGATCTACTCCGATAAAGAACGGGCCTAATCCAAAACCTGTGGCGGACCATCACGGAACGACGACAGAAGTAGCCAGCACGGTGGTTTTCGTCGAGAGGCGAATACCAGTGCGGCCGAAAAAGTTTGACTTCTTCTTCCGATCGCGCTCGGCGCCCGTGGGCGACAACGAGGAACCAGTCTACGCTACCGTCAACAAACTGCCGAAGAGATTAAGGCGAATGGAGCTGGCTAACTTGGAAAAAGAGGTCGCGTACAAAACTGGCGAGCCAGAGACCTCGACGCGTACCGACGTGACAGTCAAGACAGACTCGGAGCAGTCCCGAATCCCGCACCCGGATGACGACACCAGTCCCTCTGAGCGCGAAAAATCCACAGCCCCTCAACGACCTGACACACCCAAGGTCAAAAAACGCAAGCGATTCTCCCTGACCTTCAAAAAACGTGAGCGGAAAAAGCGTGACAAAAAGAAAGAAGTCGTCAAAAACGGCACGGCGAAGAATGGTGGTCCGATGCACGTGGAAACTGAAAGCGAGAGACTGATAGAGGTTCCAGAAACTCAGGAAGGGAAGCAGAAGCATTGCGCGAGGCACCGGACGAGAAATACGATGTCGTCCTCCAGTTCAGGCCCGCGGTATAAGCGGGATAGTTACCAGGTACGGTCTTACTTCTCTATACCCATTTACTCCTCGCAATGGACATTGTTCTAAAAACTTAATTTGTTTTTTGTTTTTTTTTTTTTCGAGAAAATAGGTAGTTTTGAGAGCCTGGGCTGAATACCTATTTCGAGTTGGGCTGCTCTAATTAATTTTAAAGCGAAAAACAGAACTAGTCTACGAAACCGAAAGTGCGTCATGCACGGAAGTACGTCATCAGCTGAGATCCTACGAGCTGTCAGTTTCTAGTGATACAATGACTCGATACAAGAACTCTTTTTAATAAACGAAACTATAACAACTTCAAATCAGTGCAAACGTAAAAGAGGTTATAAGTATATTTTTTACGGAATAACGAGATATTAAACCTACTTGTGTTCAAGTGTAAAACGAAAAGACGAATTCGTGCTGAGGACAATTTTAAAAACCTATTTAGATGCTTGTGCAGGTTAGCACGGGTTAGTGCAACAAAAAAGATTATAATCATGTAGGTACAGCGATATCCTCAGAACACAAGTTCTGAGGCGATATCATTCCGATGTAAAAACCTAACTGAAAAGTGGGTTACTCGAGGCCGCAAGTGATGTAAATCACTTCGGTCAGATGTCGCTGCCTGTACGTAATACAGAGAAGTTTGTAAAGAGGCTCGAAATTTCATCGATGCTTGCACTTGCCCATTAGGTCAGTTGGGAGAGCGCTGGCACGGTGAGCCAGAGGTCGCGGGTTCAAGTCCCGGCATGGGTGGAATTTTTAGCCTCTTAAATAGGTTTTCCTCAGCACGGGTTAGTGCAACTAAAAAGAATATAATTATAATGGACTTCTTTATTTTTGTTTTTCGGTCCCCCACAAATAATTAAAAACAAAAAATTTCTAAATAAAAAATAAAAACCGTCTTCAGAACACTACAGCACTAAAAAGTTAGAAATAATTTGAAAGGATACATTTAAATTAGAAGTATGTACACATGTACCTAGGTATTGTAGAAGTATAATTTGTAGTCGGTGCCCAGGTTCATGACCAGGACGTATATTTTGGGCACCGACAAATTATACTTCTACAATACCTACATGTATACGTACTTCTAATTTAAAGGTATTATTTTGAATTATTTCTAACTTTTTAGTGCTGTAGTGTTCTGAAGTCGGTTTTTCCTCTATATGGTTTAGTCTAGTATTATGGCCTCTTAGCATTATATGTACTGACGTTTAAACTTAATTGTCATCATCATCAGCCATTTGACGCCCACTGCAGGACATAGGCCTCCCTCATGGTTTTCCTAACCATGAGGGGTTTTGCCATAATCGCCACGCTTGGCAGGCGGGTTGGCGATCGCAGTATGCGGTTGGAATCTCAGGAAAACGCTGCTGCCCGTCTCTTGGTAATGTATTTCCTTAGTCGCCTTCTACGACATCCACGGAAGGAAATGGAGTGACGCTATTCTTAATTCAAATTAATTGTAAATAATTAGGATAATGCCCATTTATACCCAGTTTCTTTAGCAACTGATCAGCTCACAGGCACTTGCTGCACGTCTTGCAAATCTTATGTAGAAGCGACAACTGCGCGACATGGCCGTAAGGATTAATCGCACGCTTTTCACAATCCTCTCGTTGGAAGTTCTGCCGTATCAATAGCGTTATTTCAAACCCCTTCTTTCCGTTTCCAGGAGATGACAACGTCCCACTCCGAGCACGAGCATACAAACAGCGTCTGCTCCTCCATGAACTCTCTAGCGTCAGCCTGTACGCACAAGTCCAGAAAGCTGTCCGCGCCGCCGACGGACAGCATACCGTGGTGCGGCTGCTGGGGCGCTGGCTGTGTCTAGAACCTGGGGGTAATTACCCCCGCGGGGGTAAAATGGACATTATGCGAGGATAATGGGCGGGCACAATTTGTAAAATTACATATCAGCGCCACGTGAAGTGCGCTCTCTTGCACTGGAATATTGTGTGACTATCATTGTGTTTTATTAACGGGGGATAAATGCACTACTAGGCTGCAGTGGTAACGAGGTCTAAAAGGTTAGGGACCATTGGTCTAGAAAGATTAACGGCCGTAACCACAGAGCTAAAATAAAAGTAAATAGTTAACTGTAGTGCTGTCTCATCGAATTTCTCAGAAAAAAAGCGTGACAGAACGTTATTAAGTATTTGCTTAGTGAAATTCTCAGTTCAGAAACCGGTCCTTAGGAGTGCTTTAGAGGAATCGTGTTTTTTATAAATAAGGCCGTTAATGTGTTGTTTATAAAAACACGATTCTCTAATGCAGTGTAAATAGTATGTAGCAAAGTATTTCCCTTGCTCACACACAGTTTAATCTGTATTTGAGGTACATACTATTACCCTAAACAGACTTCTGTGGTAAAGTGTTTCCCTTTACCAAAGACTAGTTCAACTGCATTTAAGAAATTGTGTTTTTATAAATAAGACTGTTAAATTATTCATCACCATAGAAAGAGACATACCTACCTCTCACTCAACAGCAATATTGTGAGTGAGAGGTGAGGAGTGTTTACATTCTTGAATGAATAGGATTTCAATAAATTAAACTCGTTATAACAGCATACAGGCGCTGGTCTCCGTGCTTAGCATATATTATCACCACCATAGGGAGGGGAATTTGATTTTCACCAAAGGCACGTACTGGAAATCATTGCTGTGAAATCCAGAGCTCCAGGCCGTTTTGCCACTCCAAGGACATATCCTGTGTAATTATTATTGTAATTATTGTTTCGATTTCATTGTTTGTTCTATTAATTAATCAGTGAACGGAATAGGTACAGTATACTATATACAGTTGGCGAGGAGACATAACATGAAATTGTTAACATAAAAATTCCATGCATTTCTCTCCAACTAAAAACCATGGAACAATTTCCCTAACTGTAAATAACATTATATATTAATTTGTATATTGAAATTTTCAAAAGTAGATCTCTTACGAAGTGTTTTGGATGAAATGAATTCACGTAAAATTACATTGCACCACATTCTTAAATGTGTCTTGCATGTAGGTAGCATTTAACTAAAATTCTTCGAAGTGGTGCGAGTTGGTCTAAATGTAGTAAAGAATAAGTCTGTGATTAAAATATTGTTTTAAAACTTCGATACAACTAATATTAATGTTTAATTTACAACTGCTTCAAAGAAAAATATCTCCTTTGGTAAGGCGATAAAGTGCACGAAAATTTCAAGATGGCGGCCAGGGTTGTCGAAGGAAAACGAAGCAAATTATTACATAGATGGTTATTTATTATAAAATATGACACATTTCCCTTCTGAACTGTGTTTTAACAGTAATTGAAACGCGCATAGCGAAATTGATGTCCGCGACCCGCCGCGAACTCCTGCCTGCGCGCACGCATAATATACCAAATATATATAAAGATATATTTATCACAACATCGATCACTTCCTACCTAGCACTAACTTAGTTGTTCCACGCCATGTCTTTTATTATCAAACTTTACAGTTTCATTTCTCTTAGATACAATCCACTAGCATCAACTTTTTAAAATTTATTGATATCAGATCGCCATATTGAAAGGTATAAATATTTTTATGGACGATTTTTCATAGCAAAATTTCTTACGCACTCTTTTTAATAACATAGTCTTATCAATTTAATTTCGTTGACATCAATTGTGGAATTAACAAGCGATATTAGTACTTAGCTTCATACCGATAACTACCAACTTTAAGTCAAAATCGCATGGCAGGTGTCGCGGCGCGCACGCGACAAGCGTACATTGAATCTACTAAGAACGTACGTTCGAGAACCTACCACGAAAATATCCAAAAGAACAAAAGTTTCACATTTTTTTAGGAATACTTGAGTCACAAAGCGCTTTCACAAAACTCATACAATCATTCATGGCACATTAAAACATTTTTAAAAGAAATCAGACATTTTTCGTTGAAAGAACACAAATCAATATTGCATCAAGTAACAAAATAAAATATAGCTTTCACAAAAAACACTCTACATATAAAAAATATAATCATCAATAAATAAATTAAAAATATACCGAAATATAAAATGGAATAAAAATGTACATTATTTACAATGGAGATTTGCGATTTTAAAACATTAGGAGAAGTTTTAGGGGGTTAAAATGTCACATTTTTGTTGAGATCCAAGATTTACATAGTATAGGAAGTTAAAAAAACACGCTCTATGTTTTTTTTTTTCGATTCGTTCAATAGTAAAATATCAAAAATTTCCTTCTCATCACTCCCCTAATGGACATGACAATATTACCATTCTATGTTACGTGACTTTGCCCCAAAAATCATATTTGATACAAAAATATGATCTTCGACCAATTCGCGTAGCACAGAAGTTCAAATTCAAAATGGCGTTTACATATTATTACTTTTTAATAAAAACTTACGTACACCTTAGTTTATGGAGACATCTATTATTATAATATTTAAATATAAATTACGAATAGTTACATCCTAATGCAAATCCATCGAAACTGCCTCCGTTAATGATGTTTTTAACTACTAACAACAATTCAATCGTTAATCAAAGTGTATAATAAAAGCCACACATTTTGGATTGGTTGCTATTGAATAAAAAAATCTTATGTGGGTAAATACAAAATTGTAACTTAGGGCAAAGTACAGTTGACATTTTTGCAATCACACATTTTATACTGTAAGCTAAATAAATTCACATAATTTAAATTAAAAAGTAGCTGCATGATTATTTATTCATTGGAATAAAGCAAGTAATCAGCGCATTTTAGTGGGCCATTGGAAATGGAATAGTGGCCCACGAAAATGCGCTTGGCCCTTTTCACTTTGCTATCAAATATCAAAGGTTAGTAAATAACATACTATACTTCGGGACTATATACAGACCACTTAAAATTAGACTCACAAATAGGCCATCCATCATACAAATGCAAAACTCGCAACTTTTAATCATAAGTACTGTTTCACTCAACAATTTTATTTTGGCAAGGAATGAAATTGTATTTAGCGCAGTCTGATTCGCTCACAATTAAAAAGTTTTTGCGAAAAGCAAAAAAATATATACTATAACAAAATACTGTAAATTTTGATGATTCTAACACCATGTACACTTCTAAATCGGTTCAAGCATTTACAACTTATAGTGGAATAAAGAAACTAACTATAAAACATTCCTACACTCTTTTTTTGTTTGGGTAATTGTGTAATTTTAAACCCATTACACGGAACCGTATAACAAAAGTCCATGGTGTTATGTTATTTGTAAACCGGATCCAGTTGCTGAATATACTGATAACGAGCTGAAGACATGCTGTGTCTGACGTAGAACAGTAAAAAATACATATTTGTACGACTTGAAAGAAAAACCCGTACCTATACCATTCACCAAATTCATACTTTGACACTTAAATACGGGAAGATCAATTCAACTCATAATGTCTACTTGGAAAGGGTAAAAAACGTTTTTTTTTTTTAATTTCTATTTTTGCACTTTTATTTCATTATCATGTAGGTGTGCTTTTCATCTAGCTAGCGTGTTTTAAACGATACACCGACTATCTAGAATATTCTAGAAGTTTATTCACTATATGACCCCATTTAATATTCCAAATATTCCCATTTGGGGCTTTTAGATACAAAACAATATGTGTAATAATGAATTAAACGTTATAATTGGCATGTGGTATAGTATAAATGCGTTTTGGGATTAAACGTATTTTTTGCAAAAGCAAAAAGCCGGCTTCTCATTCGGGAGGTCCTGGGTTCGAACCCCGGGCATGTACCAGTGACTTTGTTTTCTAAGTCATGTACATTTGTGAAGTTATAGTAGCAATACCACTAGCTAACTGTGAAGGAAAACGTCGTGAGGAAACCTGAGTGTCTGAGGTGTCCACATACCTCAGTGCTTGAAATTGCGAATACGCGGTGGGCACGCGTGATGATTAAGCCCATACGCTCTCTCCGAGAGAAGGCCTGTGCGCTGCAGTGGGTCGTTTATAGGCTGCATAAAAAAAAAAATCTTTCAAGCCGTTATTCTTAAAGAGGAAGGCCTAGCAACCAATTTAATAAATATTAAATGAAAAAAAGATTTTTTTATTGAACGGAATACTGATCAGAGATTATATTCAGGCGTGTTGTTGCCATAACAGTGACGCAGTACTTTTTTTATTTACTTACAGGTTAAAAACTTTTTTCCTCTAAATACTTAATAGTTTGTTTTGTGCACGAATTTTAACCTTACGCCCTAGTAATAATTGCGATACAATTTGATTAACACCTAATTTTTTTTCTTTAGTAAATACTGATTCACCAATCTCCAGAGAGCTTGGAACGTAACTCGGTGGCTCGGCAATTGGGAATTGCGAACGTAATTGAATACAAATCCTGCCTTATTCCAATCGACGTAAAGCTTATAATACAATATGTTATAGAAACAACGCAAAACCTGAAAACCGTTTCTTCAGTATCGATAATTAAACCACCACCTTCAATAAACGAGTTTAAAATATATTTTCAAACAAACCCCATCAAGGTTCTAGTTTGTACGAAAAATAACATAACAAATTATAATTCTCAACTTGTGTTACGGACAATGAAGAAACCAGTTTAAGGTTTTAAGTTATTACAATACCGATGTATATACCGAATAAGAAGTGCAAGCTACCGCGTAAAATCTAGTAACACCTAAGCATTTTGTTTTGATATGATTATAGTCAGCTTAAAAATATTTAGAACCTTTCCGCTCTAACTAACCATTCGTATAAACACTTGTCTTTGATCGACGTTGAATAACTGAAAACGAAAAGGTCCTAAATGGTTTTGAAACAAAATTCCTACTGCACAAATCAACACTGCCGACTGGAATACTGACGGATAAAGATACCTTATAGTGTAAACAACATCAACAATATATTATAGCGTAGTTTTTCACAGGATATTGTTTCGATCAGTAAATTCCGTTACACACAGGATATAAATTGACAAAAATTCTTTAATTTTCATAGTGTAATTATTGTCACGAGATTCGGCCGAAGGCATGGCTCGTGAATTATAACAGAGAAGTTTGTTAGAACACTTGCATAACCGTTAATTATGGGAACTATTAATCTGTAGAGTTCTACAGGACCCGATCGGTCGGGCCACCATAACAATTGTTTTTTATTGTTTTTTTCAATGTCATAATTTAACAGGTTAAATCACTTTTTGTGTAATTTTAGCGTAGGATTTCCACGATTAAGTTTCCAATGAAAAGCTATAACGAACGAGTTACTATGAATTTATTATAAGTCAGAATTCTGAAAACGTGCAACTGTACCTCCATACCTCTGCAACGGAATTTCTCAATAAAAACAACACTGTATATTATCATAGAGTAATAACATAAATACATAAGCGGACTTATGTGTAGACTACACACGTCTCGCCCAGACCCCTCGAACGTCTGCAGCGACCACTCAACGGACACATTATAAGCCACCCCTTCCAAAGGGCACTGAAACAACCCCTCAACGCACATCCGCAACGACCAAGGGAAAACCTCACTGCGGGCAGTTCGGCGCGACGGCCATTTTGTTTCTAAGCACTCCCGGTGACGTCATCGCGTCCCGGTGACGTCAGACGCCGTCCATCACGAATGCAACCTGCATTGTGGGTTCCTAGAACAAGAAAAGTGGTCCATTTGGACATGGACATGGAATATTAAGAGGTAGTTTTTGTAATACAGTATTTGACACGATCAACAAAAATCTATTTCATATGCTCGATTAAAACAAAAATATCTCGGAAAATGTATCTCTTTTAGTCAATTACTAGTTATTACAATTTTTAAATAGATTAAACATAAAAAGAGTGCTCTGAAATGTGACGTCATAAGCCAGTATTTTCATACAAAATTCCGTTTTAAAAGTAACTCATTTGATATTTTGCCAAATACCCAATTCAACTGATTTTTATAAACGTCGATGGCAATGTTACGTTTTTCAAATTTACTGAAGACATAGGTCAAGCCACACTACAAGTTACAAGTGACTCGTCCAAGACAAGGCCGAAATCCGGGCCACATTATACGGTACAAGTTGTAAGGTCAAAACCTGAGTCACGTAGTGGCATTTTCTTCAGTCTATGTACGAGGCCGAGTATCATTTAACATGTTAAAAGTTTAAAGGAAGTTAAACGAGATATATTTTACAAGGCATAAGTTGCAAGGTGGTATGCCGAGCCATGTAAAACATGGTACTCGTTCCAAGGCCTTAAAGCCGAGCGATATTACACACAGTACAAATGAAGAGGCCGAAAGCCTAGTCACTAATTGGCATCGTTCCAATTCAGCCGAGCCATATTTCACAACCTAATTAAAAGTTGTCTGGAAGAAATTGCTGTTAGCAATAAGGCCGCCCATTGTAACTTTCATATTTTTTATCTCTTGTTTCTTGTGTGCAATATAGAATATTCTTATCTTATCTTTTCTTATCTTAGAGACCCAGTTTTGCAATGAGTGTGTAGGAGCCATTTGATGCGATTTAATTAAACAATATTTTTTAAGTTTGTTAATATCAAAGAAACTAAGGTAAGATCCTTAGCTTCTCTGATATTATATTCTTTTTTTGCTGCTGAAGACAATTTTAAAAACCTATTTAGAGGCTAAAAATTCCACCCGTGCCGGTACTTGAACCCGCGACCTCTGGCACGGTTAGCTAGAGGTCGCGGGTTCAAGTCCCGGCATGGGTGGAATTTTTAGCCTCTAAATAGGTTTGTTTTTTTTTAATTCATGCCTAACGCAGCCTTCTCTTTTTAACTAGGGCGTTAAAATGCACAGCCCGACCGAGCTAAGTTTGTACCTCGCTGGAATGCGGATCCTTCCCGTGATCGTCCTGTCGCGTCAGTACGGTTAACATCTTTGTCACCGATACGCGTCCTACGATTTATCGTCTCCTACTTATTGAATTTTATATTTTTGGACTGTTCTTGTTAAGTGTTTAGGGTTCCGTACCCGAAGGGTGCCAAAAGGGGACCCTATTACTAAGACTTCACTGTCCGTCTGTCCGTCTATCCGTCTGTCTGTTTGTCTGTCACCAGGTTGTATCTCATGAACAGTGATGGCTGGACAGTTGAAATTTTCACAGATGATTTATTTCTGTTGTCGCTATAACAAATACTAAAAACAGAATAAAATAAATATTTAAGGGGGGCTAACATACAACATTGTCTAAAGACAGCGCTTGCCATCTAGCGGCTATCTATGCAATCTTCACAGCGCCGATGTCAGATCGTTACATGTCAATGTTAAACGCTTCTTGTTGGTTTCTATAGATGGCGCTGTTCTCAAATTCAATCTTTGCCTAATGTTATATAGATAATGGTGCGGAACCCTTCGTGCGCGAGTCCGACTCGCACTTGGCCGGTTTTTAATGCAGATATTAATCGACGCGAGGTGCAAATTTAGCCCGGTCGGGCTACAGAAGTGTGCACCCTCCCGGGGGCGGTTCGTAAATAAATATAAAAAAATGAGAAATAATAAATGTCATTCTGATTCGGAAGCTAAGGCTATCAAGGGTTTGCTAAACAAGCTCAGAATATAAAAGGCGCACTGGTTGACTGATCAGTTGGAAAGCCCTGCACGAGATTTTCATCACATAGAGAGAGTTAGCGCGACTGGGAAGACGCCTATGCCCAGCAGTGGGCTCTATTCATGGGCTGGATAGATAGACAGACTGATCGGCTGGCCTCACACCATGACGAAGGCCTCCTAGAAGGCCAACAGGAAAGCATGCTGATCGATCATCGTCAAGACGATGTCCTCGTAACATGTTCTTTACTAAAAACCTATTTAGAGGCTAAAAATTCCACCCGTGGCGGGACTTGAACCCGCGACCTCTGGCTAAGCGTGCCAGCGCTATCCCAACTTAGCTAATAGGCAAGTGCAGGCATCAGTGAAATTTGGAGCCTCTCAAAAATTTCCAAGCATAAATTTGAACAATATTTTGACAACCTTCTTCGAGATAAATCGAAATTGTTGTACTGGCCAAACACAAGCGAGCAGCGGTCGGCAAAAGTTGTATGAAAATCCATATCTGTCGTGTCTTAGCGGCCAAATAAATTATATAGTAAAATTACCTATATCTGTCGTGTAATTTAAAAATGGAACGATCTTTTACTTCGAGACATGGCAACCAAGGAAGTAACTTATCAAAGGTTTTATTTAAAATTCGAACTGGCTTGCAGATAGAATTGAATTTAATTTAAAAATTCTTTCTTGCACTAAAAAAACAATTTTGTACAAAGGCGAGCTTAATACTAGGTAGTATTTTCTTCCAGCTAACCTACGTTGATGTGTCTGTAGAAAGCTGTTTCTTGAAAAGGAAAACAAATGAACACTTTAACGCGGGAAACATTATTGTTGTTCGTTGTCCGTCATTGATTTTGAAACGTAAAAAGTTCTACCTAGGTACACTTAGTTTTGATTTCCGCGCATTATTTAAGAAAAGTACTACGCAAGCCTTGGCCACTACTAGGCATTGATGGACTTACGTATTTGTGCCTCCGCCCACATTTACAAGTTCGTCCATCAATGCCTCTTCTGCTGGCCGCTGCAGTATTGTATTCATTTAGATAAACAGACTGACCGGCTGGCCTCACACCATGACGAAGGCCTCCTGCCCGCGGAACAGGAAGGGGTGCTGGTCGATCATCGTCTGCACGATGTCCTCGAGGTAGGGCCGCGTCATCTCGAAGCGGCCCATGTCCGAAAACTGGACGGGCAGGAGGGTCGGCCACCAGCAGATTGCCAGGTTCTTGCTGTCCATCGAGTTCAGCTTCGAGTTCTCCGCCACCCTGTCGCGGAGACGGGGGAAGGTTCGAGGGTTAGGCTGAGACTACGCTGGTGATAACAATAAGCTACTTGGAAACACTTGTTCAGGGGACGAGTCTCTAAAGGCGTGTCGTCTGCTCGTGTTTCATCATGAAACGTTACACAAAACATTCTGTTTTCTTTGCGCAATACATTTTCGTTGCTAGGCGAAGCAAAATAAAAATTTAATTTGGAGCATTGAAAACTGATTGTATTTTGTAATGTTTCATGATAAAACACGAGCAGGAGACCCGGCTTAACATGAATAGTTGGTCAATAGACAGATAGATCAATGGAGAACACTTTATTGTACGTTAAAATGGAAATTACACAGATGGTACTTAACCTAAGAGTATACAGATGGTGGCCTTATCATTAAATGTGATCTCTTCCAGGCAACCTTTGGACGAACTAGACTAATACATAATAGAGTAGTAATATTCTTACAGTGATGTTTGTTTCATTGACAATGCTTGTATTCTAGTAACTAATGGTGCAACTCGTGCAACTTAACTCGGCGCCTCGCGCTGTTCGATATTCTTCGCGAGAGATTCCTTTATGATGTGTGTATACCATTGGAATTCCGTGTGGCGCCGGATAAGGAATAGCGTCCCTCCATTTCCTTCCGTGGATGTCGTAGAAGGCGACTAAAGAAATAAATTGCAAGGAGATGGGCAACAGCGTTTTCCTGAGATTCCAACCGCATACTGCGATCGCCAACCCGCCTGCCAAGCGAGCGTGGCGATTACGGCAAAGCCCCTCATGGTTATGAAAACCACAAAGAAGGCCTATATCCTGCAGTGGGCGTCAAATGGCTGATGATGATACCATTGGAATGACATAGTACTGCTAACGCTTTGTAGACTACCAAATAGTGCTTATATAATTCTATTGAAAAACTGTGTGTGTATTAGACATTAGGGCATGGTCTAGAACTAGGATTCCCTGTGCTATGGCAACCAGGCGACGACATCACATTTATGATAGTATACACAGGCTCAGGCCATTTGTACAACCACGGCGGTCACGGGAATTGTGTTTTGTGACAATTAAGCCGTCTGGAATGATGAAATCTTAGGTCTAACTCATGTGAAAACCAAATAAGTGAAGACATGCCGAAGAACAACGTTTTTAGGATTCCGCATTCGAAGGGTGCCAAACGGGACCCTATTACTAAGACTTCACTGTTCGTCTGTCTGTCTGCCACCAGGCTGTATCTCATGAACTGTGATAGCTAGACAGTTGAAGTTTTCACAGACGATGTATTCATGATGCCGTTATAACAACAAATACTAAAAAAAGGTGGGCTCCCATACAACAAACGTGATTTTTTGCCGTCATTTGCTCAATATCAATAACGTAGACGTTTGAAATATTCAAATGTTGTATAGATAATGATACGGAACCCTCCGTACGCAAGCGAGCCCGACTCGTGGTTTGTAGAATAGTCTGTCGGTTTATTGCGTCGTAATGTCGTCCTGTAAGCTTGTTTACATTTTCCTGATCTTACGTGTGTGTATGCTTTGGGTGATAGAGATCGGCACTGTCAAGTCTATTCTGTATGTTATTGACTGCTTGTTACCTGTTTTACTCACAAAGAAAGTAAATAAAAAAAAAAAGTGGCGACATACCGGGTGAAGTGCTGGAAGATGTAGTCGAGCGTACGCCGAGCCTGCGCCGTGAGCGCAGTATTGAGGAGCGAGCGGAGCGCCAGCAGCCGCCAGCTGCGGTCCTTCAGCTCCACGCCGCCCGCTATGCA
This sequence comes from Yponomeuta malinellus, assembly GCA_947308005.1. NCBI lineage: Eukaryota > Metazoa > Arthropoda > Insecta > Lepidoptera > Yponomeutidae > Yponomeuta > Yponomeuta malinellus. The sequence goes on from OX371019.1 coordinate 8,787,610, forward strand.
GCCGCGCATCGCTGCTCGGACGAGGAACAGTGAAACATTTAATTAACTATGTGTTGCATGCGACTTCGTTCGCGTGGTAATTTTGATGTGTATTTTTCCGGGATATAAAATAGCCTATGGCAGCCGTCGACGCGGATATTCGACGCCGACATGTCGGCCATTTCTAACCGAAATCGATTAAAGACCTAAAATTCTGGGTTCTAGGCTCGAAGTTTAAAAAATAGCATCACTATAATTGTTTTTTTAATGGAAATTGTGTTATCAATTTAAAAAAAAAACTGTTTTCTGCCATATCTATCTAATTGGCTCGTCGAGTAGCGACAACAGCTTCTTTGAACTACTGCTTAAAGAAGATTACCTTCAGTCTCTTCCTCTCTTACTGCTAAATCTTCATCTCTAGCTTGCCAGCAAAATCCTTCAGCTGCACCATACTAGGCTCACTCGACCAGTAGCACTACTTTCTTGGAGAAAAAGCTCTTTATACTACACCTGCTTGGAAAGTACCTTGATACTTTATCAAATTTACGGTAGAAAGTACGTCATTGCATATCGAACAAATATGCGGGGAGAAAACGCATCTGAACCTAAATATCAAAAGCCAAAAAACTTTTACAGTGAGTTTTTATCTCCAAGTTCGCAAAATGACACTGGCCACTAGCTGTGTGTTGGATGGTGTCGGGCTGGCAGTGCGACCCTGCGGCGGCAGGATAAACAATTTGAAAAAAGAACATGTGAAAATTGCAGACGCCATTGGCGCCATTTCCAATTTGTGTGTTGTTTGAGGATTCAGTTTTCGTAGAAAGTAAAATAAAACTATCAAGCAGGTGTAGTATAAAGCACTATGTATCACTCGAGAGAAACTGCGATTCCCGATCTCGGGTGTTTTAAAGCCCTGTCACTTTCTCCTCTCGGTGAACAATGTACTATTAGGGTCGTCTCTCCTCCTCTCTCTCCTTCTCTTTCTTCCTTCTATTCCCTATCTCCTCACTCACCGGCAATATCCTCGAGCTGCGCCATACTGGGCTCGTCCAGTAGCGGCGGCAGTTTCTTGGAGAAGAAGTCCTTGAGCGCCGTGGCCACCGCGTTCACTGGGATGTCCATCGAGTCAAAGTCTATGTTGGGATCTGGAGAGGACGGGCTTTGTTAGAGAGACAGTCTGAGATGCGGATTGGCCGAGAATCGGTGATCATTGAGTAATCATGTAAAGATTGGCAGTCTCATTTATAAAAAAACACGATTCCTTAAAACACTTCTCAGAGTCTGTTTAATTAGTCTGTAGTAAAGAAAAACACGTAATCAGAGTATTTTAGAGGAATCGTGTTTCTATAAATAACACCATAGAATTTCATAGGGTAATGATAAAATGAGAAAAAACGGCCACCACTTCCAGTAACGTCTATGTTACAATTTGGACCACTTTTTTTTGTCAAGGATGTAAGCAAAATACCATCAAAGTCAAGAAATTGCTTTTAGGATTTGCCATTTCTCCTTAGTGAAGGATGATTGATCGTGCGGGTTTCCTCACACTCACCCTCGTAGAACCTGCTGAACAGCATATCGACGTGCGCCCGGTTCCCGGGCACCCGGTAGAGGCCCTCCGAGGACAGACCCTCCCGCTCGATGAACTGCACGCACTTCTCCACGAACAAAGGTATCCCGTGCTGACCCTGCCGAGGCAAACACGACGGAAGGTAAGGCTGCTGTTATGTCTGGCATGTCCTCATTTGTTTTGTTAGATTATTGTTTTTTGTTCTTGTTCTAATTAAGAAGAAGAAAATACATTTGATTGATGACACAATACTCAAAACGTAAACATAAAATCACACAACAAAATGCAACACTTAACAAAAGAAAAGACCCAATATCAGCTAAAATGTGAAGTAGCATCGAAATTATAACACGAAAACAAGCAAACAATAATAATAATAAAAAGTGTCGGAAATTTTAAGTATTGAGAAATACTTAAATAACGTTCTGTCAAGCTCTTTTCTGAGAAATTCGAAGAGACACCACTACAGTTAGCGAAATTCTCAATTCAGAAACTGGCCCTTTTTATGTTGCAGAGTGATCAGTTGCAAGGCTGATTTTCAGTTGGGTCCCAAACTGTGGCTAGCGGTACGCGTCATTCGATTTAAAAATGAAAGATATTTGAAATGTATTTCCTTAAATTACTATGTAGTGGTTGTAATTACTGTGCAGTGGTTATTGCTATACTTTTATTACTTACCAGAGGTCCACAGTTTTGTGCCGAATTCGTGTTGGACAAATGTGACGAATTCTTCTTAGAATCCTTGCTCTTTGAAAAGTCCTGTAACAAAACACAACGGCTACGATACTGAGCTTTATTTACACTATCGCGAGAGCAAAGAAGGATTATTTATAATAATAATTACAAATTGTCTATCAAGAGTAAGTTCCTACTTCGTACCAAGAAGGAAAAATGTCAGATATCTCGTCCTTTAATTGGACTCACATAGCTTAGGTTCACATAGCTACTCAGCAAAATACCAGCTGTCCCATACTGTTCATATCATGTATACATCTAACGAAATTCTATAACAACTGATATGATTTGGTCTCATAATAAAGTGGATTGTATTGACTTACCGATAACCCGTTTCATCACCATGCTAGAGGTCGTGGATTCAATACCATGGAGGCCGTTGTACTTCATTGGTGCAAATGGCCTCAGTCTGTGTGCTTTCCATGTCTGTGGTGTCCATTTCTCGTGGACATACCGCTGTAGTATCCTAGTTTGGGACCCAGGACAATTGATTGTGTTGTGTACGTTACGTGGCGTCGCGTCGCGTTACATCACGTCACGTCACTTCACGCCTCACTGTCCGACGCAAGTCCGACGTACCTTTTGCCTGCGAGCGACCCAGGACAAGTGATTTGTCCTGTGGATGTCACGTCACGTCACGTCACGTCACGCCACGTCAGGTCATACTGTGCAAGTCCGACGTACCTTCTGCCTGCGATCGTGTTTGCTGAAGGCGTGCCGGCGGCGTGTGTCCGCCGTATTGGACGAGGAGTTGTCTTGTGTAGACGACGGGTACTCCCCCGTCAGGATCTGGAACAATAGGCCAGGTGACTTTTTGAACACTTCACTCTCATTCAAGATTCTTTATAACTAACCCCCCATTTCGCGTTTTAATCAAATTGCCAACCGCTGTCAGTTTCTCTTTTCATGCGAGGAGGAGTTGTCTTGTACGACCCGATAGGATCTGGAACAGTCGGGTAGTTGACAAATATACTTCACTCTAGTTCGAGAGGCAATCGTCTGTTTTCAATAATTCCTTATCAAAAACTCACCTACTGTTTCTCGTACACTAACAAATTATTAATCTACTCTTAACAGGTTTTTTTTTTGTTGTAAAATAAATATCATTAACTTATTGAAACAACAGGAGAACGGAACGTTTTGAGACATTTATGAATTGTAAAGTATATTAAGTTCAATTCAACGACGCGCCCTCGATGTTGTAGAGTGTAAGTGTGGTGTAGACTTACTTTAAATTTTTCATTCACTTGCACATGTTTGCCACTTAGTTACTATATGCGGAAACTTATTCTTAGCTTATGTGTAGTTATTCAAAGTCTCTGTCCATTTATTATGTAAGCTGCAAGTTTCCCAAATAAATAATAATAATAATAATAAAAATAAGTTCTATTAATGAAAATAAACTATTCTATTATTATTTTGCCAACGGGACATTTTGCGGACGGGAAGTTTTGAGCACGCGGGTCGTTTTGAGTATGGGAGATTCTGCGACAAATCCGAGTAAACAGGCCGAATGACCCGAGGGGGCGATCCTGTGGAGCGGAGCCGATGACGTATACGACTGCCGCGTTTGTCCAGCGGTTAACACGCTTGACTACCAAAAAGGAGCTCGTGTGTTGGATTCCACTGGAGGCCGCCGTATTTGATTTGTACCAATGGCCTCAGTCTGGGTGTAATTCCATGTTTGTGATGTCCTTGCCCACTTTATTAGTTTGTGAGCAGGTCAAGTGATTGTGTTGTGTGGAAGTTATTATTACTTTGTGAGCAGGTCAAGTGATTGTGTTGTGTGGAAGTTATTATTACATTGTGAGCAGGTCAAGTGATTGTGTTGTGTGGAAGTTATTATTACTTTGTGAGCAGGTCAAGTGATTGTGTTGTGTGGAAGTTATTATTACTTTGTGAGCAGGTCAATTGATTGTGTTGTGTGGAAGTTATTATTACTTTGTGAGCAGGTCAAGTGATTGTGTTGTGTGGAAGTTATTATTACTTTGTGAGCAGGTCAATTGATTGTGTTGTGTGGAAGTTATTATTACTTTGTGAGCAGGTCAAGTGATTGTGTTGTGTGGAAGTTATTATTACTTTGTGAGCAGGTCAATTGATTGTGTTGTGTGGAAGTTATTATTACTTTGTGAGCAGGTCAAGTGATTGTGTTGTGTGGAAGTTATTATTACTTTGTGAGCAGGTCAAGTGATTGTGTTGTGTGGAAGTTATTATTACATTGTGAGCAGGTCAAGTGATTGTGTTGTGTGGAAGTTATTATTACATTGTGAGCAGGTCAAGTGATTGTGTTGTGTGGAAGTTATTATTACTTTGTGAGCAGGTCAAGTGATTGTGTTGTGTGGAAGTTATTATTACTTTGTGAGCAGGTCAAGTGATTGTGTTGTGTGGAAGTTATTATTACTTTGTGAGCAGGTCAATTGATTGTGTTGTGTGGAAGTTATTATTACTTTGTGAGCAGGTCAATTGATTGTGTTGTGTGGAAGTTATTATTACTTTGTGAGCAGGTCAAGTGATTGTGTTGTGTGGAAGTTATTATTACTTTGTGAGCAGGTCAAGTGATTGTGTTGTGTGGAAGTTATTATTACTTTGTGAGCAGGTCAATTGATTGTGTTGTGTGGAAGTTATTATTACTTTGTGAGCAGGTCAATTGATTGTGTTGTGTGGAAGTTATTATTACTTTGTGAGCAGGTCAATTGATTGTGTTGTGTGGAAGTTATTATTACTTTGTGAGCAGGTCAAGTGATTGTGTTGTGTGGAAGTTATTATTACTTTGTGAGCAGGTCAAGTGATTGTGTTGTGTGGAAGTTATTATTACTTTGTGAGCAGGTCAATTGATTGTGTTGTGTGGAAGTTATTATTACTTTGTGAGCAGGTCAAGTGATTGTGTTGTGTGGAAGTTATTATTACTTTGTGAGCAGGTCAAGTGATTGTGTTGTGTGGAAGTTATTATTACTTTGTGAGCAGGTCAATTGATTGTGTTGTGTGGAAGTTATTATTACTTTGTGAGCAGGTCAATTGATTGTGTTGTGTGGAAGTTATTATTACTTTGTGAGCAGGTCAATTGATTGTGTTGTGTGGAAGTTATTATTACTTTGTGAGCAGGTCAATTGATTGTGTTGTGTGGAAGTTATTATTACTTTGTGAGCAGGTCAAGTGATTGTGTTGTGTGGAAGTTATTATTACTTTGTGAGCAGGTCAAGTGATTGTGTTGTGTGGAAGTTATTATTACTTTATGAGCAGGTCAATTGATTGTGTTGTGTGGAAGTTATTATTACTTTGTGAGCAGGTCAAGTGATTGTGTTGTGTGGAAGTTATTATTACTTTGTGAGCAGGTCAATTGATTGTGTTGTGTGGAAGTTATTATTACTTTGTGAGCAGGTCAATTGATTGTGTTGTGTGGAAGTTATTATTACTTTGTGAGCAGGTCAATTGATTGTGTTGTGTGGAAGTTATTATTACTTTGTGAGCAGGTCAAGTGATTGTGTTGTGTGGAAGTTATTATTACTTTGTGAGCAGGTCAATTGATTGTGTTGTGTGGAAGTTATTATTACTTTGTGAGCAGGTCAAGTGATTGTGTTGTGTGGAAGTTATTATTACATTGTGAGCAGGTCAAGTGATTGTGTTGTGTGGAAGTTATTATTACTTTGTGAGCAGGTCAAGTGATTGTGTTGTGTGGAAGTTATTATTACTTTGTGAGCAGGTCAAGTGATTGTGTTGTGTGGAAGTTATTATTACTTTTGTGAGCAGGTCAAGTGATTGTGTTGTGTGGAAGTTATTATTACTTTGTGAGCAGGTCAAGTGATTGTGTTGTGTGGAAGTTATTATTACTTTGTGAGCAGGTCAATTGATTGTGTTGTGTGGAAGTTATTATTACTTTGTGAGCAGGTCAAGTGATTGTGTTGTGTGGAAGTTATTATTACTTTGTGAGCAGGTCAAGTGATTGTGTTGTGTGGAAGTTATTATTACTTTGTGAGCAGGTCAAGTGATTGTGTTGTGTGGAAGTTATTATTACTTTGTGAGCAGGTCAATTGATTGTGTTGTGTGGAAGTTATTATTACTTTGTGAGCAGGTCAAGTGATTGTGTTGTGTGGAAGTTATTATTACTTTGTGAGCAGGTCAATTGATTGTGTTGTGTGGAAGTTATTATTACTTTGTGAGCAGGTCAATTGATTGTGTTGTGTGGAAGTTATTATTACTTTGTGAGCAGGTCAAGTGATTGTGTTGTGTGGAAGTTATTATTACTTTTGTGAGCAGGTCAAGTGATTGTGTTGTGTAGAAGTTATTATTACTTTGTGAGCAGGTCAAGTGATTGTGTTGTGTGGAAGTTATTATTACTTTGTGAGCAGGTCAATTGATTGTGTTGTGTGGAAGTTATTATTACTTTGTGAGCAGGTCAAGTGATTGTGTTGTGTGGAAGTTATTATTACTTTGTGAGCAGGTCAATTGATTGTGTTGTGTGGAAGTTATTATTACTTTGTGAGCAGGTCAATTGATTGTGTTGTGTGGAAGTTATTATTACTTTGTGAGCAGGTCAAGTGATTGTGTTGTGTGGAAGTTATTATTACTTTGTGAGCAGGTCAATTGATTGTGTTGTGTGGAAGTTATTATTACTTTGTGAGCAGGTCAATTGATTGTGTTGTGTGGAAGTTATTATTACTTTGTGAGCAGGTCAATTGATTGTGTTGTGTGGAAGTTATTATTACTTTGTGAGCAGGTCAAGTGATTGTGTTGTGTGGAAGTTATTATTACTTTGTGAGCAGGTCAATTGATTGTGTTGTGTGGAAGTTATTATTACTTTGTGAGCAGGTCAATTGATTGTGTTGTGTGGAAGTTATTATTACTTTGTGAGCAGGTCAAGTGATTGTGTTGTGTGGAAGTTATTATTACTTTGTGAGCAGGTCAATTGATTGTGTTGTGTGGAAGTTATTATTACTTTGTGAGCAGGTCAATTGATTGTGTTGTGTGGAAGTTATTATTACTTTGTGAGCAGGTCAATTGATTGTGTTGTGTGGAAGTTATTATTACTTTGTGAGCAGGTCAAGTGATTGTGTTGTGTGGAAGTTATTATTACTTTGTGAGCAGGTCAATTGATTGTGTTGTGTGGAAGTTATTATTACTTTGTGAGCAGGTCAATTGATTGTGTTGTGTGGAAGTTATTATTACTTTGTGAGCAGGTCAATTGATTGTGTTGTGTGGAAGTTATTATTACTTTGTGAGCAGGTCAAGTGATTGTGTTGTGTGGAAGTTATTATTACTTTGTGAGCAGGTCAATTGATTGTGTTGTGTGGAAGTTATTATTACTTTGTGAGCAGGTCAATTGATTGTGTTGTGTGGAAGTTATTATTACTTTGTGAGCAGGTCAATTGATTGTGTTGTGTGGAAGTTATTATTACTTTGTGAGCAGGTCAAGTGATTGTGTTGTGTGGAAGTTATTATTACTTTGTGAGCAGGTCAATTGATTGTGTTGTGTGGAAGTTATTATTACTTTGTGAGCAGGTCAATTGATTGTGTTGTGTGGAAGTTATTATTACTTTGTGAGCAGGTCAATTGATTGTGTTGTGTGGAAGTTATTATTACTTTGTGAGCAGGTCAAGTGATTGTGTTGTGTGGAAGTTATTATTACTTTGTGAGCAGGTCAATTGATTGTGTTGTGTGGAAGTTATTATTACTTTGTGAGCAGGTCAATTGATTGTGTTGTGTGGAAGTTATTATTACTTTGTGAGCAGGTCAATTGATTGTGTTGTGTGGAAGTTATTATTACTTTGTGAGCAGGTCAAGTGATTGTGTTGTGTGGAAGTTATTATTACTTTGTGAGCAGGTCAATTGATTGTGTTGTGTGGAAGTTATTATTACTTTGTGAGCAGGTCAATTGATTGTGTTGTGTGGAAGTTATTATTACTTTGTGAGCAGGTCAATTGATTGTGTTGTGTGGAAGTTATTATTACTTTGTGAGCAGGTCAAGTGATTGTGTTGTGTGGAAGTTATTATTACTTTGTGAGCAGGTCAATTGATTGTGTTGTGTGGAAGTTATTATTACTTTGTGAGCAGGTCAATTGATTGTGTTGTGTGGAAGTTATTATTACTTTGTGAGCAGGTCAATTGATTGTGTTGTGTGGAAGTTATTATTACTTTGTGAGCAGGTCAAGTGATTGTGTTGTGTGGAAGTTATTATTACTTTGTGAGCAGGTCAATTGATTGTGTTGTGTGGAAGTTATTATTACCTTATGCGCAGCCTCATGCAGCGGCGGGGGCGGCAGCGGTCGCGGTCTCCTACTCTCGCCGTCGGAGCTGCCCTCGCTCGATTCGCTTGCTGTTGTAACAAACAATTACATGTTGAGTTCATTGTATAATGCTCGGCACACAACTTGAACATAAATACGCGTAGTGGGGGTGAGTTTGCGACGGACACTTGGAGCTAAATGAAGAGTAACTTTTTATTATTATTATTATTTATCTACGTCAAGAAATATTGTAACTTTAAATCCTTGGTTTAGTGATGGTCCTGCGAGATTCGTGTTACCGAGTGCGGGAGCAATGTCAAATTCTGATTTATGTACATTTTAAGTTTTAAGCCTGCGAGGAGTTGGTGCCAGGACAAGTGATTGTGTTGTATTGATGTCACGTCACGTCACGCTGACGGTCACACTGTGCAAGTCCGACGTACCTTTTGCCTGCGATCGTGTTTGGGCGGGCCCACAAGCGTGCACAGCTTGTGCACTCACGCTCTCTGCACGAGCAGCGGGTTGCCCAGCGAGCGCTTCTCGTAGTGCCGCGACGCAATCGTAAGCTAGATATGATCAGTGAGACACAACTTAGATAGATCGACGACCTACCTTTATCGTCGTGCGTCCTCGCCCGATAGCCGGTGGGCAGCTCGGGCGGGCCCACGAACATGCCCAGCTTGGGCACCCGCGGGCTCTGCACGGGCAGCAGGTTGCCCAGCGAGCGCTTCTTGTAGTGGCGGGGCGCGGCGTGCGCGCGGCGGCGGGGGGGCTGCAGCCGCGCCGCGCCCCCGCCCGACGCCGAGCTGGAACCCGAGCTGTCCGTCTCCGAGAACGCTGCGGGAGAGGGGTTTGAACCAACGAAAGGTTTACATAACGCACGACATCATCAAGCATCATGTACATACTGGTCTACGCTGACATACAGGAGAGTTCTTCTTTATATATTTTTTACTACATACATAAAGTCACGCCTGTATCCCAGAGGAGGGGCAGGCAGAGACCACGGACTGCCACTTGCAACGATCCTGACAGATCACTTTCGCTTCCTCAACATTCATTAGTCGTTACACGCACGCACGCCGGTTTCGGGTACTTTTTATCTTGCAAACGAATAACGGAAGAAAATACCACAGTTAGGGGCTAGTTTGTAGAACTTGACATTTACGTTTACCTCAACTTATATTCCCTTTTTTTTTTCACAAACAAAACTTAAATAAAATACTAGAGCGTACGAAAGACATTTGCAGGATGACCGCCGCGAGGGGGCGCGCGGGTCCTATGTCAAGCAATAAGGCTGAATATAAATAGTCTTCAAACGGTCTTGGCTAAGAGTAGACGTAGCTATATGCACGCGCATGTACAATACTTGTGGAATACAATAAAATATTGAGTATAAAAATTAGGTACTCGAGACAGGCGAACGTGCATGCACAGCACGTTTCCAACGTGACCTATCAGGGATACAGACGTCATTTTATTGTATATTTCTTTATTAATCTAGAAGTATCCAAACAAATTAATAACATGTCCCTTTTTTTCTCTTTTTCATATAAATTAACCTCGCCATGTTTCTTGCATGACATAAAACAGACAAGACACAAACGCAACTCACAGGGCTGATGCAGGGGCGCTTTCTCGTGCCTCCGATGCCGCCGCGGACGCGTCATCGACGGCGCCTCCATGTATTCGTTCGCTTCCTTGATCTGCGAATAACAGTCCGTCAGTCATCGAACCTCTTCGAAGTATGTTATGTTATACTTTCCTCTACGAAACTCTTAACATTCGTAAGCACTACCCGTGTTTAAGATCTGCGAATCAATGCGAAACCCGCTCGGACTTTTTCGGCAAAAATTCAAGTAAGTGAATCCGGACTTTAAAAGTTAACAGTGGGTCGGTAGGTCGGTCGGTGTGTCCGTAGGTCGGTCGGTCATAAACAAATTTTCGTCCACTGCTGATCACAGGTCTCCCTCAGACTCGCACGTGCTCCCATGACCAAGAACCCAGGAACAGAGGCCTGAAAGCATTTATGCCGAAAAACGCTATCCAGTCGCAGGTTTTTGGGCCCTAGGTCATGTAAAAATCCAATTTACACGATTAAGAGATTTTTTGTGCTATAATGCTTCTTTTTTCAATTCCAGTGAACCTCATTAAGCCATTTAGAATTTATTATTTCCAAAAGCTATCTGTAATTTAATGTTAAGCTTTTATTTTCAATGACGGTGCTACTAACCCTCATGGAGCCCTTAAATTCCCCCCCACGTACCTGTGCATACTGCGCGTCCAGTTCAGTCTCGGAGCTGACCCCGGACGGGTGGTGGTGGTGCGCCTGTTGACCCGAGTGGGACCACCCGGAACGCTGGGACTGTTGGCGAAAATACCGTAGTCAGGGGCTGGTTTGTAACACTTGACATTTACGTTTACCGCAACTTATATTTTATTTATTTATTTATTAGGCGCACGAAACAGATGTTAGCCAGAACATTATCGAGATAACATCAATTACTTTGTAAGATCCAGACTAATCTACAAAACATGTGTACACAGCATGATCACAATATAAGAAATTAAAATTGGACGAGTTACTTACCCCCAGTTTCTCGTACACTAACACGCTGTTAATCTACTGTTAACAGCTGTCAATTGACCAGTGTATACAAAAAAAACCACTGACAGCTGTTAACAGTAGATTAACAGCTTGTTAGTGTACGATAAACCGGTGGTTAGACTAACATAATATTCTATAGGTATATTTTTATTTTCAATCAAGGTTTGATCAAGCTCAATCAAGCCAGAAACTGAAGAACATAAGAGGAAGATAAGTTTCCCAAGGTTCAGGCCGACAATCTGTGCCGTGGGTGCATACCTGAGCTGATACTGAGCACAAGTATTTTTTCCGCTGCATCGACACATCGTGCACCTACTGACTCTTTCATCATCATCAACCCATTATGTCCCCACCGAGGGGGAGTTCAATATATGTGCTACTGCCCTGAATTTTTTCACGTTTCTACAATCACCTATTTACCTAGGAGAGGGGGGGGACGCCCTACTCGGACAAAAATTTGCGCTTTAAAGCTTAATATCTCGCAAACGGAACCCTAAATCAATAAGTTGTCTTCGTACACCCACAATATTTTTCAGCGACCAATCCAACGATACTCCACAACATGGTGTAGGCGAGAAAACAAAATGCAACTCTAATTTAGGTGGGGGAGGTACCCAAGAATTTTTTTTTTAAATATTATGTCTTACCGTTTTGTCGGCGTTATTAATATGTATCATCATCATCAACCCATTATGTCCCCACCGAGGGGCACGGGTCTCTTCCCTGAGGAAGGTATAGGCCATACTCCACCACGGGGGCCAAGTCCGGATTGGTGGAGGCTTGTAGACTAGTGGCTCGTCTACTGTCAGAAGTTGTCAAGCCGCCCTGAGGCCTCTGACTTGGCTTAACGACTGCCATCTATCGACGGCAGCCGGCACCAACAGCTTAACGTGCCTTGCGAAGCACGGAACCGCTCGGAAAAATGCCACTAGCGTTAGGCATAGACGGCGACCCATCCATGCACTGAACGCGCCCAGTGTTGCTTAACCTTCGTGATCGTTTAAGATCACTCAGGCAGCCGGGGCTACGAGCGATTCTACGACTGACTCTTTACTCTTTCTCTTTCGTAGTAGATTAATTTCTCTTCTGCCTTTGTTTTGCTTCTACTTTTTACTTTATTTCCTATTTCTACACGCTTTTTTCTCGGTGGTTTGAAAGGCGCGGTTATGTAATTAGTAATTAAAAATGGCATTCATTTAGACTATTACTTTTAAGTGTAGACGTAAATTAAAAACATAATTGTTGAGAAATCTTGCTTAAAAAAATGCGCGAACAATCAGCACCGCTTCGCCGCCTAACAGAACAATGACCCACGGACCGCTCTGGAAGGATACTAATGGTTCTAATAGATTCGAGTTAGCGCCGAGATATTTTTGAAATGTGCATTTTTTTCTTAAATAAACTAGCAAGTCGATTATAATCGATAGCTATTTACAGGCACGTTCATTTTGCTATGCCTTTCAAACCACCTAAAATTAATGCAGTATATTAGAATGTATGTGGTGTTAAAAAAAAAAACATGTATTGCTTCTTTCTTTAAGAGACGATCGCGGGCGCAGTGGATGTTACAATGCCACCGACGTGCTGCTGCCCATTACACACTCATCGAACGTACGCAAAATATGTGAGTCTCTTCATACAATTCATGCAATTCATCCATACAGTCAATCGTCTATTAAATTTGTTCCATTACCCCCCGATTTCTCCTACGCTAACAATCCGTTAACAGACTGTTGACGACTGTTGGCTACAAAAAACCAACTGACAGCCGTTAATAGTAGATAAACGCAGTTTGGCGAATAATTTATAAAATTTAAAACTCTGCGATACCAAAGTCAATAAATATAAATTAAAAAAAAAAAAAAAAAAAAAAAAAAAAAAAACCAGACAGTTGTACGAGAAACTGAAAAAGCTGTTCTTACTGTCCCACTGCAGGGCACAGGCCTTCTCTCAGAGAGACAGAGAGTATGGGCTTAATTACCCCGCGCGCCCACCGCAGATTGGCAATTTCAAGCGCTGAGGTATGTGAACACCTCATCGTGTCCTCACGAAGTTTTCCTTCACAATTAGCGAGTGGTATTGCGACTAAGTATTACGTTTTATTACCTTCCTCTCCCGCGTGTGCGGCGGACCGATGGTGATGTGTTGCAGGGCGTCACTGACCATCGTGTAGTTGTTCATGTCTAGTTTTCCGGGTTGCTGGAATATACAGAGTGTTGTGAGCTCACTCGGGTGATTCAGCCATTCGAGATTGGACCGTTGGGGCGTTGACAGCGTTTGTGTGTCAGTGCGTGTAACAATAGTACACTGTTACCCTAGGAGTGAAAGTAACTTATTTATCCCTCGACCTCGTGTCGGGACTACATAAGTCTTTCGCCCGAGATAAACACTGTGCTTTTCATTACGAATATAAGGAAAGTAAAAATAAAAACATGAACTAGCTAAAATGTTAATACAGCTCTGCTATACGGACGTACAAACAAAACTCAGCAACTCGAAAAAAAAAATGAAGATCGGATTGCCTGTTTTTTCTTTCGTCGCTGGCTAGCTGAAATTTGAAGTTGGAACACGTTTCAACAGAAATAAGAAATTAGAACTAGTAATTTTCTACCCTCTGCAGCCAGTGATCTATCAAAGCTATAGTTAGATCCAGCAGCTAGTATTACCTTCAGGGTCTGCGAGTAGCGCAGTCTTGGTAGGTGTGGCGCGGGTGGTCCGTGGTGAAACCCGGGTCTGTCGCGCATGTAGGCTTTCTGGACCGGACCGGTCCGATGATAAAATACATTGAAGCATCCGGTTTACTAATGTATTGCCAAAAATCGTTTCCCAAAGTATTACTTTCCAAACTATTTTCCGCAAATTATCACTTGGCAAAAAAACATTTCTCAAAACAACTTAAAGCAAATAAACAGTTAGCAAAAGTTATTATGGCAAGTTATTGTTTACCAAATAAATACTTGGTCAAAATTCATTTTACCAAGCATTATTCAGTCAAAAGTATCGTTTGGCAAAAACGGCGGTATCCCACGTTTTGCCATATCATAATGTAGGGTACCTATGACTTTTCCATGCACCAACCTTGTTTAAGTTTGACACAAAACTAAGTTTTTTAGTGAAATATTTTTTTTCGCTTTTATATAAAAAAAAGAACTAAAACTAACAAAATGCGAAATATAAATTTAATCAAACAATTATTTGCTATATAACACTTGCCAAAATAAAACGTTAGCATAATAAACGTTTGTCTTAATAAAACTTGACGCAGTAAAATTATGCGAAATGATAATTTGACCAAATGAATAAAATGCGAAATGAAAACTTGCTAAAGTTTCATTTGGGAAATGAAACTGATGCCATAAGTTTATTGGGAAGTAAAATTTGGCGAAAAATACTTTGGCTAAACGGCGGTATCCCGAAGCATCCAGTAACACACTGCCTTCTACTGCAGTCAACGCTGCATCAAAGCTACCGTCAGATCGTATCAAAGCTACTTTTACATCCAGCGGCAAGTTTTACCTTGAGGGTCTGGGAGTGGCGCAGCCTGGGCGGCGGCGGCGCGGGGCGGGCGCGGCCCGTGGTGAAGGCGCGCAGCCCGTAGCCGGCGGGCTGCCACATGCCGCCGCCGTCTGTAGGAACGTGGGCTTTAAGGGTGCTGTTACGTCGATCATGCTGTCTCGGTCGCACTATTCAATTTTTTTTATATTGTACTACAATATGAGTAAACTTTTGACAATAAAGTTGTGGTCCGAGGGTTTCATGCATAATTAAATTACGGACATTTTGGATATATTTTCATTTTTCTATACGTAGTTCCTAATAAAGAAAAGTTGTTCAAATTTTTAATGAAATATTTTCAGTCAAAACCTAGGATAAGAAAAATATGCCTTGAAGATCTGCAATTTAATTATCCATCAAACCCTCAGACCGCATTCATCAAAAATATACTAATTTTATTACAATATTAAAAAAATTAAGCAGTAGGGGTGAGAACGGCAGTAGGGGTGGGGTGGTTTTCGGGCGCTCCGATCAGGTCGGAATTACACGCGCTCTTTTATGTTCTAGTTACGCAGGGTTACCTCTAAAACGTCAATGGTTTTTATTTATATTATTCATCAGACAGACACAACAGATAGGCCAGTACATTTTGAAGATAGGATTAATTGATATGCAAAATCTAGACTATTCTTAAAACATGTGTACACGGCATGATCATTATTTAAGAAACTTCAATTCAATGCTTTTCTATGGCACCCCTAGAATTCTGCCAATGACAAGACGATTTACGAGGGTCATTCAATAAATACTTAGCCTCCAAAAAGTAAACGAAAATTTTGGAAAAGTGGCAATTTATTTTTCAACATAGTCTCCTTTTAGTTCGATACACTTAGCCCAGCGATGCTCCAACTTTTTTAACTTGTCC
Source organism: Yponomeuta malinellus (assembly GCA_947308005.1). Lineage (NCBI taxonomy): Eukaryota > Metazoa > Arthropoda > Insecta > Lepidoptera > Yponomeutidae > Yponomeuta > Yponomeuta malinellus. Next base: position 8,803,143 of record OX371019.1, read on the forward strand.
GAAAAATAGTCTTTGTCAAACTCTGCAAAATAGGCCTCCGTGGCGGCGATGACCTCCTCATTTGATCCATATCTATTCCCGGCGAGAGATTTTTTCATATTAGGAAACAGAAAGAAGTCACAAGGGGCCAAAACTAGAGAATACGGTGGATGGGGCAGCAATTCGTAGCGTAATTCGACCAATTTGGCCATGGCAACGGCAGACGTGTGAACCGGTGCGTTGTCGTGGTGAAACAGCACTTTTTTCTTCGCCAGATGGGGTCGTTTTTTCTTTAATTCGGCGTCGAATCGGCCCAATAAATCGGCATAGTAAAGCCCTGTAATTGTTTTACCCTTCTCGAGGTAATCGATGTAGATCACACCTTGTGAATCCCAGAAAACGGTGGCCATAACTTTTCCGGCCGATTTTACAGTTTTCGCCTTCTTTGGAGCACGTTTCCCGGTCTGGATCCATTGTTTTGATTGCTCCTTGGTCTCTGGTGTGTACCAGTGGATCCAAGTTTCATCGACGGTCACAAAACGATGCAAAAACTCCGCTGGATTCCGCTTGAACAGCGCCAAACACGTCTCCGATGTGGTCTCACGGTTGCACTTGTTTTCCGGTGTGAGTAAACGCGGCACTCATCGCGCCGACAGCTTTCTCATGCCGAGTTCCTCGTGAAGAATATGATGCACTGTTCCTTCTGAAATGCCTACAGTCTCAGCTAGCTCCCGAACCTTCAATCGGCGATCTGCCAATACGAGATCATGGATTTTTTTTATGTTTTCCTCCGTAGCAGCTGTTTTCGGTGCACCTGGACGTGGTTCATCAAAAACCGACGTACGGCCACGTGCGAACTCGTTGAACCAATTCTTGATGGTGACCATCGATGGAGAAGAGTCACCGTACACAGCATCCAAGCGCTCTTTGATTTCGATGCGCGTTTTCCCTTCCAAAAATAGGAATCGAATCACCGAACGATATTGCTCCTTTTCCATTTTTGTAAAACCGATCGATACGTTCGCTTCCATAAGTTGTCAAATTAAAACAAATGAAGGGATTGGAATGAAAATTTGAAAAAAGAATTAAAAAAGAATGTGCTACACTGTGGTAAAACTCTTTTGAAACCACAGCGCCCTCTGGCGATGAGGCTAGGTACTTATTGAATGCACCTCGTACTTAGTAAGACCCATTTTAAAGTCATGATGAATTTAGATGACCCTGTTAAGTTTTTAAATACAGATTAATGAAAGTAAAGTATTAACCTACATACTACTAGTATTGATAGGAGATTAGTGAACTTGAGATTTTAGGACCTCCTTCTTAGAAATCCTCTTTAAAAAATATCAATCTGAGAAAAAAATAATAGAGCAAAAGTTGTCGCAAAATACAAAGCCTGTTTTGTAAAGTAATTGTTTCAAGAATTGTGCATTTTGGAGGTAACCCTGATACTGTTAAAACCGCATAGAAATACAATCGGTCTGGATTTAGTACGAATAATGACCCATCATTGTAGTTTCTGCATGCAATGTGCACTTTTGGATAAATTACTATCGTGATACAATGCAAATCGTTTCGACCTTCAGCTAATACGAAACAAAATGCGCGAAATATAACAGTTGCTGTGAAAAAATATGGCAACCTCAAGAGGATTTATTTTAGAGATTTTACAAAACCCTTTAGTAAAAGGACCACCGAACATAAAATAGTATTCTTTTTCCAAAGTTTTAAATAAACACAACGAAACTTACATGCATAACAAATATAAATATACCGCAAATTAATCCGTAACATAATAAGAACACAGAGCATAATTAAACAAATCCAAATATAATTACAAACCTACCTCAAACGCCTCCAGAAACACACAAAATATCTAAACTACAACACACAATCCTGAGCCCCACCGCTATAGAAATAAGGTTGCTAATGGTCTGACGCATGCAAATCACCTGATTCGTGTGTGCTGAGTGAGTCCTCCGAACAGTTGAGATCGGCTGCGTTGCAATATGGAGGATCATTTTAGATTTCAGTACAATATATTAAAGTTATTGACGAAAAATGAAGGTAGATGAAAACAAGCGCCACCTGGGCTCATATGCAAAATAAAAACACGTTAAGTTTTTTAATGACTCGCTTTTCTCATACATAAATATATATTTAACGAGGTTTTTAAAGAGCGACGAATGCTTTTATCTTAAAAAAACATTTTGTCGAAAACAGTAAATGAAGATTTTCGGAGTACAGGCAAAGAAATGCATCAAAGAAATCTTCGGTGGTACTTGTCAGCCTCCATCTTGAAATACTAATACTAATACTAATTAGTATTAAGCCCGCCTATTGTACATTATTTGCTAAGTGCAATAAAGAATTTTAATAATAGTAATAAATACAAAAATGTTAAAAGTTGTTTTACAATGGCTAAAAAGATTGAGAATTTCAGGCGAACATGTTGGTTAACACTCATCTACCTCCATTAACTTACACCCGGTTGCTCGTACGCTGACAATATGTGAACTAACTGTTCGTATAATCCTTGGCGTAATGCCAAAAATGTCGCTTATGTTTACTTTTGTATTTTGTACTTTAAACATTGTATTTCTCATACAGTTTCTAATAGAGAAATATGACGCATTAAACACGGATATTCTTTACCAAAATATAAACGGAAAAATTTCAGAAATATCTATTTTATCTTTTGGTGAGCTTACGGACCACATTTGTCAAAATAATTATATAGATAAGTATTTGACTGCCCCGTTGGACCAGCCGTTAAGGCGCTTACTACCAAGTTAGAGGTCGTTGGTTCGATTCCCACTGGGTGCCGCCGTAAATTTGTACACATGGGTCTGGGCGTATTTTCATGTTTGTGACGTCCTTGCCTGGTTACCATAGCACAGGGTATGATAGTTTGGGGCCAGGTCAAGTGATTGTATTGTGTGGAAGTTTGTATTATTATTGTCATTCTTTTTAAAATATGCGAGCGAGATGTAATGCCAAAGACCTAGACGCTCTGTTTTAAGAAACATCTGTCAACTTCTAACAGTCACAGTTGCTAACGTACGTGAAACCGGGGTACATAGTTAATTTATTAGTTTGTGTGACGTGTTACTACACAGTAGTAACTTACGCGATAGATCCTGGTGCATTCTGTGGTCCGGAGGCGCTGGTTCGGGCGGCGTACTTGGCGGCGGGTACACGCTGAATCCTGTTAGAAAAAATAAAAATATTACTAATACCACACCCACTCAGAAGCTGTCTCGTTCACAAACGGGTCACAAAGTTCGTCATTTCTCCTTTATAAATGTGCGGCGGGAAAAGTTATATGGAATTTCATTACTGCCCTCCGTAGCAGCGCAGGAGTGTTGTATGAAAATCCATTCCTGTCTTGCTAGCGTTCTTTTGTTTTTCAGCAGCGAACAAAAAATAATACAAACGTCAAATCTGAAAAAGGTTTTATATCAACTAAATAGAAAAAAAGAGGTAGGATTTTTTTTTTGTACTCGTTTTTCAATTAAAGGAGGTTGGCCACCTTTTTCTGCACTACGAAAAAAAACAAGCGCGGCAATTCGATTTGTTTTTTTTTTTTTAATTTTGTCTTTTACTAAATTTATAATTTAACAGTACGCTTTTAATGATTCTTAGTAATTTTATTTTCGTCGTAGGCGTAGTATAAGAGCACTATGTATCACTCGGGAGAAAGTTCTATTTCTCCCCTCCGTACATTGTACACCGGAAAGAACAAACACAAAATATTTACAAAGGTAGTCAGGAGCTGCAGTTAATTTATTACGATATACAAGACCCTCAGAGGGTCTGCGGCGAGCACATGTCAACTCTGCGCGCTCACTATATACGCTAACATTCATGCATCGCGCAAGCAAAGTCGGCAATAAACACAGTAAAGGGCTTTTTTTTTTCAAAACCGAGATATTTTCACTATTGGTTACTAGTCGGTTCCTGTAACCAATAGTGGTAATATCTCGGTTTTGAAAAAGAATGTCCCTTACTGTATTTATTTTTGGGACAGCTGAAGAGTTACACATGACGCACCATAAATACACGCTGAAATCTGGATGGTTCGAAAGCCGCGGTTATGTATTAAAAATGGTATCTATTTAGACTATTACTTTTTAATTAAGATGTAAATAAAAAAAAAACAATTGAGTTGAGAAATTTTGTTTCGAGTTGAGAAAATTAATTAAAAAAATGCGCGATCTATCAGAACAATAACCCGCGGACCCGCGGCGCGCACGCACAGGTCTACCAATGGTTCTAATAGATTCTAGTTAGTCTAGATATTTTTGGATAGTGCCTTATTTAAAAAACTAGCGTATCCGATAACTCTAGGCACGTTCATTTTACTATGGCTTTCAAACCACCCAAAATTCTTGGTGTATCTTGTTAACCTCCGACGAACAACAGTTGGCCCTCCCCAGGTTTGCCTGGCGGTAAATTTCCGGAAGAGCACAATCACCCGCTCTTCCCTAGTCTTAATATTTTACGACCTAGCAGCATTTAGTTTACCTTTCAAGAAGCCTCTATTCTTGGAATTGTTGAGCGTGTCGCTATATTCGGAGTCGATGTCGGCGCGGGAGTCGGGCCCGATGAGGAGGTCCAGCGAGTTCGTTAGCTTGTGCTCCATTCTGCGAATGTAACAATATTTGTTGGTACGACTTGATCTTACATACATAAGCAGCCTATATACGTCCCACTGTATGGCACATGCCTTCTTTCAGGGAGAGAGTATGGGCTTAATCACCACGCGTGCCCACCGCGGATTGGCGAATTCAAGCGCTGAGGTATGTGAATAGCTCAGACACACAGGTTTACTCACAATGTTTTCGTTCACCGTTAGCGAGTAGTATTGCTACTATAACTTCACAAATTTGCATAACTTAGAAAACAAAGTCATAGGTACATGCACGCACTGGGAATTAAACCTGGGTCTCTCCCTTCCGATTCCAATGTTCTACCCACTAGGCTACTACCGCTCTTACATAATATACATGTGTTGTGGCACTCAAAGACACTCTCACTCACTCACTAAGAGGAATTACATTTATTCACTAACTCACTCTAATTAATTTTAATCCAGTGGTTATCCAGAAGTTACTTTGAAGCGTTAGTTGGTCCAGCCTGCCTGATGTTATCTTCCTAGCTATGGATGAACCAGAATCCCATGGAAAATTTAAAAGTTACTCTCCTGATTTATTAATTCCGGGACCTTGATTAAATTGATTACATTGAACGCATATTAAACTCAAACAATAATTTAAATAGTCAGACCAATTGTAAACAATTATTAAAGATGAACTTTAAACAATAATATTAATTTAAATAATAGTTCTTTCTCTCTCTGAGAAAAGGCCCGTGCCCTACAGAGGGACTTAAATAGGCTGCTTATGATTATGAACTATAATTAGTTAGTCTTCTTTAAAACAAAATAAATAAAATAAAAATAAAATAAATTTAAAAAATCGCTTAGAAATAATTAAATTCAAATCGCCTTCCCTTAATTACTTTACTTATAACATAGTTTTACAAGAAACAACTTCGCCTAAATATGTTCGCATTTCTACATGTTATTTCTTACGTAATGCGCCGTTATATGTTTCGTTTGCCGTAAAATATTATAATAACAATATTGTGACCTTGTTTTCTGTTAATAATGTCTTTTTTTCCATATATTTTCTTTCCCCTTTCCCCCCTCCCTCAATATTTTTTTGTTTTATTTATTAGACAGCTGCTCATACCCTCTTCATCTCATGTTTGTTTTGCTCTACCGCCTTTGTGACGCTACCACAACGGTTAGCAAATTTATGACCCGAGCTTTTGGCGGTTGCTCACTCACTTGTGCGTTGGTAGCGAAGCGGTAGAACGCTGGCTTCACATTCGGGAGGTCGTGGGTTCGAATCCCGGCATGTACCAATGACTTTGTTCCCTAATCTACGTACATCTGTGAAGTTATAGTAGCAATAACACTCGCCAACCGTGAAGGAATACATCGTGAGGAAACCTGAGTGTCGGAGGTGTTCACACACCTCAACACTTGAAGTTCCCAATCCGCGGTTGGTACGGGTTGTGATTAAGCCCACACTCTCTCTCTGAGAGAAGGCCTGTGCCCGGCAGTGGGACGAATATAGGCTACATAATTAATACATACATTCATAAACTCACGCCTGTATCCCAGAGGGGTAAGCAGAGACCAGGGACTGCCACCTGCCACGATCCTGACAGATCACTTTCGCTCCCTCAACATTCATGCACGCACGCCGGTTTCGGATACATAATAATTTAAAAAACTGGCCAAGTGCGAGTCGGAGTCGTGCACTAAGGGTTCTGTACCATTATCTATACAACATTAGAGACAAAGATCGAGAAAATCGGCAAAAAATCACGTTTGTTGTATGGAAGCCCCCCTTAAATATTTATTTTATTCTCTTTTTATAATTTGTTGTAATAGCGGCAACAGAAATACATCATCTTTGAAAGTTTCAACTGTCTAGCTATCAACAGTTCATGAGATACAGCCTGGTGACCGACAGACGGACAGACAGACAGAAAGACAGACAAACGGACAGTGAAGTCTTAATAAAAGGGTCCCGTTTGGCACCCTTCGGGTACGGAACCCTGAAAAACTCACTTGTGGTTGAGATGGTAGGAGTGGTTCCGGGGCGGCGGCTCGGGCCGGTGCGGCGCCACGTCGGGCAAGTTGTGGGGTTGCTCCATGCGGAACGCCCGTTCGATCTCGCCCTTCTTCTCCCACACCTCCTTGAAAAAGGGCGTGTAGAACGCCGCTGTGGGGGAGAAGCGTTTGTTATTTATCGATTTAGGTAGTTGAGGCTGAATGGCTGGACCAGGGTGGCCGGGGACAGAAAGAAGCGGCGCGCCGCAGTGGGGCATTGCCCACTAAACTAAGTTCTATATTATTTCTTTCCCCGAGAAATAGGCTGAATAGTTCGATTTGAGCGGCTTTAATTAATTTTTTAACACATCTATTCGAAAAGACCTAGTACGTTCCCCGGGAACAGGGACTAAAACGCGTTTTTATTCCCTGAGGGAATACAATTGATTTGAATTTGGAACGCGCATGTTGCTATTGTTGCTAAGTTCGCAGCGCAACATTGTTCACGAATACGAACAATGTTGCACAAATGTGGTTTAAGACGTTTATTCTCATAAGAACAATACAGATGTTCACTTGAAATGAGAATTAATGACTAATTAATTTAGTTAATACATGCATGAGCTTATAAAATAACAACAATTTAAAATTAAGGTTCCAGTAGACAATAGTTCCGTATATGTAGGTAGTTGTATGTTGTAATTAAGGTCTGTGCAATATCGGTTGCACACATTTATTTGTAGTGTAGGTAGAATACAAAACAATCACTACAAACGCAGGTGATCTAAAAAGTTATCGGCTAAACTTATTTACGCGGCCGTATTCTGTTAAACAATTACAATCTTAATGGATCGACTAAACTATGCGAGCGATATTTTCGCGGACGTATTTTGCTAAACGTTTCTAGAAGAAGTTGAGTTTTTCTGATTCTTTGATATTTTTTGGTAGTTTATTGTATAGTTGCGTTCCCTCAAATTTTATGCTCCTCTTGCGTTTTTATTCCCCGAGGGAATAAAAGTGATTTGAATTCGGAACGCGCATGTTGCTATTGTTGCTAAGTTCTCAGCGCAACATTGTTCACGAACACGAACAATGTTGCACAAATTGCTGGCTGTTTAAAAGAAAACCGCGCGCGAGCAAAAAAAAACTGAAAAAAGGCGCCTAATGCATTCCGTCTTTTCGTTTCTCTAATTGTCATTGTTATTTTTACTAGAGTATAAATGAGTGCGTCTTCAAGCAGTGATAACGAAATATTAACTCCGGTGTGTATCGTATCAGACGCTAACAATGTCATACAAAATAAATAACACTATTCATAATATGGTTGCGTTCACTTATTTTCCCATAGAGGGTGATAAAAAGTAGATTGTCCACCACTGGAGTAAAGGTCATTGGGCATAATCTGACCCGGTTTTCGAAATATTTGCTACAAAAATCAAATTATTGGTAAATTATTGAGGGCTAGCCTACATTTCATTTTGTGATGTTAAAAAAAAAAACCGCGGGGTTAGTCTGAAATACAACTATTGAAATTGAATTGAAATGTGTTTAAAAATATTACGTAGGTATCAATTAAGTATTGTAATCAATAAAAATAACATGAACGTTTGCGCCTTCCAATAATGCACGGCCAGAGGCTTGCATTATCCGTTTCAATCGCACGTTAAAGCCGCGCCACACACTCTTAAACAAGTTAAAACCGGTTTCGCCTGTGCTCGACGCCCGCGCTACCTTAGCTTTGTCGTCGCAGTCTCTCGTCCTTTGTCGTTGCGATCTGTGTATTATCGTACGAAGATTTAATTCTTTTTACGCTGGGCAGCTATCACCTCAGGATAGCAAGATCATACGTCCATGAGCACATGCGACCAAATGGCCTATATATCATCGAACTCTACCGGCACCACGAATTGGTCAACAACAGATCATTGATACGCGGTAGAATTCAGTCCCGTCACGTCAGGAGTAAGCAGTATTATACATACATATTGGTGAACCCTACAATAGAGAGAGGAGAGAGCATAGAAGACTATTACTATTCTTGTATCTACGGCTGCCGAACTATCGGATGCTGCGCGCATATTGCCAGCATGGTGTATTTTTTATCTTGGGCCAGACACCAAGAACAAATAGATGCGCCAGCCATGTTCTTGGACAACACTATTGTGCCTGTTGACATAGATTATGTTGAATAAAAACTGTTTGATTTAAACACACATTTGTTTGATTTAAAAATGCATCAGATTATTCCTATCGTAATAGTTCATTACCTATCAATTCAATGCAAATAGTCGAAAATGTCTTATCATTACCGTATATCACTTACATTTATTTTTTTCAATTTTTGGGCAGATTCCCATACTCTACATTGATGCGACATATATATTCGTAAACTAGGGACGTTTATCTAAAAATCCATACCAATTTTGTCTCTGTAGGCCGTGGGTATAGTTTTCATAGTAAGTTGCCCAGTGACCTTTATTTTATATAACACCTGCTCGTCAATGGCATATTATGTGTCATGCAAACTCAACTTAAAGCAAGTCATTTGTGTCCTATGGTCTAGCTGGGTCATTATAAATGTACTGAATTTCATAATCCCCTAGGGAATTATGACATTTGAATTTGGAATGCAATCAACATTGAATATACGAGCTCCTTGCAATCCATGACCAAACGTCAAAATTAGAATATAAACTTTTCATAGAGCCCTACACCAAGAAGAATTTATTCAAAATTAGAATGAAAACTTTTCATAGAGCCCTAAATCAAGGAGAATGTATTCAAAATTAGAATTAAACTTTTCATAGAAACCTGCATGAAGAAGAATTTGCCACTACAAAAAAAAAACAAATAGAACGAAAAGGCGCTAAACTAGAGCTGTGGTAGCGGAGCGGTAGAACGCCGGCTTCTCATTCGGGAGGTTGTGGGTTCGAATCCCGGCATGTACCAATGACTTTGTTTTCTAAGTTACGTACATTTGTGAAGTTATAGTAGCAATACCACTCGCTAACGGTGAAGGAAAACATCGTGAGGAAACCCTAGTGTCTGAGGTATTTACATACCTCAGCACTTGCTACGTACAATGGCCCAACTATGAGGCTAAGTGCGGAAATCTCCAGTTGAACTAGAACTAGAAGGCGCTAAACTGCAAATCTTTGTGTTATTTTGTAACAAAATTGCGTATTTTTAATTGTATTATGTTTTATTGCCTCGCAGTGTTTATATAAAATAGAGTATGCATTTTGGGGATAAAGCAGTGTATTTGTCTCGGGCGTTTTTGAACCCCTCGGCCTCGGGTTTCTAGCCTCGCTTCGCTCGTGAGTTAACCCTAGGATCCCTCGTCCTTGGGGTTCAAAATATCGCCCGAGACATAATACACTGCTTTATCCCCTTAATGCATAATCTACTATTTAAGCTCGAGTGGTGTACTTTCATCATAACAAAGAAACATTCTCGCCTTAAAAATAGTATTTTACTCCCTCGGTAAACAATCTACTATTAAAGCGAAAAAAGGTACCAGAAGCTACGAAACCGAACGTACGTAATGCACGGAAATACGTCATCAACAGACCGAGCTGTCAGTTTCTAGTGACGCCATGACTCGATACAAGAACTTTTTAAATAAACAAAACTAAAAGGACTGCTAATGTGTTGAAATATAAAAGAGATTATATATGTGTTTTTTTACTGAATACCACGTGTTCCAGTGGTATCCAGTAAAAAAACACAGTGTCCCACGTCCGTACTGAAGGCTTCGTAGAACCACAGCTATTTCCGTGTCGCACTCTCTCAGCATTAGAAAACGCTCGGCTAAGACAAGGATGGCGTTAAAACTCACTCGTTATCATGCTCCGTGTAGCCACCTGGTAAGGCGGCGTTCCCCTCGGTGATGAGCGCGTGTCCCACGTCCGTACTGAAGGCTTCGTCACTTGAACCACAGCTATTTCTTTCGCACTTTCTGACCATTAACAAACATGACGTTGAACTGCGCCGTTGAGAGTGTGCTGCCAATCTGTCGGCGGCGCCATTCCCCTCGGCGAAGAGCGCGTGTACCACGTCCGTACCGAAGATTTCAACGCTTGGACCAGAGCTCTTTCTACCGCACCCTCCGAGCGTTGCCGGGTCGTCAGACAGCTTGGAGTCCTCTCCTTACACACAGATGGCGTTAAAACTTACACTTATTGTCATGCGCCGTGGAGAAGGTGGTGAAATGCGCGGCCAATCTGTCGGCGGCGGCGTTCCCCTCGGTGATGAGCGCGTGTCCCACGTCCGTACCGAAGAAGGCGCTGGCGGCCGAGCCCCCGCCGTCCGTGACGGCCACCATTTGTATGGGCAGGTTCGGGATGTTCATTGAGAAGGCGCTGCCGGGGATACAAGGACGGTTAAGGCTGTTATTACGTGGAGCATGCTGTCTCTCGCTCGCACAATTTAATATTAGGGGTTAAAGTATGAAATTGCCGTTTTATTGCAATAGGTTCTTTGAATTGACATAGAATCTTCATGGTTTGAGGTTTTCGAATGAAACTTTTTTGAAATGGTTTCTATGATGTTTTTTTTTTTAAAATGTGAAACATTTGAATATCGAATATTGAATATCAACAAGGCAACACAAGTTTCAACACGCGTTTCTTTCTGCAGATCAGTCAAATCATGAGGCACCCATTTTTCGTATTTTTTTATTTTATTGATTTGACGCAAGTGAGTCAATATTGTGGGTAAGGTAACGTTAAACCATGCCGCTAATTCCTGGGTAGTTTGACTAGGGTCGGCTTCCACTATCTCGCTTAATTCATCGTTATTCCCCTGTGTGGGCGGTCTTCCTCGTGGCTCGTTCTTTAAGTCGAAATTTCCATCACGAAAGCGTTTAAACCAAAATCGCACGGTGCGTTCATTAGTAGACCCCTCTCCAAACGCAGCATTGATATTGCGGGCTGTTTCTGCCGCGTTAGTTCCGCGTCGGAACTCGTATTCAAAAATCACTCGAATTTTCGCAGTATCCATCTTTCTTGTCTAAATTGAATAACAAAAACAATTGAAAGTCGATATTCAAATGTTTCACATTTTTTTAAAAAAAGAACATCATAGAAACCATTTGAAAAAAGTTTCATTCGAAAACCTCAAACCATGAAGATTCTATGTCAATTCAAAGAACCTATTGCAATAAAACGGCAATTTCATACTTTAACCCCTATTATTTGCAGTGATTGTGATAAAATAAGTGTACTTTTGATATAATTATGTGGTCTGGGTGTTTGATGCATAATTAAATTGCGGTTATTCAAGGCATATTTTTCTTATCCTGTACTAAGTTTTTGATTGAGCAAAATTTATTCCAAAATTCATCATTTTGGAAACAACTTTTCTTTATTAAAAACTACGTATAGGAAAACAAAAATATACTTATAATGTCCGTAATTTTATTACCCGTCAAACCCTCAGAGCACATTCGTCAGAATACAATCACAAAAAAGATTAAATTGTACGAGGTAGACAACATGCTCCATATAAGATCAGCCTTAATAGGCTAACTAATTAGTTACTAATTAAAATTACTAATGGAAAAAGGCGGGCGGAGCTGTGGCGGATTACACGGCCTTTGGTTTAACTTGGAACGTATATAAGCGTTAATTTTTAGCTCAAACTGCGCAAGGTGATACGCGACACTGACGCCATCTAGCAGCACGAGTCGAGAGGATCTGAGTAATGGCTACCTTGCTCTGCTCAACGATATATAAGTGAATTGCACACGACATGTAGTTACAGAGTTACAGGCGTGGCCCAGGCAATATGTTTTCGTTGCAAGAGGTTTTAGCAAGTGAGCCCTTACTACCAAACTACAATTTCACGTTTCACCTCAACACATGAATACATAAACTCACGCTTGTGTCCCTAAGCGATCGCGATTTTCTCGATATCGAAGTTTTCCCCACAGTAAAAGTTGTTCGTATTGACGAGTTAAAACTCTTAAGAACAAAGTGGAACATCTGCGAGAGAGACATTTTGAGAAGGGGCCATTTTGCGAAGCAGACATTTTGCGACGGAGCGCTTCTCGGCCCGTTTTGTAAAAAGTGAACATCATAAATCCTGATAATGTTGAAAGCTATTTTTAGAGCCCACAGCCAAGAGCCAATAAACTAGCGGTCTAATTTATAAAAAAAAAACACGATTCCTTAAAACGCCATTAATAATAATATTAACTTCGACACAATACAATTCCTTGACCTGGTCCCAAACTAGGATACCCTGTGCTATGGTAACCAGACAATGACGTCACAAGCTAAGGCTATCTGTACGGCGGCCCAGAGGGAATCGAACCCACGACCTCTGTTTTGTTAGCTAAGCGCCTTAGCGGCTAGACCAACGAGGCAGTCTTAAAGGCAGGCTTAAAATAGTCCATGGTGGAGATTTTACAGGGAAAAGTCGTAACCACAGATTAAATAAACTGACTTTTAGGAGTGCTTTAGAGGAATCGTGTTTTTATAAAGGCCTCTACAGCAGTTTTGCACGTCTATGGTATTTCTTGTTTGATAAACTTGAAAGGAACTTACTTGAGCGTAGCGAGGCTGGCTTTCCTCTTCGCCGAGAAGATGAGTATAAAGCCGTGTATCAGCTCCTCGCGGAACTGGTTCGCGCCGTGAAAACTGGAGATCAACACCTGAAGACGGAGAAGATTTAGCGACAAACTAACAAAGGAAATAACCTCACGCGCTTACACTAATTCAATTGACTCGACGATTTTCTAGTTTATCGGTGCAAACATGACAAAAAGATAGGCTGAAAAATCTGAAGCTCGGAGAAACTACTCTATTTCATTTATTTCAAAATACTTTGGGCAACAGTAGATTAACACATTCTTAGTATACGAGAAACATAGGATATAGGGTCAAGTCACACTTAACATTGTACATTAGCCTACTGGTTCATAGATTGCGCAACTTGGGTCTCCTTCGAATGCCCGACAGTTATTAAACAAATTTTCAGATAACAAGCAACGTAATGCAAATGTATCATTTCACAACTCGACATTCCATATAAAAAGGTTTCACAAAACTTACATCTCATAAAGAATTATTTGTTATATGTAAAATGTTGACATGTATGTTTCTCTTTTAAACATAGTTATAGTAAATAATGCATTATCAAAATGACTGCATATCAAATGAACCTTCGTATGTAGATGTCATTGTCAAAACAATAGTTTGTACAATGAAACATTGACAAATGTTGCTTGTGAAGAGATATTTTTCTAATGAATTGTAGGTAAAACATCATAGACCAGCGCGACTAAACTCGACTTTTCGCTTGGAGTCTCCAAGGTTTCGATAACAATTGAACGGTCTCCGGTGAGGAAGCACGTCCAATGACCATAATAACACGGGTTACTACAGGGTTAACTCAACACTAACATTGTACTCCAGCATGTTGGGTCCTAGATCTCCCAACTCACCTCGACTTTCCGCTTGGAGTCGCCAAGGAACGTTTCAATAACAATTGACCGGTCTCCGGTGAGGAAGCACGCTCGATGCGAGAGTAGGGGACTCAGCACCCGCTCAGGCGAGTAGGGGTCATCACAAAACATGCACACCATTATTCTGTGGACAGGAGAGAATTGTTTACATCACCTACGATTAAAAAAACCATAGAAGCATTTCTTCCTACAAAATTCACTCTCAAAAACGGCGCCAGTCCTCTCGATTAGTCTGTACCAATGAAACGAGCGCAAGATATGCGTGTAGAGTAAATCACTGTATTATTGGTTCATTCTGTGCGCCATGCGTGACGACGTGAACGTTGATTGGGCGATAGTAAGTGACAGCTTAACTCATGATTCGTTTTATCACAAAAACGTCAAGCCATCGACTTCATGATGTAAAACCCGTCGAAATATCTAGGTACCTCGCAAGATGGCGGTCTGACGGTTGCAGCTGCGTGGATATTTTGCCGGGTAATACTGAACTCGCTCCGATTGATAACACAATTGACAAGCTTCACCCACCTTCCCACAATAGAATGTTGGGCCATTTTTAGCGCTAGTTAGACATCTATATTTTAAACTATCACTGCTTGCCACAAATACTTTGAACTGATATTTCTTCGCTTGACCTGGCTCGCTTACTGAAGCCACTAGGTAAGAGCCGGGCACGCTGCAGAAATTAAGCTAGCGCCATATAGTAAGAATCACCGAATGTCGGAGTCGAAGCAGACCGCGAGGTCGCGGTAGAGATGCGCGCAGCTCGCCTTCTCGCGGTTGGCGCGGATGAGCTCGTGGATCGCCGCCGCGGTCAGGGCTTCCGCGCCCAGCTCGCTCACCGACACCTCGAGGTACGAGCCGTGGAGGCTGCGGAAATTACACTAAGTTAGAGCATCGTTGTCATACTCCGATACAGAGAACTTACTTTCTATATCCAGCTGATCTATGCGCTGCTATGGTCATATACAACCCAAAAGTACTGCGTAACAATGTCTTAAACCTAGTTTTTTTTAAATATTTTTGACACACCTAATGATTAATGCGTATATCGATCCCAAGACACTGTCGTAGGGTTCTCACACACAAGTATGCTGTGTAAGAACTGAAACAAAACCATACATTTCTACCACTTTGCAATACAATATATAAGTAGGTAAGTACCTACCCAGATGACCATTTCAATGGGATTTAAGAATCTTTATATATATAAGTGCTATTTGAGCCGCGGCTGCGAATGTGGTATGACCTGGCCACAGTAAAACATCGTGGCTTCAAAATCTCGCAGAGTGGTTTAGCACGAGAAATATAGGGCTCTTCCGAACCGAAAAATCACAGGGCAAAGTAACCACACCGATAGCCTACCTCCGATAGGAGATAGCACCAAAAGAAGAACAAGAGTTCTTATAAACAAATGTCGCAGGGAAAGAAAAAAAAGGCCGGAGATGTATGTAAACTCCCAGCCACCGTAACCAGATCGTCAGACCATCCGGTGGGGGGCCCGCCCACGCTGCGTCGTCCTGTCCGCGGTCGCCAGGTCAGAACTGTTTCGCCCCAACGGCCATCAGTTCTCCGAGCTACGTGCCCTGCCCACTGCCACTTTAACTGCGTCTATTATAATATAGTCCGCACAAATCTTTTTGACGGTAATGTGAACATAGTCGCAGATCGTTTGCACATCGCTTACTGTCTTTACAGTGTATGTGTGAGTAATTGACTACTTTAGGAATTGTGGTGTTATCGACGCATGCCCATGATCAGTTGGACCCAAAAGGTGACCAATTTCGAAGTCCTTAGACGTGTCAAGAGAAAACGGGAGCTTTGTGATACCATCAGAAAAAGAAAAGTTGCATATCTGGGACATGTATTCAGACATGACAAATACAATCTCCTGCAACTAATAATGATGGGAAAAGTTGCTGGAAAGAGACGCGAGGGGAGAAGAAGGAAATCCTGGTTGAGGAACCTGCGGGAAAGGACTGGAATTGCAAGTGCAGCAGAACTTTTTCACTTAGCGAGACACAGAAAGAAATATGCTGAGCTGACTACCAACCTTCGCTACTCGGAGAGGCACCTGAAGAAGAAGAAGAAGTAATTGACTAACAGTAATTTACTACGCATCACACTACGTCAATTACTCATACATACACTGTAAAGACAGTAAGCGATGTGCAAACGATCTGCGACTATGTTCACGTTACCGCCAAAAAGATTTGTGCGGACTATAAGCCGGGCCGGAAGGACACTCACTTGTCGGCGAGGCTCTGGCCGTCGTCCTGCAGACGCTGCAGGCGCGCGCGGTCCGGCCCGTCGGCGACGAGCAGCACGACGAGCGGCAGGCCCTGGAAGGGCTGCTGCTCCTCCTGCTCCAGGCTGGTGAGCAGGGTCTTCTCGCAGCACGCGCGGATGAACTCGAACGACTCCTGGTCCTGGTACACGCACAGGTAGCCTGCGGACGGAACGAGCTGTGGTTATTGATTTTTATTGGCCGACTGCAGCGGAGCCCCGAAGGAGGGTAGTGTGTTCGGCTCGCAGTTTATTTGCACGAAAACTATGTAGCACATATAATTAAAGCTGGTAAGATATAAATAAGTTTCTCCACAATTCACCTTCTTAGGCAAGCAAAAGTTGAATTAAATTAAAATAATGTGTAAAATTTCAAAATGTACTATTATTTACAAGATAATTATATGTACAAAATCATATTTACGATATCCTATATAACAAATGTAGTTGTTTTTTAGATTTATTTTATTATATTTAATGTCGAGGTACTCTGCAGCTGAATAGAAGGATTTTTCTATTAGCCATTTGTGCAACTTCCTTTTAAATTTGGGCTAAAGTTAGCCACTTCAATAACTTTGGTAGAAAAGCCTACCAAGGTCATTGATGTATTTTTATGAGCATTCGATAGCAGCTTCTTTGGCAAAATTCTGTTCTACAAGGGGATACGTAGACGTATGCGCATGTATATTGTATATATGGTATGTTCCCCCTTAACTCCTTAACCGTCGGTCAGATTTTGACAAACGAGATTTCAATCAATTCGAAGTGTTTGCGCGAGTGTCATAGGCTATATGAAATCAACATAACATAAACTCACGCCTGTATCCCAGAGGGGTAGGCAGAGACCAGGGACTGCCACTTGCTACGATCCTGACAGAAATATAATCAGCATTAAATAACTTAGCAGGCGGAACCCAATTTCAATGTGGGGTACCTGGGTTTGTCCCGTCTGCTTAGTAGTTAATGCTCAGCAATTGTGTTATTGGTTATTTTTTATTTCAATTTTTTTTAACATTAGGAGTCCTGCAGTCCTTCAGTCACGTGCGATAAACAAACTTCACATAGATTTTTTTCCGGTCATGAATTGATAAATAATTCTTAAATTTATTGCGACCATGTTGTTGTTTAGATGTTTTGGGGTTTGTCTCATACATGATACCCACTTAGGGCAGTGCCCTACTTTCAACTTTCAAGTAGCGTACTCTATTTAAAATAACAGAAGTTTGACAATAAAATTAAATAGAGCACTAGAAGGAATTTTTATTTCTATGTAAATTTTGTTTACGATGGTTACTGTTGAAATGTGTTCACTGAACGCGCTGACCAACTTTGAAGTGGTTTTTTCCTGTAAGCAATGGAGGATATTTGCAGGGAAAAGGTCTAAGAACAAACGCATTGTTTTCCTTGTTTTGAAAATTAATTCTACAGTTATTAATAGAGTATTCCAATCTTAACGACAGTCAGCTTGGTTAACACAAATTTCACTTAACATTAGATGCAAAATCGTCTGTCGGGGACGGGTCGACACCCAGATGGTCTGTCCTGACTCGACACGCCAACTCTGCCCTTGCACGGTAACGCTCTTAATCGGAGCCAACATATTTAGCCCTAATTTCACTAGCCATTAGGTGCAAAACCGTCCGTCGGCGACGAGTCAGAACCCCGATGGTCCGTCCTGACCCGTTGCTCGACCCGCCAATACAGGCTTTGCATGGTGACCCATCGCTCTAAATCGCGGCCACCATGTTTAGCTCTAGTTCCACATACCATTAGGTGCAAAGTCGTCTGTCGGCGACGAGTCGGCGCCCAAATGGTCTGTCCTGACTCTTTGCTCGACCTGCCAACTCTGGCCCTGCACGGTGACGCATCGATCTGAGTCGCAGCCGGCCAAGAGTCGCTTGCCGAACTCCCCCGCTACGCCTTCGACCTGGCAGTACGAGAATTTACTTTATTACTTGCAAAAAACAACATTTATTAAGGGGTTACACACAGTTAAGATTAAAAAGAATGAGTATATTCTTTGAAAATTTCAAATCAATCTGGCATATATTCTTGGAGATACACGCATATTTGCAATGACGTTCGGAGCATTACAAAGTAGGCGGGGCGGTGTTTGAAACTTTGAATGCGTTTTTCTCAAAACGGTGTTTTCAATGTCGGTGAGCACAATTTCTCTAAAACGGCTCAACCTATTGGTCTCAATTTTTAACACAATCTTCTCAGATATATTCTTCAGGGATTGATCGAAAGAAATAAGATATGTGATAATTATTTTTATTTTTTAAAAGAATTTAACGAAAAAATTTGGTCAAAAACCGGATTTTTATCTTTTCCGAGCTGCCATTTTGTCAGAAGTCAAAATTTCGTCTATTCCTTCGATCAATACCTGAAGAATATATCTGAGAAGATTGTGTTAAAAGTACAGACCAATAGATTGAGCCGTTTTAGAGAAATTGTGCTCACCGACATTGAAAACACCGTTTTGAGAAAAACGCATTCAAAGCTGTAGAATCTTATGGTTTTTTAATTTCATATAAACCAAACCGGAGATATGTTGCTCACCACCGGACACCTTTTTTGGTGGTCCTCCAGGAGACCGTCGACAGGAACAGAGTAAATGAATATTTAAAAAAAATTAAAATACCCAAATGAAGTTAAAAGTTGCCATTACACTTATTTAATACCCTTTTATTTGTTAAATTATTCAGAAAAAAAAAACGAAAAGAAACGCCTTTTCTTTTTAGCCCCTTAATCGTTGTGCGACTAACGAATGCTGATGACGCAAAAAAGGTCTGTCAGGATCGTGGCAAGTGGCAAACCCTGATCTCCGCCTAGCCCTCCGGGATACACACGTGAGTTAATGTGTGTAATATTCTTGGGCAGCTCCAAAAACGCAATCGTGTTTTTGTAACTGGCAGGCACTGAGTTGGGGCCCATTTGCTTGAAACATACACTCTTATATCGTCGCTGTCATTTCAAAAAGTCGTATGTTAAATGTGTGTGGTTTTTTCCTAGCTGTATGCGTAGTACGAAACGTGATCTTTCATGTGTCAAAATGTCATAGTAAGTTATGTTAGACGATATTAGACTTTATGTATTAATATAACACATGAAAGATCACGTTTCGTACTACGCATACAGCTAAGAAAAAAAACACACAATACGACTTTATGAAATGACAGCGACGATTTGTGGCACATTATTGTTGTCCTGTGTAATTCAAACTCTTAGTTTTAAGTATCGATACACTAGGCTCTTTCAGTCTTAGTTACGAAGACACGATTCCTTGAAGTCTCCTAAGGCCGGTTTCTGAATTGAGAATTTCACTAAGCAAATTCTCAAGAAACGTTCTGTCCCGCTCTTTTGCGAGAAATTCGAAGAGACAGCACTACAGTTAACTATTTACTTAGCGAAATTCTCAATTCAGAAACTGGCCCCTAGAATACGGCTTGTATAGTCTGTGGTAAATTTTGCCTAAAAATTTAGTTCGCTTTTGGGGAGTACTGTTTTGTGAATAACGCCGTTAATTTTTATAATCGACGCTGTTTATGTTAAGTTTCTTGCCTAGTTACAGCATAGTTTTCGTCTGATATTTATAGTGTGTTTTTTTGGTTTTTTTTTTTTCACTGCTTGTAAGTTCAGTTTAGCGACGTCTCAGGAATTGATCGACATATCTGACAATACACGTCGCTTTAGACGTAAGGTCTGTAGGAAATAAATGAAAAAAAAACTTATTCCACTTTTTGGAATGCGGAATTAAGCTAATAACGATAGATACAGAGACAGAACGTTTATTTGCTATACCGTGAAACGGAGTGATTAGAAACTGGAGTATGAATATTTCTATCCAGCCCATTATAAAAACTTGGTCGGACTCTTCCGAAAAAAATCAAGTAAATGAATTTGGAATGAAGCTAATAATGTGCAGTGCTTACGAAAGTTTTAGTTCGAAGATATATATCAAACTAGCTGTTGCCCGCGAATTCGTTCGTGTGGCAATTTTGATGTGTATTTTTCCGGGATAAAAAATTGCCTATGTGCTAATAGAGACTATAATCTATCTCTGTGCAAAATTTCATCCGGATCCGTTCAGCCGTTTTTTCGTGAAAGAGTAACAAACATCCAGCCATACATACGCACTTTCGCGTTTATAATATTACTAGGGATATATAATCGTATCGCACTGTTTGCTACCGAACTCCTCCGAAACGGGTTCACCGATAGGTCGTAGGCTAATTAATATGGCAAAACAACGTTTGCGGGGTTAGCTAGTATATCTATAAATAAATACATACATAAACTCACGCCTGTATCCCAGAGGGGTAGGCAGAGACCAGGGACTTCCACTTGGCACGATCCTGACAGATCACATTCGCTTCCTCAACATTCATTAGTCGTTGCATGCACGCACGCCGGTTCCGGGTACGTTTTACCTTGCTCTTTGCTAATGCATCCCCTTTTTGGTCGAAGCATGTCCACCTGGGACGTCCCTTACCGGCCCCTCCACCCACATTCGCTCGATACATTTGTTTCGTCAATCTTTCTTCCTTCATCCTCTCCACATGTCCAAACCAACGCAACATTCCTGTCTCAATTCTAGTCACTACATCCTTCTACATCTCTATATCCAATCACTATATCTATAAATAACACCGTATAGAGTTGAGCCCCCGCCGCGGCGGGGCACTGACCCCGAGTATGATGACGTTGACTTGTGTGGAGTCAGCAGTGAGCGCCCAGGGCGCGGCGGGCGGGCCTGCGGTTGGCGACTCGCCCGTCGACGTCAGCGAACTGCGGACACGTGTCACGACATGTTTGTCACACCGAAGTATAGTCCGCACAGATCTTTTCGTCGGTTACGTGAACATAGTCGCAGATCGTTTGCACATCGCTTACTGTCTTTACAGTGTATGCGTGAGTAATTGACTACCTACTTTAGTAATTGACTACTTTAGTAATTGACTAATAGTAATTTACTACGCATCACACTACGTCAATTACTCACACATACACTGCGAAGACAAACTATGTGTGACTATGTTCACGTTACCCCCAAAAAGATTTATGGGAACTATAATCATATCTAACAGAGCGGCAGTCCAAGAAGTATCGCATGTAAGCGCATGCCGTGAGTCCACTTTTAAAATAAAATTTAAAAAATGGCTCGTCGAGAGGTACTTCTACTGCTTCGGTGAGTTCCTGGCCTTTAAACAGTCTACGTAATTTTATATCATATATTTTTTTTAAGTTGTAAAATAGTCTACATAATGTAGACAATGGATTTTATTTCTTTCATTTTTTTTTATTATTATTGTTACAATTATGTGAAATTTGGCATTATTCTTGACACTTTATATTATTGACATTTATGTTATTTGTATACCTATTATTTATTTATTTATCTTTCAATTTGACATGTACCTCTGAATATTACCAATAAATTATATCTGTGTCTATCAGTCTTTGTGACCGCAGAAAATTGCTTGACCAAATGTTTCTTTTCAAATTACTTAATAACAGGATTGATTGCCCGCAACTTCTGTCGAAAATCAAGTTCAATGCACCATTTAAACTACCTCGTCGTTCTAAATACACACCTTTTGCAGGAACTCCATCAAAGAGTAATCTTGGTCATTTTTGTACTATGCAACGGCTCATATCGCAACATAACGCCTTAGCCAAATCTCTCAACATCGACATATTCTCTGACTCCTGTGCAAAGTTTAAAAGAAGTATCCTGTCGTCCCTCTGAGGTTGGACCCATTTCTGAATGTATAATGTTAAACTTGATATGTAGCATTCATTGTTGAAGCTCAGAGGCACAAACCGGTGTTATCTAGATTTAATCTTTAGATTTAGTTCCTCATGTAACATAATACTGACGGCGCATGTTGTGGCTGCCTGTAAGTGAGATAACACTTGGCTTATTTTTGGTTTTGTTGTCTGTTGTGAATGTATTGGTGTGTATCTTGTTGGTGGTCCTAATAAAATAAAATAAAATAAATCAGTAATGTCAACTTCCAGGACTGTCGCTCTGGGGTACATCTCATGCAAAGGACCTCCTCTCGCTGTTCCACGCGGTAACGCAGCCAGTGTTATGAGAATGTTTGCATCAGATATGACTCAGGGTGACTTAAAAATGTTGCTTTGCTTATCTTTATTTAAGTTGTACTTTTGAAATGATAGCCTTTTTAATTACTTGACGATGCCCATGATGTATTGATATTTTGTTTTTATTTTTATGTTGCCTATATACGACCCACTACGCGGCACAGGCCTTCTCTCAGTGAGTACGGGCTTAATAACTACGCGAGCCCACCGCGGATTGGCAATTTCAAGCGCTGAGGTGTGTGAATACCTCAGACACTCAAGATTTCCTCAAGATGTTTTCCTTCACCATTAGCGAGTGGTATTTAGGAAATAAAGTCATTGGTACATGCCGGGATTCGAACCCACGACCTCCCGAATGAGAATTATTTTGTTTGCTAATTTGTATTTATTTTTTCATTTAATTTGAGTGAATAAATGAAGTTTTTATCGGGTGTTACATATTCATTACCATCATTCTTTTGCGCTCTCTCGCTATGCGTATTCTTTCGCGTCCACGGTTATATATTAACAATTTATATTTTTAAGTGTACTTAAAAATAGAGGTTTCCGAAACTAAAGCTTATGGTCTTTAAAATAAGTGGTTTGTACTACAAATTTCTCTAATAGTAACTTTACCTTTAACTCGAAAATTTATAGCTGAGAACCGAACTCGGATCATCCGTATCTTGACACAATACCATTGAGACATGACATGCTAGACTTCGTATTTAGGTTAGAGCCCTTTATCGCACACCACATTAGATTTAGAAGAATTTATTTTACTGAAATGTATTTTTTTTTCACAGCACGAAGTAGCAATATTTAATTACTTCCGCACAACACAATAACCTGTCCTGGCCCCACACTAGGATACCCTGTGTCGTGGGAACCAGAAACAACGACATCACAAACATGTAAGTGCCCGTGTGTAAATGTTTGTTTCTTTATTTATTTATTTACATAAGCAGCCTATATACGTCCCACTGTAGGGCACAGGCCTTCCCTCAGGGAGAGAGTGTGGGCTTTATCACCACGCGTGCCCACCGCGGATTGGCGATTTCAAGCGCTGAGGTATGTGAATAGCTCATACACTCAGGTTTCCTCACGATGTTTTCCTTCACCGTTAGCGAGTGGTATCGCTACTATAACTTCACAAATGTACATAACTTAGAAAACCAAGTCATAGGTATATGCCCGCACTGGGGATCGAACCTGAGTGTCTCGCTTCCGAGTCCAATGTTATACCCACTAGGCTGCCACCGCTGTCTTTGCTGATTTATTTATTTATTATTTATTTAAGGAGAAAAAACAGAATTGACAAACTTATAACATAAAAAATATTAGCGTCAATATAGTAGATTTTGCCAATTCCTCAGCATTTGTTTGTTTGTTCTTTGATAGGAAACTCACCCGACTCGCGTGTTCAAGAGCACGGGCAGCGTGACGTCGAGACAGCTGCCGGCGGCGGGGCAGTGCTCGCGCATGGGACAGTGCACGAAGCCCAGGTGTTGGAACAGCATCAGTTTACGGTCCTGCTCCATCCGGTCCAGCATTTTGTACCTTATTTGGTGAGTGATAAATGTTATTGATTTATTGAATTACGATAGTTTTCTTTAGGATGACAAACACGACCGCGGTGGCGGTGGTACATAAATCATTAACGGCATGCAACGACTAATGAATGTTGAGGAAGCGAAAGTGATCTGTCAGGATCGTACCAAGTGGCAGTCCCTGGTCTCTGCCTACCCCTTTGGGATGAGTTTAGTGTGAGTTTATGTTATGTTCTGTTTTATTTTGCATGGACCGCCACCGCCGCCGCGTTGGTGTGTTTTATCCTTAAGTCTGTCAAACTGCAGTATAATTAGAGACTGGAAGGGCAATTGTCAAGGACAGTTTAGCAAAAGTTAAAACAGGCGACGTGACGTCGAGACAGCTCTGCTCCGGTCGGTTCAGCATTTTATATCTAATTGGGCGAGGGATAATGATCAGTTCCGGATGTCCAAATGACTTACGCATGTTGGACTGACTTCCAGCTTTCTATACCGAATCAACAGAGCGCTAAGAGTCAGTTAACTCTGGCTTTAAGACTACAATAGGCTAAACAGGACAGTATTTTTTTTATGTAGGCTATATACGTCTTCAGGGCACAGGCCTTCTCCCAGAGAGAGAGAGAGAGAGAGAGAGAGAGAGTACAGTTAAGAAAACCCAGATATTAAATCAGCATCAGCACTTTGTCCTAGTAGAAACCATCAACAAGTAGAAAATCACGTTTATTAAATATTGTCATTGAATTTAACCTAATCTTGATTACTAGTTCTTTTCCAAGTTACATTCAGACCAACTTACCTAAACTTAAACTTTGGCCCTTGCATACTACGTAATGAGATGATTTATACAGCGTCCAGCGGCACCCTCACTCACACTAGATGGGTGAATGGACCACTCGGACGCTGTACTGCTTGGGACATTGTTTTTTAGATGGAGTAAGCTTGCCCAGCACCTATACCATGCTGACAGCTTAGTCGGCGTAGCCCACACGAAAGACAAGTCAATACGTGCGGAGCCAACCAGGCCGCGGGTTTCCTCAAGATGTTTTCCTTCACGGTTAGCGTGTAGTACCTATTGCTACTACAAATTCGCAGATGATGATTTCTTATCTTACCTAAAGTCATCCTGTAAAACGTCCGTGATCTCCTTTATATCCTCTTGCGTGACCGTGCCGGTGGGGGATATACTCTTGAAGTGGTAGAATAAATCTGCGTGCTCCAGAAGTAACTCCTGTTGGTAAAGTATAAAAACGTTAGATCTCGAAGCAAGTGAAAAACGTGGGAATAAGATTATAGGAAAGAGCGGGTGACCATGCTCCTCCACTATAAAGGGAAAATTCCCGCCAGGCAGATCGTGTGCCTGAAGACGGCCGGTCCAACCGATGTTCGTCGGACGTTACATTTATGGTATGTCGTGTGAAACATTTTGCTTGCGCGATGCAGGCATCTCGGAGTTTATAATGCGCGCGCAGAGTTGGCATGTGCTCGCCACAAGATAACATAAACTCACGCCTGTATCCCAGAGGGTTAGGCAGAGATCAGGGTCTGCCACTCGCCACGATCCTGACAGATTTGTTTCGCTTCATCAACATTCATTAGTCGTTGCATGCACGCACGCCGGTAAGATACTATTCTTTAGTGTAAACACCAGAAAACAAATACAGAGACGATAGTTACAAAGGAAGAGGTACAATTGGCGGCCTTATTCATCATCATCATCATCATTCAGCCACAAGAAGTCCACTGCTGGACATAGGCCTCCTCCATGGATTTCCAAAAAGACCGGTTGGAAGCGGCTTGCATCCAGCGTCTTCCTGCCACTTGAATGACGTCATCTGTCCATCTTGTGGCTGGTCGTCCCACGCTGCGCTTGCCGATATGTGGTCTCCATTCGAGAACTTTTCGGCCCCATCGGATATCAGTTCTGCGTGCTATGTGCCCCGCCCACTGCCACTTCAACTTACTAATCCGCTGGGCTATGTCGACGACTTTCGTTCGTCTACGGATCTCATCATTTCTGATTCGATCTCGTAGAGAAATTCCGAGCATAGCCCTTGCCATAGCTCGTTGCGTGACCTTGAGCCTTCTTATGAGGCCCATAGTGAGAGACCACGTTTCAGTGCCATAAGTCATCACTGGTAACACACACTGGTTGTATAATTTTGTCTTGAGCGATTGAGGTATATTAGACGAAAAGACTTTTCTAAGTTTCCCGAAAGCTGCCCAGCCGAGTTGGATTCGACGATTGACCTCTTTCACGAAGTTGGACCGGCCTAGTTGGACTGTTTGTCCTAAGTAGACGTATTCGTCTACAACTTCGAGAGTCGTGTTCCCCAATGTTATTGGGGTGGGCACAACACGGGCGTTCGACATGACCTTCGTTTTGTCCATGTTCATTTTAAGGCCCACACGTTGGGAAAATCGACTGAGGTCGTCGAGCATTATGCCGAGGTCTTCCATCGTTTCTGCCATGACTACTATATCGTCGGCAAATCGAAGGTGCGTGATGTACTCGCCATTGATATTGATGCCGCGTCCCTGCCATTCCAGAAGCTTGAAGGCATCTTCCAGTGCGTTCGTGAACAGTTTCGGAGAGATAACGTCTTATTGCTGACAGCAAATAGGTACAGTTAGTTAGATCTGTGATTTCCACACTCATAGTTGGGTTGTACATTGTACGTAGCAGGGTTGTGAGATCATCCAGGAAGCCTATTTCTTTCCATGAAGCCAGCAGTGCTCTGTTACTGCGGACCTCCTGAAGGGATCCCATTTATATAACTGATTGTATGATAGTGGGAGTAGGGGTTCAGGTCCATCTGTAGTTTTCGAGCATCATTGCCTAGGGAGCCGCTATAGCCCGTTGTAGGTTGTATGGTGACTTGTAGGTTGTATGACGAAGTGAAGACGGGTGACTTGGTTTTTTTTAAGTGACCACGTGTTAAGACGGGTAGGATAAGATGGTGAGAAAATAGAAGAGACATAGAAATCGTGCTTAGTTTCTACTGCTAGAAAGAAAGGGAGATATAGGGAGATATAGGGAGAGATAGAGAGAGAGGGAGAGTTAGTAAAGATGAGGGGAGAGAGAGAAGGAGGAGTAAAACAGAAAATGGAGAGGCTGAGGCCTGGATGTTGTGCTTGAATGCTGCTGTCGCTGCTGCTGCAGTGAAAGGGAGAAATATATAGGGCGTGAGAGTAAAGAAGATAGAGAGGAAAGATAGAAAAAGAAGTCGAGAGGCCTGAAAGCTGCTGCTAGAGAGAGACTGAGAAGTTAGAGAAGTAGGAGAGAGAAAAGGACTAGAGTGAGAGACCTGGAAGTTGTGCTTGGCCCGCCGCTGCAGCTGCCGCTGGTGCTGGTCGTACACCCGCTGCTGCTGCTGCTCCGACAGCGCCTCGAAGCACTCGCGGCCCATCAGCAGGACTCGAACCTCGGACAGCTGCTTGCCGGGCGTCACGTAACCCGTCTCTTCGAGGAGCCGCTTGAACTGCTGACACCATCTGCGGGTGGGGATGCTATTTTGTAGGGGAATCGAGGAGGCAACGTTGTCTTGCGGCGATTGACGAACGTACAATCATTGTTTATGGTAGGTGCTAATTTAAAAACATGGAGAACTCGAAGATTATGGACTGAAGTAGAGGGAGCCTTGGCCCAGCAGTGGGACACCAACATAGAGGGTTGAAAAATAAAGCGCTACAGAAATCTTGTTACATTCTATGAAGCGTTAAAGCGGCAATGTTTTTGGTATTTTTTTTTTCTGCGTCATTCTAAGCTTTGTGATTCTGTATAGGCTTCATTACCGACAAAACCTATTACCACGGTGTGCCATTCTCCTTCTTTCATTTTTGACGATGTGGTTACGGACTTTGGTGTTTTGTCTCTCTTTCACCTGTGCTAATTGCCCAAAATATTGCTATCAGTGAAAACTTTTTGTTGGCTTTCTTTATCTATGTGCGTAAATTTAATGTGTTAGTGATAAGCTGTTAGTTTTCCTAATAAAGAAAAAATCAATTCTCTCAAAACATCGATTGAGGACTCACTCATAGTTCCTCTGCTCCTCCTGCGCCTCGTGCAGGTAACTCTTGAAGACGGCGGCCGCCTCGCCGGACTCCAGGATCTCGTACGGGATCTTCTGGGACTCGCCGAGGGTCTGCGGAGGGTCAAATTGGAGTGTTGTTGGCCGTACGAAATAGACATCAGGTCAACAAATCGGTAAAAAAAATCTCCTTCCAAGTACGCACTAAAGAGATTCGCTAATTTTAACGTTAGGTGGCGCTGACGTTACTCTTTATCGCGGAATGGTTTTGTCCGTAACGTCGTGAATATGCATTTACAAGTTGAAGAATTTGATTATTTCCTCATGGACACATACATAAACTCACGCCTGTATCTCAGGGGAGCAAGAACAGAGACCAGGGTTTGCTACTTGCCACAATCCTGCAAACCACTTTCACTTCATTAACATCCATTAGTCGCTGCATGCACGCACATTCATTCGTTCATTCACGCACTAGTTTATTCATTTAAAATATTCATTCACCATTGGTTAGTTGCAGGGAAAAGTGATTTGCTCTCTGTCCTAAAAAGAGTGTAGTTGTGGTCCCGATGAGCTCACCAATTCTGAGAAAGGTCTTTGTGTAATTGACGCTCGGAAGTCTCTTTCTCTTTATATTTTTTCTACATCGAAGCGGCCTTTTTACCCCGACTTTTAACTGCGCCGGCGCGGTTGTATCTCCTACTTATACACTTACAGCTAGTACCTAGAACCTCCTCCCTCTATCTCCCACTGAGAGACTGCAGCCCAGAGGACAGGACGGCGGCCCTCTAAGCCCGGATCCTCAACAGCCCCCGTACAGAAGTCTGCCTTTCACTGCAATGGACATACCTGGTATCGCTTCCCCCTCTCTCCCACCGGCAGAGTGGTGTCGGGCCCCAGCGGGCTCTCCAGCTCCGAGCGGCCCTCGGAGGCCGAGTCTTCGAGTGCGCCCGCGCGGAAGTACACTGAGAAGTCGCGGTGGCCGCGCAGTTGTCGGACCACCATCGGCCAGTCGCTGGGACAAAGGTGCCGGGTTATGTTGGGTGGCTATTTTTTTTAGTTTAGTTATGCACGACACCAAAATAAAATACAATTATGGACAGCCAAAATCACAAAAACCTGAGAGGTTTATGCGTGATTTTCGGAGTACACTCTATACAAATACACAACAGTTAAAGATACTGTTAGTTAAAGAGGGTATGAGTTAAAGAAAGACACTGAACAACTATTTGCCTCTCGCTCATACAATATCGTCGCTTAGCAAACAACACCGCACAAGTAACATTTAAAGGAGAGACAAAAAACTTTTGATTTTCGTAGAGTTCCTGCGGTGTTCCTAGGTCAAGCCTGTGTTGTGGTGTCCTTCTATATGTCAACAATGAAGAATGGCGCATATTTATGGTATAAAGTAGGCAATATTTCAAAGAACTTAAGTACCTACAAGTTATAACTTAAATATGAAGTTAAACAAAATAAACAGAAAAAATACAAAAAAAATACAAAATCATTTATTTGTGGAATGTAGGTGGATATATAAGTTGGTAAATATTTCATGTTGTTTAATATTTCATGTTGTAACAGTTTTTATAAATCCAACAGGACACTAGAAATTGACATACCTATTTGTAAAGTTTCTGTTAAATCCGGCACAGGAAGGACGTGGAGCGAGTCACAGACCACAGACCACAGTCCTTGCTATAGAGCAAGACCATAGGGTCTGTGACTCTATTCTACGCGTCGTGTCTTTTAGATACACCACAGGCTACATCTATGGTCCTGTTTTATTTATTCGTTTTGTCTGTTGTGTATTTAGTTTTCTTTCTGTTGTTGTGCATATTATGTTACTTATCTGCTTATTTTGTTTCTGTGGTGTATCTTGTTGGTATAATAAATGTCTTTCTTCTTCTTCTTCTTCTTCTTCTCTTCTTCTTTTCCGCGCCGTCGCCCCACGTCCTTTCTGGCTGGCCCACCCCTTTGATTCTGTGCGACACTCACCTCTCCTGCAAATCTTCGGTGGGCAGCTGCATCCGGGACAGGATCTGCGGCAGTTTAGCCAGCTGTTTGCGTAGTTTCTTTACAGATCGCTCCTCTTTTAGACGCTTGATGTGACGCCGGAACACCACCTGGGGAATGGGTGATACATCATTTTATAGGGCATTGTATACAATAAGTTGTAATGTAATTTTATTCATTTACTTATTTATTTAATCATCTATTCATTAATTTATTTAACTATGTTATTATTGTTATGCACTGCACCGCAACCTAGTATATTTGTGAGACGGACAGGCACTGGCTGAAAATCAGCGCTTTGGGTGAATACCCTGAGCACAATGCTGAGCCAGCTGCCTTTTCCAGCAACAGGGACACACCGCAACTTATGTTAATATAAAGTGTTTTATTGTTTTTTTTTTACCTTTTGTATTGTAATTTAATATTGCATGTTGTAACTTGTTAATGTATGTGTGTATTTCTGTTGTTGAAATAAATGGTCTTCTTCTTCTTCTTAAGTTAACTGAAGATATATTGACCGACGCGGAGACGCAAAAAACATTTCTAAAAATATCTAGTTAACGTTATTTCGGCTGTCCCAAAAGTAACACAGTAAGGGACATTATTTTTTTCAAAACCGAGATATTTCTACTATTGTTTACTGGAACCAAATGTTTCTCAGTTTGAAAAGAAAAATGTCCCTTACTGTGTTTATTTTTGGGAAGCCGATTCTACGGGCGGGGTCCACGCATTATTAGGTACGGATGTCTAAGAGCAGCTCGCCTTGACGAAAACGGGGAAGAAACGAGACGAACCAAAGTATATTTCATTTCATTCAGCATGTATACAACATTCATACATAAAAACAAACCGTTGACAGAAATCGTTCAAACACGGGAGGCAATAATGTATTATCAAGTTGTTTGCTCGTCTTGGGCTTTAAGGAATATCAGCTGACGAAGATAGTATTTTTTTTTTTTACACCCAGACTAAAGCTGAATAACGGTTACGATTATTCACTCACTTGCGTTCCATCGTTACCGAACTGTTGTACGAACTTCACCCACTCGGGGTACTGACATAGCCTCTTACTAGCTGCCGACCACATTTCCCTGAAAATAAATTGATTTATATATTAAAATAAGCTTTCCTATTAGGTCATAGGGGTAGTGAGACTAAAAGGGTTAGAACCGCTGCTGCATGCGGTCTACTTTAGACCAGTTTATATTACCAAAAACTTATTACAAAAATGGCGGTGGTAGCCTAGTGGGTTGAACATTGGACTCTGAAGCGGGAGACCCAGGTTCGATTCCCAGTGCGGGCATGTACCTATGACTTTTCTTTCTAAGTTATGTACATTTGTGAAGTTATAGTAGCAATACCACTCGCTAACGGTGAAGGAAAACATCGTGAGGAAACCTAGGTGTCTGAGCTATTCACATACCTCGGCGCTTGAAATCGCCAATCCGCGGTGCGCACGCGTGGTGATTAAGCCCATACTCTCTCTCTGAGAGAAGGCCTGTGCCATACAGTGGGACGTATATAGGCTGCTTATGATGATTACAAAAATAAACAATCCGACTAAAGTGTTAAACAATGCCTAAATGAATCTGATGACACGTCTTATTCGATTTAGACCGGATTTTTCAATAGCCAGATAAAACTTAACTGGAGAATAAAACTGATGTTGTCTCTGTCTTGTCGTGTGATTTAGACAGTGATAGCATGCAATTTATTCTCCAGCTAAGTTTTATCTGACTATTGAAAAATTGGCCCTTATTGTCGGCAAGTTAATTTGCCCCCGCCTGCTGGCGTTAAAAATTCAAGACTTTAAGCAGCTGCAGTTGGCTAAAGTTCATACAAAGAGAACCAGCCAAGTGCGCGTGAGGCCACACACTGTGTAGGTTTCCGTAGAAAAATGATATCTTTTTCATGCCTTACAGTACTAACAACTTCATTAAAGTAATTTTCAATGAAATTTGTACGAAATGTTCGTTCTCTAAGTTGGTCGCCTAAAATTAACTTGTAAAACCTACTCAGCAGTGATAGTTTTCCTTTCAAGTTCAATATATGTGCTACTGCCCTGAATTTTTTCACGTTTCTACAATCACCTATTTACCTAGGAGAGGGGGGGGACGCCCTACTCGGACAAAAATTTGCGCTTTAAAGCTTAATATCTCGCAAACGGAACCCTAAATCAATAAGTTGTCTTCGTACACCAGCAATATTTTTCAGCGACCAATCCAACGATACTCCACAACATGGTGTAGGCGAGAAAACAAAATGCAACTCTAATTTAGGTGGGGGAGGTACCCAAGATTTTTTTTTTTAATATTGTATGTGTTACCGTATATTCGGCGTTATTAATATGTATCATCATCATCAACCCATTATGTCCCCACCGAGGGGCACGGGTCTCTTCCCTGAGGAAGGTATAGGCTATACTCCACCATGGGGGCCAAGTCCGGAT
The DNA here is from genome assembly GCA_947308005.1 of Yponomeuta malinellus. NCBI lineage: Eukaryota > Metazoa > Arthropoda > Insecta > Lepidoptera > Yponomeutidae > Yponomeuta > Yponomeuta malinellus. The sequence continues at coordinate 8,835,634 of OX371019.1, forward strand.
TGGTGGAGGCTTGTAGACTAGTAGCTCGTCTACAGTCAGAAGTTGTCAAGCCGCCCTAAGGCCTCTGACTTGGCTTAACGACTGCCATCTATCGACGGCAGCCGGCACCAACAGCTTAACGTGCCTTGCGAAGCACGGAACCGCTCGGAAAAATGCCACTAGCGTTAGGCATAGACGGCGACCCATCCATGCACTGAACGCGCCCTGTTGCTTAACCTTCGTGATCGTTTAAGATCACTCAGGCAGCCGAGGCTACGAGCGATTACTCGTTGTATATCTACTGTTGTATATGTATATCTATGCCAAATTTCAGTTTTCTAGTACTTGTCGTATCTGTACTAAGCCGCGGACAGACAGACGGACGGACATGAAATACAAGGGTTCCTTATTGACTAAGGAACCCTAAAAAACTCCCCCCAACTGTTAACGGGAGACAGACAGCAGCGTCTTTCTGAGATTCCAACCGCATCCTGCGATCGCCAACCCACCTGCCAAGCGTGGCGATTACGGCAAAACCCTTCATGGTTAGAAAAACCATGAGGGAGGCCTATGTCCCCTGCAGTGGGCGTCAAATGGCTGATGTCATCATGATGATGATGACAAAAGAAAAGAATATTTACCTGTGGTCTTGTACGTGTATTCTGATAAGTTGCGTGAAAGCCTCCGTAACAAAGTCTAGCGTCTCTCTCCGTATGCGTAGCGCCTCGGCGTAGTTGGCCACCTGGACAAATATTATGAAATGGTAATTTAATTATATTATTGCAACTGAATAGAATTATAGATAGATAGATAGATAGATAGAGAACACTTTATTGTATATAAAAAAAAGCAAAATACCTAATAAGAGTAATCAAATAATCTAATATTTAAAAATCTCGTGTCACAGTGTCTGTGATCGAACTCCTTAGAAACGGCTTCTACGATTTTTATCAAATTTTTTGTGTATATTTGGTAGGTCGTATTGTTGTTTTTGAATCGGAAAAACAAGACTTATTACTATGTAGGTTAGCTGACATATAGTCAAACTAATTTAAATACAAGGTATGGCAGAGGTTCTACCACTTCCATAGAGGTTCTGATGAATATAAATATCCCTCGCTTCCATTTTATTTTAGTACTTTCGTTCTTTTCAACGATCTACTGCCCAACCACTTGACGAAGACTGTGACGTGCGATAAGATTTTTTTCAAGACTGGTACATCCCTAGTGACCCCCCGCGCAGCTCCCCTTTGACACCTGACACATTAGTCATTGCGCAAACCGATTTACGCGGATTATTTTTACCTTGATCCTCGCCTTGGACTTGTCCACCATCTGCGCCAGAAGGATGAAGGCCTGCTCCACATTGACGTTGTCGTGGCTTGAGGTCTCCACGATTGGAATGGCGCCTTTGAACTCCTTGCGCTGGAACATTATTGTAAGCTTCAACCTATTGTGAGCCAACGGCTCGACTGTTAGCTTAGGCGCACCAGTTGCCTTGACACAAGAGACTTTAGAACGACGGCATAAGGTTTAATTTCAACCTATTGTGAGCCAACGGCTCCACTGTTAGCTCAGGCGCACCAGTTGCCTTGACACAAGAGACTTATGAACGACGGCATAAGGTTTAATTTCGCTTCCGAGTGCCGGCTAGCAAATTTGGTAGCCGCCGAGCCAGCCGGTTTTAGCGAATGTGGGTGAAAGGGGCGGTAAGGCCCCAGGCGGTCGAACATGGGGTTGTATTAGCCGAAATCGAATCCATACAAACGTCCACATAAATACTACTGCAGTAAATGTCGTATGTATGGACCGCCACCGCCACCGCGTTGGTGTGTTTTATCCTTCGGGGAGAACTAATAATTTATGCTAAATAGTGAACCAATTCAACCCTGAAGAAGAGCTACAACTTAAATGTGTAAGGCGTTTAATGTATTTTTTCTGGTGTGCACAATAAAGAGTTCTAATCTGATCAAGGGCCAATTATACGCACCAAATCCCGACTTCTGCGAGAGAATTTTGTATGAAATTTGACTGTTAGACGAATGTAATCGAAATTGAAAAAAATATATATTTATCACATCACATTACATTAAAAAAAATCATAATAATATAAATAATTCTAAACTTAGGGATATTGATAAAAAGGGGTTTGTTGTGTTAGACACAACGTTGATTTTCAGCAATTGCCTGTCAAATGTTTGATATAATAAGAAATTAAATAATAACAATTAGAGTCGGACGTGTCTATAAAATTGAATAAAGTATAAATACACCATGTAATTAATTCATTAAATTAATATATCAATACACATGTAGGTACAGCAATATCATTCCGATGTAAAAACCTAACTGCAAAGTGGGTTACTCGGGGCTGCAAGTGATGTAAATCGCTTCGGTCAGATGTCGCTGCCTGTACGTAATACAGAGAAGTTTGTAAAGAGGCTCGAAATTTCATCGATGGTTGCACTTGCCCATTAGCTCAGTTGGGAGAGCGCTGGCACGGTGAGCCACAAGTCCCGGCATGGGTGGAATTTTTGACCTCTAAATAGGTTTTTAAAATTGTCCCCAGCACGGATTGGTGCTGAGAAGAATATAATCATATTAATAAGTGTTACGTTAAAATGAGAATAAGCTATGTGGGCTGACCTAAAAGCAGTACAAACCTGGACCAAACGTTCCGCCTCCCTGACACCCTGCTCGCAGCCCTCGTCATTCTTGGACGTGACCAACACAACTGGCTTCTTCAGCTTGAGGATGTTCTGCAAGATGGCAGCTAGGAATTCGTTCTGGAATTAAAATGACAGTTTGTGTTCTCTTGGGAGTCGTATGAAGCGACTAAGGGAAATCCAGGAAGTGGGCAGCATCACGTCACGTGTACTAGAGTAAACTTTTACTGTGCTTGCCCAACCCGGCGTGCCCTATCTTTATCTTTATCTTTGTCTTATTTACAATACATCAATAACTCGTCGTCGTCGTACAAAAAATACAACTCGTCGACACGTCTATCCAGCCGGTCCTTACTGATGGCTCTCAGACTAACTAGGAACTGACTGGTCGTCCGCAGGACAGATCGGAATGCCACACTGTTCTAAAACGCGTATAGCACATTTGGGTGTTCAGACCGCCAAACCAAATACTGAAAAGGAACTGGGCCGGCCACGTAAGACGCATTCACCCGAATGAAAGATTCTGGGCACCGAGTGAATACGGCGCGGCGGCCATTGCAAACGGGGATGGCGGTAGGATTAGTGGAAATGGCAGGACGACCTCTCTATCGAATTGGCAGCAGGTGGCCACGAACAGGGAGGAGTGTAGAAGTAAAGGGGAGGCCTTTGCCCAGCATTGGGACACAGTCAAGCCTACATTAAAAAAACCGGCCAGGTGCGAGTCGGACTCGCGCACGAAGGGTTCCGTGCCATTATCTATACAAGATAAGACACAAATGGCGAGAAAAAAAACGGCAAAAAAATCACGTTTGTTGTATTGTTCCTTAAATATTAATTTTATTCTGTTTTTAGTATTTGTTGTTATAGCAGCAACAGAAATACATCATCTGTTTCAAAATCAACAATTTCACAACAAGTCAAAATTTCACCTTTCATCGTGCCTAGCTATCACGGTTCATGAGATACAGTCAGGTGACAGGCAGACAGACAGACAGACAGACAGGCAAGACAGACAAGACAAACGGACAGACAGACAAACGGGCAGACAGATGGACAGTGAAGTCTTAGTAATAGGGTCCCGTTTTGCACCCTTCCGGTACGGAACGCTAGAAATACAAGGTATAACAAGAAATTATTATTATATAGAATAGAGTAACAAGTCTTACGGGAATCTCTATGTCACACTCAAATCTGCATCTCCCACTCCCGGAACTAAACTGACGTCGTAAACGAATAGGAATCTGTCAGGTATTCTGAACGAACTCGCCGTAAAGACTTAATTTGTCTAACACCATTTCCGAGACTTTCATTCACAAAACGACACAATCTGTACCTTGGACCTTCGCTATATAATAAATTTAACCACATACATCCTATTTTCACGCTTACGTCACACGAATGTAAAAAGAAAGTGAACTCAGTTTTAAAATCTCTTTCCTACGAACAAACCGAAAATATTCTAACATCGTCTAACCCGTTCTCCAGCTGATTAGTCAATGACTTCACACCACAGCCACATATCCACACAAACTCACACAACACGCGCACACAAACACCCGCACGCACACACACACACACACACACGCACACACACACGCACACACACACGCACACACACACGCACACACCCACGCACACACACACGCACGCACACACACACACACACACACACACACACACACACACACACACACACACACACGCACGCACGCACGCACGCACGCACGCACTCACACACACACACGCACGCACGCACGCACGCACACGTCAGCATGTTATTTGGTAGCAATCAATTTAGTTTTAATTTAATTTTGTTTATCTTCGTGTTTAGCTTCCCAAAATTATTTACATTAGCTTTTACTTTTATACGTCCATTGTAATATCCAAAGCATGACACCACAAAAATTCTATGTCTCAGCATGTACCTCGCCAGAGGCACGGGCCTGCTCGCCATAAACACAGGCTACATGTGAGCCTAGCTATGGCAGCAGACACTTACCAATGTACATTTTATGTTATGTTTTTTCTATTGAATAACTTAATGTAGATGTATTACTATGTAACCATAACTTTTTTCAATAAACAATTTATTATTAAAAAAAAAAAATCTCGTATCTCTCAATCTCTACCACTCTTACTCTCTGCCATTATCAGTCTTTGTCACAATCAACATTTGCCCTTATTGAAAAACCTGTTTTGAAATTAAATTAATTTTCACTTGTTCAGCATTTACATAGTACAGTATTAGCTGTAAGTAATGGTTACACGTGAGAAAAGGCCCACCACACTCCGTATTAGTATAAACTGTATTACGGCAGGGTAGTATCACGTCTCTAACAAAATTGATTTTCAGGCAACATTTCTCAATCGCCGGCTCTCTTTAGACGCATCACTCAAAAAAGCTGACGTCATAAACGCTGAGGAATCCGTCGACGGACATATCATCCGGTGTAGCCCACTCCTTATCTCTATGCCCGGTTGGTTTTTGCAGATATGCATCAGCTTTTCAGCTGACTGGAGTTTGGTCTCTCTCGTTCACTATGTCTTACTAACTTCCTCTCTCTTTTTCTGCTCATCTCGGTCCCTGCCTCATGCTATCTCTGCTTTGCTACCCTGACCCTCTGAATCTGTGCTGCCCTTAATCTCTGCCCCTTTTTATCTGTGCTTATCTCAATATGTGCCTCCATCAATCCCTTCTTTTCTCCTCTAAATCCCTGCCACTTTCGATATCTATCAATATCTGTATTTCTCAATTTCGAGAATTAAGGAAGAAAGATTGAGGAAAGAAATATAACGAGCGAATGTGGGTGAAAGGGCCGGTAAGTGACGTCCCAGACGGTCATACTTCGACCAAATAGTGATGTATTACCAAATGGCAACATAAGAATACCCGAAACCGGCGTACACTACAGATGAATGTTGAAGAGATCTGCCAGGATCGTGGTAAATGGCAGACCCTGGTCTCCGCCTACCTCTCCGGGATACAGGCGTTAGTATAAGTTGTTGTTTTTATTTCTCAATCTGTGCCTCTCTAGCCGAATAACTCACCTGCTTCTCCCAAGACCGTCCGGGGACCAAACTGACGTCATAAACGCAGAGGAATCCGTCCACGGACAGTCTGCCGTCCGGTATGGTGCGCTGTTCATACTCCTTCTCTATGCCCAGTTGGTTCTTGCAGACGTACATCAGCTTTTCAGCCGACTGGAGCTTGGTGGCGACGCAACGTTTCACGTACGCTTCGGTCTTGCCCACTGTTGAGAAAAAAAAACAAGTTATGCAAGGAAAGTTGCAGTGCGTGTTGAGAGTGACGTTCCTAAAATCAAAATATTGTTATTCAAAATAACACAGCAACTGTGACTTAACGTTACAAGTAAATCAAGGTGTCCATTTCAAAGTCTAGATCATTTTGGATAATAAATAAACCCCAAACTAAGTCTTTTCAAAAACCTATTTATAGGCTAAAAACTCCACCCATGCCGGGACTTGAGTCCCGGTTTTTGGAATTGTCCTCAGCACGGGTTAGTGCAACAAAAAAAATTAAAGTCTTTTCAGTCGTAAGTTAGAGATATAAGAGAAAATAAAGACAAGAATATTGACTATTGATATCGCGGGATATTCCTGGAAGTTGATGCGAAGCCGGAGAGATATACGCCTAGAATTTAAACATTAACTGTTAACAATAAAAAACTGGATGTTATCCCTTAGATACAGTTCCATGCCGCAAATCATGATACAGTATAGTATAGTATAATAAATAAATAAATAAATAAATAAATAAATAAATGTATGCATGAAATCAGGTTGACTTGAGGTCGTGGGTTCGATTGGAGGCCGCCGTTTGATTTGTACAAATGGCATCGGTCTGGGTGTATTACCATGTTTGTGATGTCCTTGCCTGGTTACCATAGCACAGGACATCCTATTTTGGGATCAGGACAAGTAAAGACAATCAATCAATCAATCAGCCCGTACTGCTAGACACAGGCCTCCCCCAAGGCGTGCTACCTTCTGTCTTCGGCCATCCCCGTCCAAGCGCTGCCAGCAATCTACCTCAGACCGTCGGTCCAGCGAGCTGGTCGGCGTCCTACGCTGCGATTAAAAGTTCGTGGTCGCCACTCGAGAACTTTTGCACCCCAAGTGATTGTGTAGTGTGGAAGTTGTTGTTATTATTATTATTATTACTGTGCGGCGGTAACGGAGCGGTAGAACCGGCTTCTCATTCGGGCGGTCATGGATTGAAATCCCAGCATGCATACCAATAACTTTGTTATTTCAGTTACGTTTTGTGAAGTCACAGTAACAATACTTCTCGCTAACCGTGAAGGAAAACATCGTGAAGAGACCCGAGTGTCTGAGGCGTTCACATACCTCAGCGGTTGACATTGTGAATCCGCGGTGGGGACGCAGGGTTAAGCCCATACTCTCTCTCTCTGAGAGGCCTGTGCCCTACAGTGGGAGGTATATGTTCTTCTTTACGTGCCGTCTCCTATCGGAGGTTGGCAACAGATTCGGCTATCTTTCTTTTTGAGGCTGCCAATACAAAGAAAGAACTGGTACACGACGTATAGTCCGCACAGACCTTTTTGGCGGTAACGTGAACATGTCGCAGATCGTTTGCACATCGCTTACTGTCTTTTCAGCATACGTGTGAGTGATTGACTACTTTAGTAATTACTGTTAGACAATAGTAATTTACTACGCATCACACTACGTCAATTACTCACAGGTACACTGTAAAGACAGTAAGTCACGTGCAAACGATCTGTGACTATGTTCACGTTACCGTCAAAAAGATCTGTGCGGACTATACCTTTGAACGGCTGGAAGCAGGCGTCGTCGACGAACTCCGTCTGCTCGACGACCTCGAAGCGCCACTCCTGCTCCTCCTGTTCGCGGTGCACGCTGCCCCAGTACAGGAAGTGGTCATTGTTCACAACGCGACCGCTGAAGTCCGACTGCGGTGGGGAAACAGACTTTAATACACTAGACACTAAGGACAAAAGCCCCTCTCAATTTGAAAGGTGAACTTTAAAATTGTCTGAGAAGAAATGCCACTCGCTTAGCGTGAACACATCAGGTGTTCACATACCAGCAACTTAATAACCGAGCGCGTGGCGGAAACTTAAAAGTATCGGTTTCGTGTCGTTGTTATACAAAGAAAATTATGGAAAACAGTACCTGTCCTTGAAAGCGACATTACGTTATTACGTATCTTGTTTTTATCAAAACAGAATCATGAACAAAGTGTAACGTTTTTATACAAAATAAAACAGAACAGATCTTAATTCCCTTTGTGTTCATTTTACCAAAACACGAAGTCTGGATCAGGTGTATTGTCAGATGCGTTTAAACCTTCCACACGGTATTTTGTTTCACTTAGCCTCTTTGGAGTGCCACTGCTGAGTAAAGGCCTCCCCTCCTGATTTCCATTTCTCCCTGTCCTCAACCGCGCACCATCCCGGCAAGAATGCATTAAGGTCGTCCCGCCATCTTCACCTTGGTCTGCCGCGACGTCGGCGTTCATTTTTCGGAACCCAGCCAGTTTGCGGTAGACATGGCGAGCCCAGTCAATAGTATCAGTTTATGTCTTACAAAATCGTAGGTTTTGGGCACTTTGTTACCCGGGAAGACGGCCGGTGGACTAAGGTAGCAACTGAATGGTGGCCAAGAACGGGTCGACGGTCGATGGGCAGACCATCAGCCCGGTGAGCCGACGACATTGTGAAAGCGGCTGGGAAACATTGGACTAGCAAAAGACCGAATGGGTTGGCGTGAAAGAGAAGAGGTGTTTGCCCAATAGTGGCCTCTGTTTATGGGCTTATTAGACAGATAGAGAAAATCTTAAGTTACATGTCTTATAGCTATAGATACCAAGGCGAGTATCAAACAAAATAAACATCGAACTGCAATTATTGTGTGAGATCAGCCGTTGATTCAAGATAAAATGCAACAGCAAAACGTAATGGCTATGCGAATAGCTTCAACGTAGTTGTCACGCGCTATCAAATTGCACTCATTAACGAGTTGATATCCGTCACCGCATAAGTAATAAGTAGGCAACACTGCGCGTGCGGCAAGGATAGGTAATGAATAAGAATAATAAAATAAGCATAATAAATAAGAAATGACTCAGGGTGCTATACGAGTAAATGCTTTTTATAGGTTACAAATACATATGCATATAAAAAATGCATAATTCCGGACACACGTTATTTAGAGTTTGTCATTTACAACCACATATTTATTTATGCCACACCTGGCCAAAAAGCAGGTTTTTCCGCACGCTATTTTGAGGCCAAGTGACGACATAAAATTGTGTACACAACACGGACTGTAAAATACAAAGCCTTCTATCGCATATTTATGACCCTCGCCTGCGGCTCGGGCCTTAAACTTCTGCGATATTGGCCTTTCTTTATTTTACGGCCCTAGTTATGTAATGTACTATTCTATGGTTTTTATTTGTATTTTTTAATTTTCTAATGTAGTTTACCGGTTTTGCTCTGTAATGGCGCTATTTAACTAGTGCTTAAAACTATGTTATTACGTGTTGATAGAATAGACTTCTTTCTGCGTAGGGCAATGATTTACCGGACACTGCGACATTGGTAGAGCGCGTAAAGCGTATCTAAATACGCGTAGACAGATTTGAGAAATTGTTTCTTTGTATAAAAGGGTACACTTCACAGGTGGTCCCATAGTCACCAAGTCAGGATCTGATGGTGGGATGCTGGAGAAATCGAGGGAACTCTTCAAATTTCAAAGCCACACTTGAAGAGATTAGCGTGTTTTTAATAGTGACTCTAATTAATAGTGCATTTGCTTCCGGAAAACACAATTTGGCGGAGTCGTAGTGATATTCGCAAAAAATCGTGAAATATTTTTTTTTTATAAAAATCTGGAAATAATTTCAACGAATATGGCCCTTAATTTCGATGTAGGTAGTGTAGAAATATATTTTGGAGTCGGTGCCCAAAATGTGTGTGCTGGACTTGTAACTTGGCAACCGGCTCCAAAATGTAGGAAGACCCTTTTTGAATTAGGGTTCCGTTTGACACATATAATGAACTTAAAAGGAAAACTATCACGTATCACGTCAGCAGGCTTTACAAGGTAACGAGTAATAGGCGACCAACTCATAAAAGGAAAACATCGTACAGAACAATGAAAATTACGTCGATGAGGTTGTTAGTTCTGTAAGGCAGATAAAACCTCCTCCTTCTATGGAATCCTACACTGCGCGTCGCCCGACACGCACTTGGTTGGTTTTTTTAACTGTAAATTTCGGACATTCCTCATTCTCAGTCTGGATATATTTCCATGTGTGTATATCCTTGCCTGAGCCACGTTTCATAAAACTCCAATTCATATTCGATTATGACTATTCAATGAACATTGCATAGCCGAGTATTCCTACTTGTTGAACTACAATTCATGACATCGAACTGACATGAATTGTAGTTCTGAAACCACGATTTGTAGTTCTAAGAAACAGTACCCTGGTTACCATAGCACAGGGTATCCTAGTTTGAGACCAGGATAAGCGATTGTGTTATTTTACTTCTAAGTTAGAGCTAAGTCGGTAGCCACCGATGCGTTGACACGGATATTCGACGCTGACATGTCGGCGACTGCCGTCGACGCGTCGACCCCTACCGTTGACGATTGTCGACGGCTGTAGTTGCCACACGTGCCGCCCGTGTATAAGCGTCCTTAAATGTCTCCTACCTGGCTGAGCACGGAGATGTGGTCCACGTTGTAGTCATCGGCGTGAGTGCGGACGAACCTGTTGCAGAGGCATGACTTGCCAACGCCCAGCTGACCCTTGTCCTTTTCTGTGCCTGCAAAATGAGTCTTATGTCAGTGGAGCATAAAGTTGGATATGGTTCTTGTTGGACGTTATTCTACAGATAAAGGCCAGAAAGTGGCAATGGATCGGGCATCCGGAAAACGGATGCCCATACGCCAAAGATTGCCCTTAGCTGGAATTAAGGTGGCTTAAGAAGATCAGCCCCTATATTACACGCACCAAATCCAAAACGATTCCAATCGTCTGACTGTGACATTAGTATGAAATTTTCGAAATTAGTTCAGTGGTAGCCTAGTATGTAGAACATTGGACTCTGACGCGAGAGACCCAGGTTCGATTGATTCCCAGTGAGGGCATGTACCCACGACTTTGTTTTCTATGTTACGTACATTTGTGAAGTTATAGTAGCAATACCACTCGCTAACTGTGAAGAAAACATCGTGAGGAAACCTGAGTGTCTAAGCTAATAATCACACGCACGCGTGGTGATTAAGCCCCTACAGTGGGACGTATATAGGCTGCTTATGACGAAAAAATTTACACGTAAAAATTTTTTTTTTTACCTATAATTACTTTACTTTGGCATAAAATAAAAACATCAGGACGAAAAGTAATAAAATCAAAAATAAAACATGTTTTGAGCGTAGTCAAATAAAACATGGTCTGCGCCGCCCAACTTAATTGTTTTATTATTTATTTGCGCATATCGGACAATAGACCCGTAAGCATTTAAGATATTAGAAAACATTTTTCAACGTTACGGTACTTCCTACCACTTCCTACTACCTTGGAGCCAAAGGTCGGAAATCGCGAATATTTACAAATAGGTTATACCATTACTGAAAAATCATTAATAATACTCTTTTTTACAATGAAAAGAACATTCCCTCAAAATACGGTGAACGAATTCAAAGTCACCCTGTAGATAAACTTAGACCGGATTTTTCATCATCATTATCATCATTCAGCCACAAGAAGTCCATTGCTGAACATAGGCCTCCTCTATGGAATTCCAAAAAGACCGGTTGGAGGCGGTTTGCATCCAGCGTCTACTTGCCACTTGGATGAGGTCATCTGTCCATCTTGTGGCTGGTCGTCCTACGCTGCGCTTGCCGATTTGTGGTCTCGTCGTATGATTTAGACAGTGACAGCATGTAATTTATTCTCCAGTTAAGTTATATCTGACAATTGGCCCTTAGTTAAAGTAACAATCTACTTCATCTTCCAATTACGCATTGAAATAAAGCGAGTTGACGCTAGTCAATAGGAATTTAAAAACGTTTATACGTTTTACGTGGTAACGTGCAGCAGAAGCATTTCAGTGGTTGCAGCGTTTTGCGATTATAGGATGGTCAATCAATATACGATGTCACAGCATCGCAAATACGATGATTCGTATTTGATGAGTAGACTCACATCAAATAAAATGTTTATTTCCTACAAGTGTTTAGTGTAAGTGAAGGTGCCACTGGACGCTGTACTTATTAAATCATCTCATTACGTAGACGCAAAGGCCAAAGTTTTATTGGCCTAACTAAACAAAATATATTATATAGATTTGAATACAAGCAGGCAATTGCTGTAGAAATAGAATTAAAAAAATCTTAATTTTAATATTTGATTTCAAGCGCCGAACACGCTATTCACCGTGGTCGTGACGCCCTAAGCCTTGCGTTTGTTTGCAAACTATGTGACGTCGTGGCAGAGGTAATCTTAAGGTGAGCATACACGACGACACTAGACACTCAATGTCTGCGTGTATCCACCGTCGCGACACCGAGTTGCAGACGTAGTGTCGGTTTCGCTCAGTGTCTGGTGTAGCTGCCGTGGCCATGGGAACAGGGCATGGAGTGTCTGGCTTGAATATCGCAAATTTCCAACTTGCGTGAAATTTCTGTAGTTTCATAGAAATGTTTTTATGTATTCTCACCACAACACACACACTTAAATTAAGTATTTTTACTGAATCTTGCACCCCTTTCTCTTCTTATGCATATCGGCCTGTTTAGTTTTCTTCTTGACTTCATCTATTCACGAAGTTGAAAATAAAAAAAAACCTCAGAATAATTCAATATTTTTTTACGGTCTACTAGAAACAATACTAACAACTTAAGACCTATCTAAAAACCGGCCAAGTGCGAGTCGGACTCGCGCACGAAGGGTTCCGCACCATTATCTATACAACATTTGAATATTTCAAGCGTCTACCTGTTGCCGTTATTAATATCAAGCATATTTATTTTACTAAAATATTTATTTTACTCTGTTTTTAGTATTTTTTATAGCGGCAACAGAAATACATCATCTATGAAAACTTCAACTGTCTAGCTATCATGGTGACGGACCGACAGACGGACAGTGGCATCTTAGTAATAGTGTCCCTTACCCTTTGGGTAAGGAATTCGTAGAACGTATTCGTAAAAACTATAATCTGTTACAACAAAAAATTGTCCACAACAAGGCAACAAGGCTACTACAAAGAATTGTCTATTATCTATTCAGATACACCTGACATTGACCCTTATGCTCTTACATAAGACCAGCAACATGAATCATGTTTTATCATTTTTGTCGGCCACTTTCCCAACATCGAGGCAAGTAGGTACAAATAAACACCAAACAGGAAGCAAGAGACAGTGATAAGTCTGCCACAAAGCTTGTCCAATATGGTATCAATAGACTGACAAGTGGCAGATACAATGCACTTCCCTTTGACGTAATGCATCAAAGTCCCAGAGCGGGATGGACCTAGTATATTCTTAGAATACCAGACAACCTTTGAATGGTACTCATGAGGACTCATATGTCAATGTACATTTTGGAAATGTACCTAAATAAATAAATAGGAATCTATAGAGCCGTAAAGGACGCCATACGGATCTGCGTGGACAGACCACCGTATTTTGAAGTGCATAGAGACTAATGTTTGAAATTTCAGTATTTGTGCCATGAAATAATTGTTTCATTCCTCTCTCATTCAATATTATGCGAGTGAAGGTTTGGACGCTTGTCATTCATCTTTCTTCCTCAACACGAATTTTTAAAAGAAATGCAGGCGCGGCTTGCATATAGATTTTAATTGCCGATTATTTGTTTTGATGTAAGTACTTACTGATGCGAACGAACAGTACAGTATAGGCATTCAGGATAGGTTGATGACCGTGTTCAGTTTGCCATGATTGGCATACTGCACCATGTTTTTTCGGATTTCAGTTGCTCTGTACAGTTGACAACACATGAATCTAGGTACATTTTAACTGTAAGGTCACCTGTAACGTTACTACTGTATCCACTTTATGCATATGCTTCAAAACATAGGAAACTAATTTAGGCTTTCTGTTGTGTCATTATAAAGAAATATGCATTTGAAGATGCAAAAAAAGAAATACCTTTCCTTACTTTCAGAAGAATGCCAAAAGCCTTCTGAATCACTACAAAAAATGACACTTTGAATCACAAAAAGTGAAATTATCTTTTGCTCAATCATCACAAATGTTGCAAGGCTCAAGATTGCTACAACAGATTTGGCCACTTGGTATCAATTAATGAATTAGCAGCATCCTTTTTATCTTGCTCTGTCGCACAGCGGTGAGCTAGTTAGTTGTTAACAAAGCTGATGTCACTCTGAAAACATCGTGCCTCGAGAGTTTATAAAATAAAACATGACCGCTTTCAAGATCAAACAGTTTGTATCTGTGAGAGAATCATCAGGATTATTCATAACACTTCGTAAAATCTAAGGCCTTTATATCTATGGTTGCTACATGATTACGAGTAGATGTTTATTCATACAGCCCAACCTAACTCCTACCTACTCTAGAGAGAAAAAGTGACCACTCAGATGCTGTAGCAGAGTGCCTAAGACATTTTTTTATCTGCTTAACAATCTTCTATTCAATTATATCCAGTGCCAAAATACTTATAACAATATTTGGAGAAAAATGAGATAGTCTAAAGAGATTTAGGTATATCTCAGAAACAATTCATAGATAATTTGATTGATATATTCATACCTGCACTGGGCTGTATTGCATCCCATAACTACTAGGATTTACACATGGAACATACAGGTGTACCAGTTTATTATCTTCACACATGTTATCACACAAGTTAACTATCAGCAGCTGTTGTTGTTATGTCTGAAATGTGCCAAATGGTATTTTTACATTTTAGCAGAGTCGGACGCAAGGCATTTAAGCACTTAAGCGGCAATTTTAATTTTTATTAATATGTAATATAAAAAAGTATTGGTCCTTGTAAGTAAAATAAATTGAACTAATATTAAACAGTACCAGACCTCAGATCATAATATGTATCTTAATATGTATCATATTATAGTACAGCCGAAAGTATTGAAAGTTTGGTACCTGGTACCAAAATAAAACAGAACCCTCCCTGCATTACCAAATTTCTACATTTAAAATCTAAATGGTCTAAAAATTGGCCCTTGCCCACAATCATGGCTACATAAGAAAAAATGTAGATTGTGACCAATGGGAAAGCAAATTGACTGAAAAGCTAACCTTGGTCCTTTAGGAAGCTAACCTTGGTCCTTCAGGACTGAGATGTGTGAAAGCTTTTTTAATAGTGACTAAGGTAAGTTTCACAGATAAAATAAATAAAGCTATTGGTTGCCAGTCAAGCCTTCTTCGGCCACTTGAGGCTATGGTCCAAGTGAAGGAGGTGGTCCTTTTAATATATATATAAAATATTTAAATCAGTGAGAACTTGTCATTAGCTCTCTGCTTTTATTTCAATTGAAAATGTATCTTTCTTATAGCTGTAAGTTTTTCTAATATAATAAAATAAAATAAATTAATAAATAGTACCTTTTCCCAGTGCACTTCCTGCTCGGCTTCTGGTGACTTGAGAAGTTAAGATCAGTAGACTAAAGAGCTGCGCTTTTCAAGATAGCAAAAAGATAATCTCTTATAGCTTCTGGCCAACTACTACAAACAAGATATGATATTTTTTATTCATACCAACAACAATGACGCTTAGAAGCAAGTCAATGGTACTGTTATGGAAGTTGGTCTTTCTATGAGATTGAGAGTGGAATCTTAAGTTTTACATACATACATAAAGTCACGCCTGTATCCCAGAGGGGTACCCAGAGACCACGGACTGCCAGTTACCACAATCCTGACAGATCACTTTCACTTCCTCAACAGTCGGTTTTACTTGTTAGAACTAGCATGCCGGTTTCAGGTACTTTATACTTTTTCTTGGCCTTTGCAAATACATCCTCTATTTGGTCGAAGTATGTCGGGCTGGGTCGTCCTTTTTCAGCCCTTCCACCCACATTGGCTCAATATATTTGTTTCGTCAATCTTTCTTCCTTTATCCTCTCCACATGTCCAAACCAACACAACCAACCAACTTAAGTTTTACTTAGAATAATTGTAATTTATATAAGAACCTTGTCTATAAAGTAAACTTTTTTTGTATTGGACTTGTTTTGGGAAATAATAATTTATTAATATTACAATAACACAGTTCACATCACAATCAATTTCACAGATTTGTTTGATTCACAGTTGGGCAGAAATCTCTGCCTCTGTGTGAAATGTAGCCCAGATAGTGAAGCATTTATTACAATTAATATTTAATACGGCAAAACCTGAAAACTACTTTCAACAAGACTTGATTAAAATTCTTAATTTTCTTTTTTATAAAAGCTAGAAACTTGACCAACCTAGGTTGGTTTGTATAAAAAAAAAAGAGTAAAATATTTGCTTTTCCGAAGTGGTTTAATTTATCGATACTGAAGAAACTGTTTTCAAGTTTAGTATTGTTAAGATAACGCATTGAATTCTAGAGTAGAAAAGGAAACAAAAGGGAGCTAATGGCATTGACACAACAGACATCAGCGAAAATCAGTAGAAGCAGAAAAACTTCAGTGTCACTGACTGGAGCTGAGTATACCCAATTCAGCATCACCAACGTGAGCCTGAGTGGTCAGTTTCCTTCACTGTTCAGAAAGAGCATAGAATGTGCCTGGAGAAGTTATAACTTAAAAAAAATCCTAAAGAAGACCAACTTACCAGAGAGTCCAAGAACCGATACAGTGATAAGCTTTCCTCCAGTGCCTTCTGACTTCTTGGCCATTTTAGATGCTGTTAAACACTTGGATAACTGCTGCTCGGATCCACAAACATATTACTTCCAGCGTTAGGGCATACCATCACATCACTCGAAACTCTAGAGCTGCTCTAACAGATAGTGGTAAATATATCAGTTTTCTTGGCAAAAACGTATATGGAAATTAAAAGATTTTTGTCTATGTTTGAAACAGCAAACTTAAAGTCAAGAGTTAAGTTGGGTTTGAAGAGTTGCTTATGTTGTTGTGGGCAGATTTGTGTCTCAGGCAATGGTAAAGGGCAAGGAATTACGAAGGCGTAGGAATAATTATTTCCTCACTTGCAGTGCCAGATGTGGCGACTTTTAGGGGATGAGAAGCTGCTGTTAGAGTGGTAGTATATGGGGAAGATATTTTCATACAATATCGTAAATGACAACATTGAAAATAAGGGTGGATCCCTCAAAATAAGAACAAATCGTGATAATTTATTGTGCTCGCTCAACTACACTACACTTTGACACCTCAAATTAGAATCGGTCCCGACTTGAAATTACTGAGTGTATCGATGGTAAATTAAACTGATATAATTACACACTAAATAATTTTCACATATAACCTATATTTTACATTTTATTACACTTAAATACATAGATTTTTGGAAGAAAACGCAATAGTTTCTTGACACAACTCGCTTCTTTCTTGTACTAACTCAGGGCTACCAACATTTTAAACAAAATCGAAATCTCTTCTTGTCTATGGAACTGCTGTGCTGAACCTAAATCGATTAACAAATCTTTACAGTAGCATGCAATCGATTATCTCGAATCGATTAATTTTATGGTAACTATATCTATCGGTGAGGAATATTAAGGAGTTAACAAAATGTATTAAGCTAACTCATTTTCTCTATTTAAGTAATTTTTGTTTATTCTGTTTTTCCTCCTTTATAAAATAAAATAAAATAATTACCTTTGTGTTTTTTTTTATCTTTATTAAAAGGTTCTGTCGCACAGCGACCATGTCACCTTTATAAGGGGTACTTTGGCAAAATTTGTCGACATAGGCTGGTTCCCATTTCAAAAAAATATATAGATTGGAACTCTTATGTTCCATGTATCTGATTAAATCTTAACTTAGATATTATAATACAATGTTGCTGATCTGAAATTGTGGTCTTACCTACTTTAATTGTTTAGTAAAGTAAGACTACAATTTGAGACTATGATATAAGTATGTAGTATAATAATTATAATAAGAACTAACACTTCAACACTTCAGGTACATATTTATGTCCCTTTACCACATAAGGCTCCAGATTTGGATCACTTACAAAAAAAATGTTAGCACTATATTGAAACCAAAACCAAAATATGTATATAATAGATATCGACGCTAAACTGAATTTTGCTAGCTACCCTCGGCCGCCAAATCATTCGGGTCGACATTTTTGTGAGAGGGACGATTTGCACTTCTTTGGTGCGAGATATTTATTAGTTTTATTGAGATAACTGGAAAAAACCAAAATCCCTTATGTAATTAGATTAGATTAGAAAACTTTATTGTACACACCAGAAAACAAAATACATTAAAAGGCTTAAAGCAGTTAAGGCTTAAGGCTTAGGCAGTGTAATAATAGATTCTCAATGTTTTTATGGAAACACTGTTAGTGATAATAATATGTCACTTACAATACTATTTTCAACTAATTTAAGTTTGTTCTAGGCATATCATGCAGTAAAGATTTCCACCCCCAGTTTCTCGTCCACTAAGACGCTGTAAATCTACTGTTAACAACTGTCAATTGACCAAAGTGCGTACAAAAAAACCACTGACAGTAACTAACTGTTTACAACTGTTGTTAACAGTAGATTAACCGCTTGTAAGTGTACGAGAAACCGGGGGTTATAACCAGCCAATTTGGAACGTCTCAATGCAAATCTGGAACACCATATTTTATTTGCAGACGAAACGTCAACTAGGTCTCGCGTTAAATCAATAATATTTTATATTAGCGATGAATTCCATGATTAGTCTTACGAGATATTATGAGTTGCGTTAAGTTACGAGATTTTTAGGGTTCGGTGCCTCAAAAGGAAAAAAAACGGAACCCTTATAGGATCACTTTGTTGTCTGTCCATCCGTCCGACCGTATGTTCTTCGGTCCATCCGTCTGTCTGTCTGTCGAGATCCTGTATCTCATCAAGGTGTAGAGGTATCGAGTTGAAACTAAAATTATATGCTTAAATCTACAGTCCTTTGAAGCTGTGAAAAAAACAAACTTCTTTGTGAACCTTAAACAAAAGATACGGCCACTTATGCGGCAAAAAACGTAGGTATTTCATTCCGTCAAATATTCTTCATTTGTGTAGGGGCAGCTCTGACATAGGCGTGCTTTTAGTTTGTATGACGTGATATTAGTGTAATTTTTTATTGATTTTGGAATTTATTGTAGATTTTTAAACCCTCATGGTATTGGTCCTACAGTGGGCGTCAAATGGCTGATGATGATGATGATTGCCATATAGTATGGGCTGAAATTTTATATTTTAATTCTCGATTGCGGTAGATTCCATTAAGTTTTCAAGATATTATAGAAGACCACTGTGTACGAGTTATAAAATGAAAAAAAAAAAGTAGTTTGACTCGAGAGGAATTCTCATTGTATTCCGAAAGCCAGTGGCACACCCAACTTTAGGGTTGAACTGCAATTTGAACGCAGCTAAATGCGGAGAAAAAAATGGTGAAATATCTTCGCGATAGCAACACCGAGTTTGACAGCACGAAAACAAGCGCATAAATGTCTCCCCGCGATATTTTCTTGAGAAATGACTTCTACAAATGACGAAAAAGACGTGAAAAGTAATCAAACAAGTGGCCCAAAGGGCAAAACATATTATATTGAAATTTACAAGGTAAGTTTTATTCTTATTAGTAGCTAAATCTCCGTCCACTTCACGACGCTGTTCGGGTCGTAAAGTTCACTTTATGGCCGCCATATTTGTCTTTTCGGTACTCTTGTTTTTGTGTATTTCCGAATAATCCCTCTAAATTTTAACGAAATACGTTGCTGATCGCTGAAAAGACGAATACTTGCGGTTTGTTATACCTAATGTATGTGACGGCCTCTCCCAGTAACGTTTCTGCGTATTGGGAATGTTGACATAGGACACTCATGATTCGTGGTTTTTATTTGGAAAAGATTAATTTTCTGCTGATCAAGCCTCGGCCACATGTGTGGTGCTTCATAACATCGTCTCAGCAAATACTGCTAAGATGTTTTCTCACTCCCTTTGGGCCGTATTGCGTTTAAAATTTCCATGATCAAAGTCATGGTATGATGCTTGATAACTGACAGCCATATCAGTGTTACAGTCGGTCACGTAGGACCACACATGTTAATAATAAACGCAGTATAATTTTCGTCTGTAATACATAAGTATTTCTGCTACATATTTTTTGGTGTTCCAGGGACTTAGGTAGTTGCCAATTTTGTCTATAAGCCGTAATGGAGTTTTTCCAAGATTATTTTTACTAATAAACCTTATCGCAGGATAATAAGTAGTGTTCATTTTAAAATGTTTGATGTACTGTAATTTTTGTGGTGGTGGTGTTGTTTCCTGATTGGATTTTGTGTGATGTCATCGTGAATGATGCAAAGAATGCAGGTGGGTTAATAATCTATTAGTTCCCTTAATATGAGCAAGATATTGTAGGTTCTGATATATGTAGTGACTATGGATAGGCTGTGTGTCAAAAAGTAAACAAGATAGTCTGAGTCTGAATTAATTCATTTAACACAGTTTGTAAAGCTCTTTGCATTCAGCTTTGGTCTGCGTGTAAACAAAAATTTTTAAACACTATCAAAGTCAAATAGGGGATGATATTTCTTAAATTAATGACATAAATGAATGACCTAGGGTGTGCAAACAATTTTATCAATGTTATTGCTTCCCATATTTTAGCAATTTCTATCAATGGTTTGTTTACATATAGATCCAAGCTGAATGAAACAAAATATAGTGCCATAGGTGCTTAGTAAGTACAGTGGATTTCAGGTAAAACGATAATAAAGGGACCACTCTATTTTCGACATTATATCCGGAAGTTGTTACAGGCAAAGGTAAAGAGATACAGACACATGTATAGTTTATATAAAAAACATATTTATTATTGAAAATATTTGCACACATAGTTATTCACTGGTACATTTAAACAAATGTGTTTTTTTGCACAAATCAGCATTGTTTTAATGTTTTTCAATTTTGTAATGATTTACTCCTTTTCTTTAACAGTGAATGTGCGTCTAGCAGGCTCACTTATTCCAAAGTTTATTAAACCCAATTGCTACTCAGAATATCAGTTTGTAACTGAACCATAAATTTTACGGGAAATGTCCACGCTTCCCTACCTACTTAGCTGATATCTATAAACAAAAGGTAAAGGTCTCCACACTTGCTGACCATCTGTGTGGATGTAAACAAAAGATAAGAAATGTTTGTGAAAGAAAGAAATCCTTGTCTTTGGCAGCCGACTTTGGTCGCAATATCTGCATGGGATTTCTAGGAATTTGTTACAAATGATTCATTTAAAACAGTCGCTACACCGGAACTGGGCGTTACATCCAAAGTCGCTATAGCCACATGAGTTTTGTACTAAAGTATGCTTTAAATTCAAGGGTTAGATTATTGTCTTTATCATCAGCGTAGGGTTGGTCTGAGGCAGTGGTAGCCTAGTGGGTAGAGCCTCGGACTCGGAAGTGGGTGACCCAGGTTCGATCCCTGGTGCGGGCATGTAACTATGACTTGGTTTTCTAAGTTATGTACATTTGTGAAGATATAGTAGCAATACCACTCGCTAACGGTGAAGGAAAACATCGTGAGGAAACCTGAGTGTCTGAGCTATTCACATACCTCAGCGCTTGAAATCGCCAATCCGCGGTGGGCACGCGTGGTGATTAAGCCCGTACTCTCTCTCTGAGAGAAGGCTTGTGCCCTACAGTGGGACGTATATAGGCTGCTTATGTATGCTTTAGATTTAACGCATGCTTTAGATTTAACATCACTGTAGGTAAATGGTCGCTACAACCAAGGTCGTAATAAATGAAATAATAACAGACCATGGAGAAGAAGATGCTGATATGCAGCCATCTAAGTATATCACTTTTTTTAAGCTCTTATTGTGCTTGTATATTCCAGGCTATTCTAAATACTATTCCATGTGTCAATAACTTTGCTTCTGTTTTTATGAGATGCATGTTGCGGGTACTCATATGCAGGGAGGCATTTGATAGCATTCCAAAAATCGCATGACAAGGTCATTTGTCCAATCCATTTTGGTGCCATTGAGCTGTAAACATACTAAATAAACGTCGCCGCTGTCGCGCACCGTACGTTACTGAGCGAGCGATGTGTGGACAGCAAACGAACATGTTCGGCATATTCGCAATTCTTTGATATGTTGCAAAAAACCGACCAGCAGGCCGATACGGGTGTTCATGTATTCGCGTATTCGTCTTGTTCTTGAGAATAGGCGAGGTCGTATTTGGGCGAATAAGACAAACACGCGAACACGAATAGCAATGTGAAGTGTCAGAATGAGGGGCTGTTTATTGCTATTAATCTTAGCCATTTTAGTGGTTTCACTTTACAACCCAAGAGCGTTTTTCTATTTTTGTTTTCTTCTTAGTAACTCATAAATTTCTATCAATCATGTATGGAATAGGTAAACTTAGGTATAACAATATCTTTAAAAAAGTCCTCAAGGACTTCTTAAAAACCAATTTGTGTTTAAGTTTAGATAAAGATTTCATAGAAACCAATCTGTGTTTATGTCAAGTATCCCAGTTGCTTACAACAGACCATATCAATAATTACCTAAAGTTCAGTAAGTGTTTGCGTTAGTCATCATATCATCCTATAAATTTCAAGTGGTTCATTCATGTATAGTCTGAGCTCTGGCATTGTTATGCAATACATATAGGTACCTATTATTAAAATGGGTAATTCTCAATTTAAAAAACAAAATGTCATAACTAGAGACCGGATTATATGCACCAAAAAATGCCTAAAATATGCATGCAAATATGCAAGTAAAATAGCTAAAATATGCACGAAAATCCTTAAAAAGGGCCAAAATATGCATACAATTAAACAGGAAAAAATAAAAAGTCATATTTTTAAATATTTTATTTTATCTTATAAAGGCTTGTACTGAAAATCGTATTTGTGAAAAAAACTGTTACAAGATAAACCTACTTAGGTAGGTTTAAAAATATGTACTACTAAGTACTGTTCTAAATGTTCTGTAGACAAATTGTGTCTACGATCGCTTAATAAATTTTTGTAAGCGGAAAAAGAGCGTTCTACGTCTAGGTACTGAGGTTACTGGGCAGAATTTAAATTTGGGTGCAATGTTTGGGCTTACTGTGCCGGGCAAAATTTCACCCATCCCGTTGATGAAACTATCAATTTCACACAAGGGTTCAAACCCTGGGTTGTTTTTCAATATGTTTCCTACTATGAAAAGCATCGAACGATGAGCGAGATCGAGCGTAAATATGCAATATATATTTTATTTTTCTAAAATATGCAACTAACGCTGAAAAGGTACTAAATATGCAATATGCATTTGCATATAATCCGGTCTCTAGTCATAACCATGGCAAACTTTTTTTTTTTCTTTAAATTTGTATGATTCCTTTTGAGATAAATAATTTATATCTTAAAGTTAATTTGGTTACTATTCAGGAAGCATGAAAACACCTGAGGTAGTAATGTAATGAGGTAGTAGTGAGGCGTCGTCGCTTATCAAACAACACCGCTTAAGTCGAAATTTGACAGTTTTGAGATTTGAATGCCATTAGCGTACATTTTAAGCGCGAATCGATCGGCCTATGTGATTCAAGCATTCAGACTAATCAGCGGCCGTAATTAAAAAAAATGTAACACCGCACAAATATTTTTTCTATGGGACACCATAGAAACTATACGAAATCAAAAAGCTTTTTTGTCCCCTGTAAAGTAGGACAAGAACCGGCCAAGTGCGAGTCGGACTGCGCACGAAGGGTTATCTATACAAAATTAGACATAGATCGAATTTGAGAACAGCGCCATCTACAAAAACCAACAAGAAGCGTTTACCGTTGACATTTAATGACATGACATCGGCGCTTTGAAGGTTACATACATGGCCGCTAGATGGCGAGCGCTGTCCTTAGACAACGTTTGTTGTATGGGAGCCCGCCCTTAAATATTTATTTTATTCTGTTTTTACTATTTGTTATAGCGGCAACAGAATTACATCATCTGTGAAAATTTCGACTGTCTAGTAACAGACAGACTGACAGTGGAGTCTTAGTAATAGGGTCCCTGACCCTTCGGGCACGGGACCCTAAAAACATCTTAACTCGATTAACAGAGTTTTCAATTTATATATAATACTCACGGATGTGTTGAACCCCAGGCACAATGAATAAAATTTTCACAATATAAGTGAGAAATGTTTGTACCTTAAAGGACATTATGGGCCGGTTTCTGAATTAAGAATTTCACTAAGTAAATACTTAAGTAACGTTCAGTCACAATCTTTTCTGAGAAATTCGAAGATTCAGCACTACAGTTAACTATTGACTCAGCCAAATTCTCAATTCAGAAACTGGCCCTATAAGTATGTATTGAAACTAGTGTTTAAAGTCTGGGTGTATTTCCATGTGATGTTTGTGATGTCCTTGCCTGGTTACCATAGCACAGGATATCCTAGTTTGGGACCAGGTCAAACGATTGTTGGTGTGGAAGTAGAAGTAGTAAACTGACAAAAAATTAAAAATAAAACCTTAAAAGTATTTTTATGGGGTTTTATTTCTCGTAAAGGTTATTGTTTACAGGGTTTTCATAATAAAATAATTATATTTAGTTTTTTCGTGAAACATGTTACTAGTTTTTAATATTACAACTAGTCAGGTAATACAGCCACAAATCATTTGTCAAATTAAACCTTTGAATTATTATACATCCGAAAAAACTAATCAAAATAAAACACACACGCACACACACCATACAAACAATATGAAATCAGTCAGTCAAACCGCCCCGAGACATATCTCACCCAAAAATTCCCATAACGCTGGCAGTATTACCGCGCTGCACAGCGTTGCACATCAAATATGCCCCAGAGCGGTAGACCAAGCCACGGTTCCTCAGACGACGCCCTACCTCTAATAAAGAAGGCTTTCCCCTGAAAACCCCAGACCCCAGTCGTTTCTAAAGCCAGAGGCACGAAAAAATAGCTGCCAATAAACAGGCTGTATTTTATACATTTGAGTCTAGCAGCCGCCTCTGCAGTAGCCCCAGGAGTTACAGCCGTATAGCCCACATGTGATGGCGCAAATGTGCAGACGCAAGTGGCATCCCAGAGCAGGCATCGACCCCTCTCCCACGGAACCAAAGTGAGACCGTCCGGACGCTTCCCACCACTCCGATACATTCCCTGCGGTTCAAAAACCGAAATAATGGACCTTTTAGACGAGGCCAATAGACGAGACAATCGAGTAAGCCAGGCGAATATTGGCTTCGTGTGAATGGAACCAGGCGAATGCATTGCATTGTCCCAAGCTAATAGCTTATGCCAGTCGAGTGAATTAGAACGATTTCGAATTTGCTGGCGCTAGTGCTTCCCCCACTACTTTCCCATTGGATTGGCTTGTGTATTGGCTTCATGTGAAACGTGTTTCCGTCCCGGGCGAGTAAGCCAGTCCAATACATGTCATGTCGTACGTGTTGTTTTATTGAAGAGATTTTGCATATCCAAAATCTCTTCATGCATTAGCTTAATAACATTTTTGAACGTAGCTTTTAAAGCAATTTTACGTCTGTCCATTGTTAATAGAAATTAATTTTATTTACTTTACTTATTTATATCGGTATCGACTGGCTTGTGTGTTAACGACATGAAGAAAATTTTGCGTTTTTCACTGGATTGGCTTACTAGACTCGCTTATTGGATTGTCTCGCCTATTGGCCTCGTCTAAAAGGTCCATAAGCGCTCTCCGAACGATGTCATTGAGCGACATTCTACCCGCTCTTCGAACGCAATGGAGCCCATGCCGGCCCTGAGAATCCACTTCCGCACCACAAACGCAGAGGTGTCGTTGACAAATGCTGCAACCCAATCGAAGCGCCACCGGCAAGCAATTATTATCCAATAGGGTCCCTCATTGCGGCGGAGGTAACGCATGGAGCCACAGCCCAGATTCCGGGTGGTAAACTGCTCTCAAACGCGCCAGCACCCGAACTTTGCTCTAACAACTCGCCCAAAGTCACCTGACATCTCGTACCCACTCGCTGCCGACCAGGCTCCTCCGGCATCACTGTCGGGGCGATTCCATTCTATTTGCCATCGAATTCTACATATTTTGTAATAGGGATGTTATGAGATAGATCAAAATATTGATGCGTCATGCATTATAAGCCGTCACTTCTTAGGTGTAGTGAAAAATTCTTTTGGCAAAGCCTCTCCAATTAAATATAAAGTTTTATTTTGCATGTTGTTCACAACAGGAATTGTGTTCTTAAGAAGTGGGCTCACATCACTGTCGCCATTGAAATTCAGGGAAGAATAGAAAAAATCTAATACTAATTGAAAATATGTACTATATTTTTAAGGATGTATTATTATTAGTTGTTACACTAATCTTATCGATAAAATTAAATAAATAACAAAGATATGATTGCTGCGTAGGTGATTCTAAGGGATAGGGGAGTCTTTGGTACATTGAAGGAGCGATATCGATTATAATATGTTTTCGAGATAAATGTTTACTGAAATATACTGAAAAATTTTTTTTTACTAAAATATACTAATTTCTTTCTAAGTAATCCTCCCGAGATTATTCCCATTCACACGTTTATGGACACGTTCACACGTACGTACGTAGTACAAACATGGTTTTAATTTTACAAACATCCGAATCGCAATAAAACTTTACCAATATGGTAAGAAGACACATCGAGGGATTTGGTATGTCACATTAAAAGGCTACAACACTAAACTATTTGTCAATTTTAAAGGAAGTATATTGGTTTAGTTACTAAGTTGTTGCTTGTATACACAATTTAATTGGTATCTGCAAATGTTGGATGCATCAAACTGTGGCATGCATATCAGAAATTTAGACATAGACTTTGTTACTAGTGCGTTGGTCGTTATGTAGCCTGTTGGCGTTCCTAACTAAATAAATAAGGGCTCAATTAGCTGTTATCACCGGTCTAAATTAATCACATCGTCCTGCAGTCCCTCGAGGCGGCGCTAAGCAGCGCAGCACCGCTCTCAGAGCGCACCGAGGCGCTCTGCGCCGCGTGGGGGCGCGTGCACCGGCTGTGCGCGCACTCCGCCTCCGCCACTCACGCGCACCTGCTCACATGGCTGCAGAGACACACTGCGCGGACTATACTTCAGGTGGGCCTGCGCGCACACACACACACGCACGCACGCACGCACGCACGTGTGTGTGCAAAGTGTGTATGTTTAGGAAAAAAGATGGCAAATGAAGTCCTCACATGGCTTCTTAACTCTTGAGGTATCCTGCTGCGTTTCATCATAATCATCATAAAACTATACAATTTTTGCGAGCGAGTCGGTATGTCACAGCAGCCTTAAGATGTTCTGATGAGGCTTGCACGTAATCCTTTTGCCACTAAGTAATTTTAATTATAGTGGGGTGGAAAATCGGAACTCTGTTGTAGCGTCTAGTCATATCTGTATTCCCCATCCAACAGACGGAATGGCAGTCGCCGGGGAGCGCCGAGCACCGCGCGAGCCTCGACCGGGCGCTCGCGTCGTTCATTCAAGAGGCTAAAGAGGCGGCGGCGGCGCGCAATGGCGGCGCGCTCAACTGGGAGGCTCAGCTCGGGCACAGGTGAGTTGAGTCAGGTTCTCAGCGTCCGGTTCTGACGGTAGAGTCGATGGTACACCTATGGCGGCCTCGACAGCGCGCTTCGATCCTGCAAGAGGATAACGGGGCAGCCGCGCACACCTGCGAGGCCCAACTCGGTCGGCTCGGTCAGGTGAGCTCTCGTGTACGC
This sequence comes from Yponomeuta malinellus, assembly GCA_947308005.1. Taxonomy (NCBI): domain Eukaryota; kingdom Metazoa; phylum Arthropoda; class Insecta; order Lepidoptera; family Yponomeutidae; genus Yponomeuta; species Yponomeuta malinellus. The sequence continues at coordinate 8,863,249 of OX371019.1, forward strand.
GTGAGGGAGATGCGTTTTCTCCTCAAAAATAATACCAACAGAAGGATTTTATAGGATCTAATTTGGTAGCTCGAAAACGACCCATTTAATACAACCTGGGTCAATCTTAAGGACACACTCCTAGATGTAGCAAAACAAGCTGCAACGAAAAATAAAACCTCAGCGCCACGAGCAGAATGGATGAGTGAAGGCGCACATGGGCGATGGTTAAGCAAGTCCTGTGAAAATTGCACTTGGAAACATTTTAGGAATCATCATTTTAGGAATTCAACAATCTCAACTATCTTATTAGCATTGTGTGTATAGGTTGCTTATTTGATTGTGTTGGGATTATCCAAACAAAACATGTCCAAGTTCTCGACTCAGCGTCAGGTTCCACATACATCACTGTCAGTGTATTTCTGTATAACAATCCACTGTGTAGATCAATTACCAGGAGACGGGCAGCAGCGTCTTGCTGAGATTCCAACCGCATACAGCGATCGCCAACCCGCCTGCCGAGCGTGGCGATTATGGCAAAACCCCTCATGGTTATGAAAACCACGGAGGAGGCCCATGTCCTGCAGTGAGCGTCAAATGGCTGATGATGAATCCATTGTGTTGCAGGGCGGAGTGGTTCCGCAAGACACTGCCGGAGCCCTGGGGACACCCGGTGCTCCGCAAGTTGCTTGATCAGACCGGAACGCAGCCCAAACACGAGGAAGGTATGTCAAGCACCTACTACTTTAACTAAAATTATGTAATTCTGTACCAATAATGGTGAAGTGAATAAAATTGAGAAAGGTTGCCTTGGTTTGGACAGGTGGAGAGGATGAAGGAAGAAAGATTGACGAAACAAATATATCGAGCGAATGTGGGCGGAAGGCCCAGTAAGGGACGTCCCAGGCGGACATACTTCGACCAAATAGGGGATTTATTAGCAAAGGGCAAGATAAAAAGTACCCGAAACCGGCGTGCGTGCATGCAATGACTAATGAATGTTGAGGAAGCGAAAGTGATCTGTCCGGATCGTAGCAGGTGGCAGTCCCTGGTCTCTGCCAACCCCTCTGGGATACAGGCGTGAGTTTATGTATGTATGAATAAATAACTGCCATGAAGATATACTACGTCTCCTTCTTGCCCGATTATGTTAATGTAAACATTTTGTAAAGTAAATAAACGATTTTTATTTTTTTATTGTTATTCTTCCACCACCGTCCAACATACAACATCTACTGTGCGACAGAGCGAGGGCTGGACACGCTCTCTGCTCGTACAGATGGATTGAAGTGGATGATCTTCTAGATTCTGGCGATTCTTTGTACCATGATAGAAAGACTGAAACATATAGTAACTTTCAAAGAATGCGGATAAGTTTGCGATTAGGGATTGTTTTATTATTATTTGTTAATTTCACTACGAACATTCAAGACATATTTTTGTTATCCTGTACCTAGTATTTGATTGAGAAATTTTTTATACCAAAATTAATAATTTTGAAAACAACTACTCCTTAACAAAATCTAAGTAAACGAAAAGAAAAATGTATTTTAAATGTCTGTAATTTTTTGTTATTTTTGTTGCACTAACCCGTGCTGAGCACATTTTTAAAAAACCTATTTAGAGGCTAAAAATTCCAATTTTTGTTTTTTTTTTCAAAAATTCCATTAGCTCATTTGGGAGAGCGCTGGCACGGTTAGCCAGAGGTCACGGGTTCAAGTCCCAGCACGGGTTAGTGCAACAAAAAATAATATAATCATGTAGGTACAGCGATATCACTCCGATGTAAAAACCTAACTGCAAAGTGGGTTGCTCGGGCTGCAAGTGATGTAAATCGCTTCGGCCTGTACGTAATACACAGAAGTTTGTAAAGAGTCGAAATTTCACTGATGCCTAGCCTAGCCCAGTTGTGAGAGCGCTGGCACGGTTAGCCAGAGGTCGCGGGTTCAAGTCCCAGCATGGGTGGAATTTTTTGCCCTAAATAGGTTTTTTAAATTTTTTTGTTAACCAAAACCTCAGCCACATTTTTCAAAAGTAAACAAATTTTATTAACCTCCTCAGTTCTGACCTTGAAAATAACAATTTAAAACCATTTTTATTTTCAATGACGGGACTTACGAGCTTAAAATTACAAAAAAAACAGATTGTGCGAGTGATACCGCATTCTCGACATACCTAGCCCCCCTCGAATAATCCCCGCTTTTCTTCTAACAGTATTAGAATGGCTGAAGGAGGAGCGTGGCGTGATCTTCGTGACCCGCCTGCGTCAGCTGGCCTCGTCAAAATGTAACGATCTCGCTTTGGCGCTCGCCACCGCCATTATGGAGCGAGTGAGAGCCACTGCTGTACTGGACGAGGAACCTTCAGGTTAGTGGAACAGAGACCGTCGAAATGCAACGATCTCGCTCTGACGCTCAGCACCGCCATTATGGAGCGAGTGAGAGGCACTGCTATCTTTCGACGTGGGGCCGTCAGGTTAGTGGTTAGTTAGTGTTATACTTAACTTCACAGTTATTTCTATGTTGCCCAATGGCTATTGTCTAAATATTGACATTAGTCACAAATTATACGACGTTTAAAGGTAATTTCAGTAAATATAATGCCTCAGTCATCATAAATTAATAATATGTGCATAGACAACTCGTTATTGCACACCAGTAACTGATAATAACATTATTAACTTAATACCGGATAAAGTTAGTTGGTTTTTTATCGGAAGAGTCCGACCAGGCTTCGCTCTGATTCGCTGAGCTTAATCATGGTGAGTAGTGACGGAGCTCGCGGCGTCGATTGCACATCTCTGACAGGTAATAACATTAACTGGTTAACTCTATAACTGTTTTCTTGTTTTTTTGTGAATAAGTATATGAATTTCGTTTGACCTTTTAACGTTCGTTTCACTTGTAAGAAGCTTCTATATTTTTCGACATCTGGTATGTTTGCACAGATTTTAATTCTTATAAGAAAATGACAGCCCACATAGAGCTTTTTTTTTTTGTAGGATCTCAGTCGACGACGTACATGCATGCAATGACGTACTTCCTAAATTTTAATTAAAGCACACCAAATTGATATATAAGGCCATATATAAAAAAATATATTTTCCGAAAAAGATATTTAAAGATTGTCTTTAAACTCTCGACACACCACTTTGAGTTTTGCAACAACATTTGCATGCTTTAAGGCAAGTCTAGGGCATTTTTGGCAAAAAAGTATACCTTTAAGAATATATTTAAACATAAACATAAAACATAAACATTTACATACAAGCACATACATTGCATCTGGCCCCACACTAGGATACCCTGTGTCGCGGGAACCAGAAACAACGACATCACAAACATGTAAACATCCAAGACCTGGGGTTTTTTTTTTTTGTTCCCAGCCGGGATTCGAACCCGGGACCTCTCGCATGGTATGCAGATGCACTACCACTGCGCCACGAGGTCGTCAACCTACCTACCAATTTACCAATTTACCTACTTTAAAAAGTATACTGTTAAGTATACTTTTGTCCTTGGCCCGACCGCAAATCTAAAGTCTCTAACTCTTTCCAGAAGAGAGCGGCCTCAAAGAGGAGTCGTACCGCAGCATCCTAAGTCAGCAGGCCGGCTTCACCGCCGACGTGTGGGAGCTCCTCGTCGACTTGGAGTTTGTGCTGCTGCACAAGCTGGGACGTACCTCGCGCTGCATCGAGCTGGTGAGTGTCACAGTCGGAGAGTGAGAAAAAAACTTTCAACTTTCGTGAATTTCATACGTACAACACACATAGATAAACTCACGGCTGTATCCCAGAGGGGCAGGCAGGGACCAGGGACTGCCACTTGCCACGATCCTGACAGATCACTTTCGCTTCCTCAGCGTTCATTAGTCGTTGCACGCACGCACGCCGGTTTCGGGTAGTTTTTATCTTGCCCTTTGCTAATACATATATTTGTTTCGTCAATCTTTCTTCCTATCCTCTCCACATGTCCCGACCAACGCAAAATTCCTTTCTCAATTGTAGTCACTACATCCTCTTTCAGTCCACAACGTTCTCTAATCATACTATTGCGTGTCCTGTCATTTGAAGTAACACCAGAAATACTTCTCAAGGACCCGAATTTTATGCACCTATAAAACATACGTAAAACCTGGCGAGGCGGGAAGATGGCAGGTGGACCAGGGCAATCACAGATGGCGGCCGAGAGCAGGACGAAGGTCAGTGGGCAGACCAGCAGCCCGATGGTCGGACGATGCCGTTGAGTCGGTGGAGGATCCGTGGATGCGGATGAAAAGCGACCGTGAGAGATGGATGGCATTTGGGGAAAAAGGCCCAGCGGTGTGCTGATGATGATGATGATAAAACATAACGTGACATAAACCCACTCCTGTTCCCTGGAGGGGCAGACAGAGACCAAACAGAGATGTTCGCAATTCACATGTATTTTACAATTAAACTATTCTGAGAGAGAAAGAGAGGGAGAGAGTGCAAAAAAACATACATGCTATCTAGTCCCAGGTCCTAGGGCTTTGGTATAGATAGCCCAGATCCCAGGACCTGGGACAAAACATGACCGTTCACATGCTATCTGGCATACTATATAACATGCGATCTAGTCCTAGGTATTTCGCCTCATCATCATCATCATCATCAGCAGCAGCCATTTGACGCCCACTGCAGGACATAGGCCTCCCTCGTGGTTTTCATAACCATGAGGGGTTTTGCCATAATCGCCACGCTCGGCAGGCGGGTTGGCGATCGCAGTATGCGGTTGGAATCTCAAGAAGACGCTGCTGCCCGTCTCCTGGTAATTGATTTTCTTAGTCGCCTTCTACGACATCCACGGGAGGAAATGGAGTGACGCTGTTCTTAATCCGGCGCCACACGGATAGGTTTTTCACCTCGGATATATTTGTTTATTTAAGCCACCCCAACAGGTAACGTACATATATTAATTACACAATAGCACAGTTTTAACAGGGTCTATTGTAGTATGTTAGCACATTCCATTATTATTCTTTTAAACCGTTGATTATACATTGAGAGGTCTTGACACTGTGCTAAAGCATCGGACGTTATTGATAAGAGATAAGATAATGTTTTATTTACACACCAAAACACACATTTACACACTTGGGCGAAATCAACACACAAAACGTCCGAAAAAATTAAAATATAAAAATTAAAAGACCCTAAACACTAACGGTCCCATTTATAAAAACACGATTCCTCCAAAACACTCCTCAGAGGCAGTTTAAGTCTTGTCCTTGTAAAATCTCACCACAGACTATTTTATACGGCGTCTATAAAGTGTTTTAAGGAGCGGCGCATTCACAAATAAGACCGCTGGGTATATTATTAACTATAGATGGATAGATAACACTTTATTGCACAACCAGGTGTTATAATTACACAAAGTTACTTAAATCTAAGTTGGTCATAGTTTCTTGTGCTGTAATTGACGACCTCGTGGTGCAGCGGTAGAGAGGTCCGGGTTCGAATCCCGGCTGGGGACAAAAAAAAAACCCAAGTCTGGGATGTTTACATGTTTGTGATGTCGTTGTTTCTGGTTCCCACGACACAGGGTATCCTAGTGTGGGGCCAGAAGCAATGTATGTGCCTGTATGTAAATGTTTATGTTTATGTTTAATTACTCCTGTCTCTCTCCCCGTGTAGGTATTGAAAACGTAAGTACGCGCGGCGGCCACTTCAGTGTGGCTAATCAGTAGGGACTCACGAGCGATCAGCGATATATTATATATAATTTCATCATCATCAGCCATTCGACGTCCACTGCGGGACATAGGCTTCCTTCGTGGTTTTCATAACCATGAGGGGTTTTGCCATAATCGCCACGCTCGGCAGGCGGGTTGACGATCGCAGTATACGGTTGGAATTTCAGGAAGACTGCTGCCCGTCTGCCCGTCTCCTGGTAATTGATTTCCTTAGTCGCCTTCTACGACATCCACGGAAGGAAATGGACATTCTAACCATGATTTAGAAACATATGGCGCTAGTTTTAATATAAATGGGGCGTCAAATAGTAGATTGTACAACAAGTGCATAAAACGCACCATTTTACTCGAGACGTTTATCCATCCGAGCGAGCTTGCGAGCGAGGATAGATATAAAGTCGAGTGTAAAATGGGTTTTATGGACGAGTTGTACACTCTACTTTTCACTTCGATTGCGAGGAAATGAAACAGCAACATCTTTATCTTCACTAATGCAATTAATCAAACAACAAATTTATTAAATTAAATTCACGCGTACGTGTATAATCACAGTGGTTTTGCCGCCATTAAAATTTAACCAATGAGAGCGCAGCTTCAATAAAGCGCGACCAACCTGATTGGCCCTGCAATCTAGTTGGTCGCGTTTTATACGAAACGAAATAAAATAAAGAGGTTGTTGTATGAAGTTAAAGATGTTCGTGTGGCTGTTGCAGCGATTGCCTTGGTCTTCGACGAAGATTTTACTTTATGCTCTAGAGCATAAAAAGCGACTTTATGTCGCCTACGCACGACATAAAGACGAACTTTTAGAGCATGAGAAGTGAAAAAAAAATTTTTGTCACCCAAAATTGCTTCCCTTCGTCGTCTTCGTCGTCGGCGTCTAATGGTCGGCGCCAGCCAACTCAATTATTAGAGCCTTATACATTTTTAACACATTAGAAAACATTTTTCAAAGTCCTGGTACTTGCTACCACTTTGAATTTGGATTCAGTTTCGAGCACAGGGTTGGGAACCATTTTTCCCAGTGAAAAGAACATTCTGTCAAATTAGAGCTAACGATTTCGAAATCAGCCTGTAGTACAGAATAAATAATAGTACAGGTACAGAAGATTCACTCCGCAAAATCAATTAAAGAAACAGAGACTCTTGTAGCGATACAATTAAGAAGAAGAAGAAGAAAGACATTTATTATACCAACAAGATACATCACAGAAACAAAATAAGCACATAAGTAACATAATATGCACAACACAGAAGGAAAACTAAATACACAACAGACAAAACGAATAAATAAAACAGGACTATAGATGTAGCCTGTGGTGTATCTACATTGCCACAAAAGGCAGCTGACTCAGCGTTGTGCTGAGGAAGTGATCCCTCAGCGCTGATTTTCAGTCAGTGCCTACGGTAACCCATAATTGTACTACGGAGTGCGTGCCGTGGTGCAGTTAAAGAATTAAGTCAAATTCAATAGAATTAAGTGCAATTCAGATCACACGGCGCTAATTACCTACAGTTATATTCACTTAGAGGTTGCCTCTCTTTCTATCGCGTAACTCTTACCTCTTCTGACGACATTAGGGTTGTCCTCGTTCAAAGAATAATTTAATCTGAATATCTGATTACCAGTTAACGTTTGTGAACAAATGACGTTTCAAATAAACATGGGCTAAGTCTTAGTAGTATGTTGGTAGATCAGAAAACTATCTTAATTTTATGTCTGCATAGGTACTTTAACCTAAGAAGACAGCCACACAGAATACGTTTATGTGTACCTTGTTTATGAAACTAAATATCTTATTTAGGTGTTATGTAGGTAGGTACATCGCTCGTAGCCCCGGCTGCCTGAGTGATCTTAAAACGATCACGAAGGTTAAGCAACACATGGCGCGTTCAGTGCATGGATGGGTCGCCGTCTATGCCTAACGCTAGTGGCATTTTTCCGAGCGGTTCCGTGCTTCGCAAGGCACGTTAAGCTGTTGGTGCCGGCTGCCGTCGATAGATGGCAGTCTTTAAGCCAAGTCAGAGGCCTTAGGGCGGCTTGACAACTTCTGACAGTAGACGAGTCACTAGTCTACAAGCCTCCACCAATCCGGACTTGGCCCCCGTGGTGGTGTGTGGCCTATACCTTCCTCAGGGAAGAGACCTGTGCCCCTCGGTGGGGACATAATGGGTTGATGATGATGACATGTGTATCAAATCGTTTATGTATATATAGTCCGCATACCGTCGTGAATCTGATGGCGCCCTTTAAAAGCTTTTGTAAGTTAAATTCCATGAACTTCCAATAAACCAGGCTATAACGGTGTTTCCCATTCGTCAGGCGAAGCAGACGCCGCTGCGCACCGGCTATCAGCTGGTGGAGCGCCTGCGCACTCGGCTCGAGACCTCGCCCCGTGAGAAGAAGCTGTGGAAGAACGGAAAAGATGTCGCTACCATAATTGCACAGGTAAATAGAAATAGAAATAAATTATTTGCCGAAAACACACATTGATCCTTAGAAATAGAACATAAAGGAGAGTTAAAATTAGATATTATTCTTAACTAAGTTTGATTAGGGATCTTGGGATCGATTGTGGTCCCCGCACTAGGTCAGGGGGACTTCAATAATAATAACTTCCACACAACAATGACTTGTCCTGGTTCCAAATTACGATACACCCAGAAATACACCCAGTCTGGCATGCAGTTTCCTGTTATGTAGACCCTTTGGGGTCATCCATAAAGTACGTCACATTAACTTCGAGATTTTTTCTATCCCTCCCCTGTCCTTGTCACAGTTGGTCACATTTGTGAGAACCCTAGTGTGACGTCACATATTTTGTAAATTTAAACGATTTGCATGTAGAAATTATTACAAATTAAAACAGCAGTTCCGAAATTAGTTTTATCTGTATTTTTAGGGCACCGTACCTCAAAAGGAAAAAAACGGAACCCTTATAGCGTCGGCTTATTGCAAGAACTCATTAACCGACATATTCACTATTGGGAGAAAAACGACTTTTTAGTTCGTGTTAGTTAATGGTTGTATTTCCTCTTCCTTATAACATCGTTAAAATAATTAAAACACCACTATTGTATCATTGTTCAATACATCTATATGTCCATACGTTTAAAAAAAGCGGTTAGAGAGTTTTTGCAGTAAATGACTTCTGGCAGTAAGCCGACGATAGGGTCACTTTGTTGACCGTCCGTCTGTCCGACCGTCTGTCTGTCTGACCGTCTGTCTGTCTGTCAAGACCTTTTATGTCGCGAACGCGTGGAGGTATCGAGTTGAAATCAGGTGTACAGTCCCTTGAAGCTGTGAAAAAAAAGCTTCCAAGTTAACGTAAAAAAAAGATACGGCCGTTTACGCCGCCAAAAACGTATAAATTTCAACACAAGGGAATCAAAATTTATAGGATACTTTCCGTCGGCCTTAACTTGACAAGTAATATCGTCTCATAATACAAGTACAGGGAAAAATCTGAAAACTATACATTTGTAATTAAATCGCTTCATATTATATTTATTTACTGTAAGTAAATTAATTGATCTGTCTTATGTACACCCACCCACTCTTATCTTATCTTAGTCCTGTCCATCCTAAGGTTGTCTGAAAGAGATCTCTTTTAGTGATAATACCGCCAATTGTATACTATTAAAAACTAGATATTAAGTACATTATATCTCTGTAAATGACTGGTGTGCAATCAAGTGTTATTTATCTATCTAACTAACTCATAACAATAAAATAGTCTTCGGGAAAAGCTCGGAAAAAAAAACTGCGAGACTCGATTCCTGAACTATGTGTAATAATATGTAAGTATCTACAAATTTGTACGGAATCCTCGGTGGGCGAGTCCGACTCGCACTTTCGGTACGATTCGCTTTTTTTTGACATCATCAACATCCCATCAAAAATTTCGAAAAATTAACGAAAGAATAAGTTATTTATTACGAACATTATATTTCTGAAATGCGTCGTTCGTCACGAAACCTAGGACCCCTCCCGCCTCTTGTCACACAATATCACACTTTGAAATTGAAAAACGTTTATTTATATACCACAGCACACATAAAATCCTACAAATAATAAAATGGAAAACCAGAAAATTCGCTTAAAGTAAAAGTAATTTGACGGCCCCCTCCCCCCTTAATTTGTGACGTATTCTATGGATGGTCCTTAGGTTACACACCTGTTGTGTTATGAAATATCAGCACCTTTTTTTAAACAGTATTTTCGAAATGTACGTAGGTCGCAACTTACGGACGATAAACTTGAGACAAGTATGTTTTAGCCAAAGAAATCTTGACTTGAGGACAATAATATAACTTAACTACTGAAACTAACCTATACTCCGTTTCGCGGGTCGAACTCCTAGGGAAACAAATAATCGCATCTCATCGGTCAATGCGCGCGGCTAGAGATAAGCGAAACATGGTTTCATCGGTCAATGCGCGCGGCTGGAGATAAGCGGGGCCGTCGAATTGTGACATCGTGTTACAAGGGGCGGGAGGGGCCCTAGGTTTCGTTCCCTAGCAGTTCGACTCGTGGAACGGAGTATAGACCTCTGTCGAACCGTGCCCCCGCAGGTGATAGTGACGCGCTGCATGGTGACGCCGGCGTGCTCGGACGCGGCGCGCGCCGCGCTCTACTGCTGCGCGCGCTCGCTGGTGCGGCTGCTGCCCGCCGCGCGCCTCGCCGCCGCCGCCGCCGCGCTCGCCGCGCCCGCCGCCACGCCGCACCATCTGCACACGCTCGCCGCCGCCACACGCGCGCAGGTACTGTACTGTACTGTACTGCCGGCCGCCCCGCCGCCACGCCGCACCATCTGCACACGCTCGCCGCCGCCACACGCGCGCAGGTACTGTACTGTACTGTACTGCCGGCCGCCCCGCCGCCACGCCGCACCATCTGCACACGCTCGCCGCCGCCACACGCGCGCAGGTACTGTACTGTACTGTACTGCCGGCCGCCCCGCCGCCACGCCGCACCATCTGCACACGCTCGCCGCCGCCACACGCGCGCAGGTACTGTACTGTACTGTACTGCCGGCCGCCCCGCCGCCACGCCGCACCATCTGCACACGCTCGCCGCCGCCACACGCGCGCAGGTACTGTACTGTACTGTACTGCCGGCCGCCCCGCCGCCACGCCGCACCATCTGCACACGCTCGCCGCCGCCACACGCGCGCAGGTACTGTACTGTACTGTACTGCCGGCCGCCCCGCCGCCACGCCGCACCATCTGCACACGCTCGCCGCCGCCACACGCGCGCAGGTACTGTACTGTACTGTACTGCCGGCCGCCCCGCCGCCACGCCGCACCATCTGCACACGCTCGCCGCCGCCACACGCGCGCAGGTACTGTACTGTACTGTACTGCCGGCCGCCCCGCCGCCACGCCGCACCATCTGCACACGCTCGCCGCCGCCACACGCGCGCAGGTACTGTACTGTACTGTACTGCCGGCCGCCCCGCCGCCACGCCGCACCATCTGCACACGCTCGCCGCCGCCACACGCGCGCAGGTACTGTACTGTACTGTACTGTACTGCCGGGCACCGCCTGCACATGATCGCGGCCGCCACGCACTGAGTACTGTACTATTGGCATTCAGTCTGATGGAATCAGTGGCCACGCAGCGCGCTTCAAAGTGTTTACTATACTCACTAGACACTCCTCTCTCTGCTAGATGTGTAAGGCCTTACAATGCCATGTCGCACCACCTGCATACGCTGGCCGCCGCAGCCAAGGCGCAGGTTGGGTTTAGCTCAGTCTCGAGGCTTTCAGGAGTCGTCGAGCTCTGCTCGCTTTCGGACGGAGTCGGCAGCCCCGCGGCACGTCTATAATAATCACTAGGCACTCATCTCTCTCCATTCTGGTAGATGTGTGTTAAGACCGAACCGCACGACTTGCACACGCTGGCCACCACCACCAAGGTGCAGGTGGATCTCGAGCCCCACGCTGGCTGCGGTCACTGAGGGTCAGGTCATCGTGGCGCTACGACGGTATTGAGCCGGTCTACAGACGCTACGTAAAACAGATCGACCGATGAACTAAGCCAATAATCGCCTGTGATTACTGACTACTGTTAGTAATCACTGATAATAGGCTATTTGACAGGTTTCTGAAAACCATCTCAGACTTTTTGTTGGTGTTCCTTGAGTGCTCAGAAAATGGTGATTTCAAATTATTTCGTGTGTTTCTTCTAAAAAAAGCAAATATGAATTTACTTTTAAAATAAGCCGCTATAACGCTATCTTGGGCAGTATGGCGCGTCACACAGGAATCAGTGACGTCACTGGTCAGTAAGGAAACAAACGTCAACTCCACAGAACAATAAATACTACTGGGAAGAATGTCGACTCCATAGAAAAAAAGAGGGTACTAAAATTGACTAACGCCATCTAGTGTGTGCCTCCAGAGCGGGAACTTGTACATATTAGAGCGCGGAAAAGCAGATAGGTGTACTATTATTAATAGGTTTCTTGAAAAATCTGAGAAAATTGAGGATTTGAAACATGACAGATGCTGACAGACCTGTGATCCTAGATGAGGCTGTTTTCGATAACACGGCTACAAATACAAAATTATCAAGTTATATCCTGGTTTTTTCGATAAATGATCCATTTTTTTTTTTAATTAAAATGCGTTATATCGGGTTAAAAACTCATAATTTATACGAGTATATATAATTAAAACTTTTCTTACACTGTATAATAGCCTATTGTCAGCAGATCAATAATTAATATACTCCGTTCCACGAGTAGAACTCCTAGGGGGACAAAATACTCGCATCTAATTGGTCAATGCGCGCGGCTAGAGACAAGCGAAACAAATAAGCGAAGACGGTCCGCTTCATAGGGTAGGTTTACTTAATGCAGTGGTCGCGCGCATTAACCAATGAGCGCACATGGACGATTTTGTTTGGGAGCTCGGTTCGTGGAATGGAGTGAAACTAATGTTCTGTTTTTACAGTGCACGGAGGAGATGAAGCCGTTTGTGTGCGAGCTGTACGTGCGCGCCATCACGGCGGGGATGAACGAACTTGAGCGGCTCAAACATGTAGCTGAGAAGGTAAACTAATAATAATGATGATAAAACCATTTGTCTCAGGCAACTATAAATACCTTAACCCAAACCCATGCGAATATAGTACATTACTGCAGCGGTCAGCAAAAGACACATCGATGGACGAACGTGTAAATGTGGGCCAAGGCGAATCCATATTTATTTACACAAAAACCGGCCGGCGGAAACCTCACGTTACATCATAACACCACCGCTCACGTCAAAGTCAAAATGGTTTTATTCAAAGTAACACAGAAATTGCGACTTAATGAATGTTACAAGTTCAAAATAGGCGTCCAATTAAAAATCTAGATCGTGTTGGAGAAAAATTGTCAAAATCTCCATACTTAGTCTTTTTAATGATGGTTCTTAATTATCAGGGCTTAAATTCTTTTTAACCGACTTCAAAAAAGGAGGAGGTTATCAATTCGACGCGTATATTTTGTTTTTTATTTGGCTATGTTCCTCCATAACTCCGTCAAATCTTAAGCGATTTCGACAATTCTTTTTTAGTTCGAACAGATATAACGTCCCAATGGTCCCATTTTAATTTGGTGAAGATCTGATGAAGACTTTCAGAGATGGAGAATGGAACTCTTCAATGGATAGCAGTAAATAAGCCCTAATGGGGCCCATCCTTTATCCGTATGTTTCATAAAATAGCGTAAAAGTAGTCCTAAGTTAATTTGGTGATGTTCTGGTGAAGACTTTCGGAGATTTAGAACATCAAATTTTAAAGGAACGAATCATGTACGGTAAATTATGGTTATAAGAGACTTGTTTATTTTTCTCCCGCTCCTCCACAAAAAACTGAAAAATATATTTTTTTAAATAAAACATAAAAAAAAACCGACTTCGAAACACTACCGCACTAAAAAGGTAGAAATAATTTAAATAATTAGAAGTATTTATACATGCAGGTATTGTAGAAGTACAATTTGTAGTCGGTCCCCAGTTTCATGACCAGCACATATATTTGGGCACCGACTTCAAATTATACTTCTACAATACCTACATGTATAAATACTTCTAATTATTTAAATTATTTCTATCTTTTTAGTGCTGTAGTGTTTCGAAGTCGGTTTTTATTTTTTATTTAAATTTTTTTTTCTAATACGTCGTGCATTGAACTGTAATCTCATCTCATAAAATAATCTTTAATGTTATAGTAGCCATTTATTGCACAGTATGCTTTACACATCTTTTTGAACCGGGTTTCTGGCAGGCGTATTATATCCTCAGGGATCTTATTGTACAATCGTAAACAATTTACCACAAAGGATGTATTATTTAGCGTTTGCCAGCCTAAATCGTGGGAACGAATTATTTATATCATCATCAACCCATTATGTCCCCACCGAGGGGCACGGGTCTCTTCCCTGAGGAAGGTGTAGGCCATACTCCACCACGGGGGCCAAGTCCGGATTGGTGGAGGCTTGTAGACTAGTGGCTCGTCTACTGTCAGAAGTTGTCAAGCCGCCCTAAGGCCTCTGACTTGGCTTAACGACTGCCATCTATCGACGGCAGCCGGCACCAACAGCTTAACGTGCCTTGCGAAGCACGGAAGCAATTATTTATATATTTATTCTAGTATTTACATTGTGTTGGCTACAATTTTAAAGCTCTACTCCGGACCGGACGTAGAAGTGTAGGCCGACCCACAGCCAGGTGGCACGACGCCATTGACAAGGCAGCAGGGAAGACCTGGAGACGAACAGCGCAAAGCAGAAGCGACTGGCGTTGCATGAAGAGGCCCTTGTCCAACAGTGGATATCGACGGGCCGAAGATGACGATGATGACTCAGTGACCCTCGCCCACAGGAGTCGGAAGCGCGCAGCATGGAGCAGACCCTCGCGTCGTGGTTCGTGCAGCTGGGCGCGCTGCTGGCCGCCAGCGCGCGCATACAGGGCGAGTGCGCACTCACCGCCTTCTCCATGCACCCCTCGGCCGCCATGCTGCAGCGGGTCAAGGATACGCCGCCTCTGCAGCCGCTCGTGGTGAGTTCCTTTGCACGTTTAGTTTGGTCATGGTGTTTCAGGACATCAAATGACGGAGAACGGGAACACAGCGCTCGTGACGAGTCCCGCTCGCGCGAGTGTTTACCGAAGCGATCGTCCAGAACGAGTGCGCGCTTTCCGCCTTCTCCGTGCAGGCTTCCGCCGCCATGCTGCAGCGACTCCACTTCTACAGCCGCTCGTGGTAAGTCCGTGTCTAAACACACGCTGCCCCTGCAGTCCTTCGTGGTTGTAAACTAAACATCCAGGGCGAGTGTGCACTCACCGCCTTCTCCAAGCATCCTTCTGCAGCGGTGCTCCTGGCGAGTTCCCTTATTCGCTTCTGCTGGTCGGTGCGTGTTTTACCGGAGTAGAATAAACATCCTTCTATGCAGGCTTCCGTCGGCATGGTGCAGCGAGTCAAGGATACGCCGCCTCCGCAGCCGCTTGTGGCGAGTTCCTTTACTCGCTTTCGGCTTTTGAGGACGTAGACACGTGCTGAAAGAAAAAACTGTGTGCAATATAATCGCGCCTTTTATACATATCCTTGAATTCAAAACCTTCCCATCTCACACCATCAGGACAAACAGGAGCCGGTGGACGAGCCCAAATCAGAATTCGGCAGCTGGGCGAGCGACAGCCACGGCCAGAGCAACTTCGTGAAGACGTCAGAGACGCTCAAGCTGAAGGGCACGCGGCAGGCCAACGTGCTATCCACGGCTCTGCTCAACGAGGGAGAGGCGCTGGGGCTCAGCGCTGAACTGTGCCAGGACATAGCGGCGCTGCTCAGCGGGCCTCGGCTCAAGACTCTCTCGTGGGACATGGACAGGTGACCATACTTTCCCCAAGTTAGGTGGAGGACACTTTAGCAGACTGGCTTCAGGCTCCAGATCGTCCGAATCTGTTCTGGCCAATCCAGAGCATCGGGCATGACGTAATACAGTCCTGTGGAATTGCAACAGTAATCGTCAGGAGTAACTGAGGATTTTGTGCGCGTAAGTAGGCCGCTGATCAGAGTTAATTCCACCGGAAATTTCCGCACTTAGTGTCATAGTTGGGCCATTGTACGTAGCAAGTGCTGAGGTATAAGATTTCGAGTGGTATTACTACTATTGGCCGTGTGGCGCCGGATTAAGAATAGCGTCACTCCATTTCCTTCCGTGGATGTCGTAGAAAGCGACTTAGGAAATCAATTACCAGTAGACGGGCAGCAGCGTCTTCCTGAGATTCCAACTGCATACTGCGATCGCCAACCCGCCTGCCAACCGTTGCGATTATGGCAAAACCCCTCATGGTTAGGAAAAGCATGAGGGAGGCCTATGTTCTGCAGTGGGCTACAAATGGCTGATGATGATGATGATTGCTACTACAAAGGATCTTGACCATTAGCAGTATCGCTAAAATCTAAATAGTGTCACCAGTTTTCAGTGTCCATAATTCATGTTTTCAATTATAAAAAATAGGGGTTTTCTTATAAAACCATGACTTCTCCGTAATTCTAAATTAATAAAGTTATACAATAATTAATGCTTCCGGTTTAACGACCGCTGTCATCTTGATACAAGTCTACTGATCCATTCACAGACCTGTTTAAATCTCAATCTGTGCATTCAATAATGTAGTGTTGCCGTCAGACCGACCGCTACTTTTCAAATCGAATGAATCGATACAGAGAAAAAATAGGTATATTTAGCTGAAAAAAAAAAAATAGCATAACATAACTTGTTATTTCGTTTGATAATACCTACTTCATTTGCATATTTCTTTATCCACCTGTTCATTTAGATTATTTGCGGTTTACTTTATATATTAGGTACTAACACTAGATAACAGATTCAACAGTGTGGACCTTCATCATCATCATCATCAGCCATTTAACGCCCACTGCAGGACATAGGCCTCCTTCGGGGTTTTCATAACCATGCGGGGGTTTACCATAATCGCCACGCTTGGCAGGCGGGTTGGCGATCGCAGTATGCGGTTGAAATCTCAAGAAAACGCTGCTGCCCATCTCCTGGTAATTTATTTCCTTAGTCGCCTTCTACGACATCTACGGAAGGAAATGGAGTGACGCTATTCTTAATCCAGTGCCACACGGATCTGTGGATCTTGTGGACCTTAATTTGACCGAATCGCTCGGATGCTGATCTTTAAATAAACCTTTAAATTAACTAGGAAAGCGGTGGTTATGTATTAACAGAACGCTTGCATCACATTCCAAGGTATTGGGTGCGAATCGGACATTGTATGTGATTTTTTTATAGCAGTACGACTGTCTAACGTTTACGGAAAACATCGAGAGGAAACATGTGTATGAGGTACAACCCTCACCTCACTCCAAAAAAGCTAAGCATAGTGGCAGATTACACTCCTCGGTCTTTTGTACATTCTGCCGCAGCGTATGTGTGTGGTCCAACGTATGTAAAGCCTTATCGGAAACCGGCTTGTTCGGGGGGCTGAAAGTCATCGAGCTTGCGTGCGAGACGATTCGTGCCCTAAAGTGGGAACATAACGTAATCAGTACCTACGCATGTAAAGATTTACATGCCTGACTGATTATGTTATGGATGACTTTGCAACTAAAATGTTATGGTTTATCTACATAGACTGCATATTATATGTTATTATGTAAAGGTGATATGAGGCATAATCACCGGGCTTTCTACTCGCATCACGTAAATCAATTATATTACATTTCAGTTATATTTTATGAAATGGTGACTGATAGAATCGAATTGATGATCGATATAAATTACATTTTGCAGCACTGAATGTCATCGTTCCTAATCTGTGCTACGTCCTGTCACCTATCATTATAACCACAGAGAATATAATCATATGTATTCTGTGATATAATCACCACGTTTTCAACGGTTTTGCGATGGTTTTCTTCATGTATATTTCTTTATTAACTATTTCGCATGAAGTCAGAATGTATTTTTCTTTATTAACTATTTCGCATGAATTTTAGTATTTCTGTGAGACAGAGTCTCAGTAAAATAAATGCCTGTAAATGAGTTAAGCTAGAGACTTCTTGTGTTTTGGTAAGTCTCCATGCAATACTATTACATCCTCGTCCGGAGAATTACTTTAATGCTAACAATAGTATTTAAAAATTTTAAGCCAGTACTACAAATTAAGGTATTATTTCATTGTGGCATAACTTTGTTCGTAGCGATTCTAAGTGTCTTAATCACTTGATCGTTTTCCTTTGCAAATGTACGTAACTTAAAAAACCGGCCAAGTTCCGTATTATTAACATTAGACAAATATCGAATTTCAGAACAGCGCCATGTATAGAAACTAACAAGAAGCGTTTAACATTAACAAATGACATGATATCGGCGCTGTTGGTTAAGGTTGCATAGATGGCGAGCGCTGTCTTTAGACAACGTTTGTTGTATGGGAGCCCCCCTTAAATGTTTATTTTATTCCATTTCTTTCCGTGGATGTCGTAGAAGGCGACTAAGGAAATAAATTACCAGGAGACGGGCAGCAGCATATTTCTGAGATTCCAACCGCATACTGCGATCGCCAACCCACCTGCCAAGCGTGGCGATTATGGCAGAAACCCCTCATGGTTATGAACACCACGAGGGAGGCCTATGTCCTGCAGTGGGCGTGAAATGGCTGATGATGATGATTTCAACGCAGACATTTCCACCGGCAGGGAGAAGCTGCTGGAAGTGTGCGGCGCCCACATGGAGCGCACGGACTGCGGCACACGCGCGCTGACCACCGAGCTGCGGTACCTGAACGTAGACCCGCGCCAGTGGCAGCACCTGCCTGAGGAGGACGATGGGGAGGGGGACCTGTACTACGGCATCGAGAGAGGTGAGTCCACGGAGATTCACGATAGTTTCTCTAGTGACATTCCAGCGCTGCGACCCGATTCTTTCTGGTTCAAGTGACATTCTAGCTCTGCAGGCGAATTCTTGCCGACTCTGGTGACATTCGAGTTCCGCAGGCGGTTTCCTTCTGTCTCTAGTGACATCGTAGCGCCGCAGGCCGGCTTTTTCTGTCGCCAGTGGCATTCCAGCGCTGCAGGCCGACTGTTTGTGTATCATGTGACATTCCATCACTGCAGCCCGACACGCGTGCGTGCGTGCTTGCGTACGTGCGTGTGTGTACATGACGCCTGGAGCCGAGTACACGTGATTCGGCGTCACCGACCCGAGCGTCCCGACTCAGTTTCGTTCAATTTTCTGAAAGAGTGAATAGTTATACATTTAACGAGTACAATCGCGATAATTGTAAATAAAAATAAATAAATAAATAATTACTTGATTACCTTCTTTACCGGCTTTTCAGCAACCGTTGTAGTTGCCCCGGTCACGGGTAGACCGAAGTGTCGAGCACAGAGGCTATCACTTAAATAAATTGCTTACGACTTATCCTGCAGGTTACGAGCACTTGGTGGAGCTTCCGGAACCCGAACCCGAGGAGATCTGGGCGGACGCGTTGAGTGAATCGGACGCGACGGCCAGCGCCGACTCCAGCTCGATGGAACAAGACGACGTTTCTGTCACCCATTTCAGGTAACACAACGTGTTTATTTACGAGAATAGGTCACTTATATTTGTGAATTTGCAGTACCATACACTGACGTGCGAATGGCGAGAGACCGCGAAAGATGGCGTAACGAAGGCCTATACCCAGCAGTGGGCAGAGGTGAGCTGATGATGATGATGACTCACTGAAGTGAAGGGAAACATAGTGAGCAGACCTCAGTGTCTGTGGTGTCGGAAGGTGGGGAAATCCGTGGCTTAGTTGGCACTTCACATACAAATGCCTCTTACATGGTTTAAGCTGTGCTTAAGGTGAGAGAATGGTCCAGGTATAAGCCCAAACCATCTAAAAAATAAATATGCACTAAGCGTCTGAGTGATCACTTCATCGTAGAAATCATCTACCATAGACCTAACCACAAAACCTAAACGCCCAGCGTCTAATAATATTTGACATTAAATCAGCAGGAAAAAGAAGAATCGATCCAGGAAGTCCTGCTACATAGCGGAGGAGAACGATCCGCTCAGCTTGACAACCGAACGCAATGAGTGGCAGCCGAGCAGAGAGAAGCAAATAGAAAAGAAAGAAAAATCTAAGAAAGAGAAACCGAAGACCGAAGATAGGAACAAATCAAAAAGCAGGAAGAAGCGAGAGACCAGCCAGGAGAGGAGGAAAGAGATGAAAGCCCAAAAGAAACGAGAGAAAAAGGAACGGAAGAAACTACAGCAAGACGACATGACCGTACCCAAGCCTGTGACGTCACTGTCCAGCCTCATAGGCCTCAAGGTTTGCTCCTCGGAGGACCTGCAGCCCGATTTGAAAATGGAAAAGAACCTGCAAAAAGAGAAGAAGAAAAAACCGCCGCCCGAAGCGCGTCTGTCTTCGGAGAGCGATTCGCAGGTCGTCTACGACGGACAGTTCTCCATGGACGAGCTGAAGACGCCGTCTCCGATAAAGCCTCCGTCTCCGATGAAGCCTCTGCTCCACGCGGACGTACTCACGAAACAGCGGGAAGCCCCCGCGAGCCCGATTGTCGCCAGGAATTTGAGTCCCGTAATCCCGGCGCATTCCCCGTCTCCGAGCGTCCATTCGCCCGGTTACTCGGTCAAATCACCGGTTAGCTCCGAAGTGAAAGAGCGGATATCGAAGCTCCTGGCGTTTAGAAGGCAAAGGAATGCAAACATGAGTCCGCTGAGCAGCCCGAGCCAAAGTTTTGTCTACGGTCCACCGAGTACATCCAGAGATCAGGATTACAGCAACAGCAGCGGTAGCTCGGCTTTTAGTGAGTTTGTGGAATCCACTGTGAAGCGCTATCCACAGTTACAAGTTAACCCGGTGCCCAAACTCGTGAACTCTGTGATAACACTATCGACCAGTGCCAACCTACAAACTCATTCACAGCTCGTTGACAATAACACAATCAATCAACCACACAGTAACAATCTACCGGCAAATCAAGTCAATAACATACCAGCCACAGTAACATCACAGACCCAACTCAATAACATACCGGCCACAGTAACTTCACAGACCCAACTCAATAACATACCAGCCACAGTGACTTCACAAACCCAACTCGAGAACGCCGCTGTGTCGGTGTTAACGACAGATACCTCGGGTGAATTAATAAAACTCCGACTTCCGAAATGTAAACAGAAACCGCCCAATCCGACACCGGGGCAAAGGCAAAGGAAACCACCGGCTACAAAACAAACCAAGCCAGGGGGTACCGTTCAAGCGAAATTGCCTGGTGACTTAATTAACCAAGTGACAAATACACAGCCTGCCCAGAAAATTGAACACTGGCAAAGCCTGTTAGAGCAAGTGTCGAAAAGTGTAGCGATAACCAACGTCCTCAAGAAGGCACCGAATGTTCCCCAAGTGTCGCCAAATGTGCCCCACGCTGCGTCAAATGTATCGCATCCACCACCAAATGCCCCCAGAATGGGGCCGACTGTGCCCAACGCGACACAAAGTATGATCAAGACGCCTCAAAAACCGCCCGTGTCGGCATCGGACGCATTTGGTCCACGCAGAATATACGGAATGAAAGACTACTTATCGATACTCCAATCAACTAAGACTGGAAACAACGTCTCAGAAATTGTGGCAAACCAACAGGCAGAAGTAAGGAAGGAAGTAACTAAGGCGGTTCCAACACGCAAAATATGCGGTATGGATGACTTCATAACCCTACTGAAATCAGGGACGGCCAAGCCTGGACAAGGGCCTAACACGACAAGCGCAGTGTTAAACCCACATGAAGAGGTAGATCCTACTGGCAAAGCTACAAGGAAGCATCCTCAGGACGCTCCAAAGACCTTTTCGCGGATGATCTATGATAAAAATTCTAAGCAGAAACAAAAACAGACGTCTGAGCAAGAGGCCATTTCTAACGAACTGGAGAGGCATATCAGCGAGTATAAGAAACTCAAAGAGTTGCATTCCCATGGCAAGATCACTGTTGGCAAAGTTGACGGTGGAAAGGCGCAACATCTTAGCCCGACGAAGCAAAATCCAGTTCTAACCAGCTTCTTGAATGCGCCAAGCCCGATTAAGACTCAGGTTGAAGTACCGAGGTCGAACGTTCCACTATCATCGGCCCATATAGACCAGAAAGAAATCATGAGTCTCTTGCAACAGCAAAATAATCTCGTTGGAAGGCATTACACATCGGCCGAAACGCCCCATCTCGCCCATACCTCGCAGTACCAAAGTCAGCCTAAAGCAATTGTTATTAAGGCTCCAAATGCCACTGTCACTGGCCATGCACATAAAGCACCGAGTACAACGATAGGCCCAAACAATAGAGCATTAGCTGGCGATGGATTCCAAAGCGAATTCAACAAGATGATTGGCCAAACTGGTTTACTGTCGAACAACAAAGCCTATCTAGAATACGATAAAGAGCCAGCCGACGCCCCAAGGGCTTCGCATGGTATTTTCAACGACATACACGCTAATAAAGACGAAGTAGCGCCTAAAGCTAAAGGCAAAAGTAAAAGAGCACCTAGGAAAGGAAAAGGCAATGTACAAAATGATCTAGTCAGCGTCATGGATGCTCTTCTAGCCCAAAAGACACCGAGCAGGGGACCGAACGCATTAGAATTGGCCCTCAACAAAAGTGAGGTGATGAGAAAACAAACCACGGGCAAGAACAGACCAAATGAAGAACCAAACAAGTTCGTTAATAAAGAACAAATTAAGCAACCCAACTCTATGCCAAAACTATCACATGCACCCAAGAATAATACAGTAAAGCCACCAGGAAGAGTTTACACCAATTTCAACCTCGACCGCCTCATAGAAAACGAGGTGGCTCATCAAATGAACACTAAAAACTACAAAATACCAGACCCGGGCAAGCTTATCGAGGCCGTCAAGAATATCATCAAGCAGCCAAACTTACATAACTTGACACAGAAAATCGACGATAAATTCAAACAGTACGCCCAAATTGGAACTTCGACTGTGACTAAAGCTCCGCCAAAGAAGATGTCTAAGCCGAAGCCGCAGTTAAAACCGGAGGCGGTGCAAAAGAAGCCTGTGCCAGTGTCTAGCCTACCGGTCCAAAATGCACCAATCGATCTCCAAATGAAGCCAGGGGTTCCCAAAAAAAGTCCGGTGCAAGATGCACCTGTCAAACAATTTCGGGTGCAAACGGGACCGAATTCAACACCGAAACTGGTCGAGGTCTCAAGTGGCTCAATCAGTATCTCAAAAAATATTAAGATACAGAAAGACATAATCATCAAGCCTGCGACAATGCCAAAAGGATCCACGGCTGTCGCAGCTCAAAAACCTGCACAAGACAAGCTTCCGAGCATTCCAGAGGAATATCCACTGTTAGATGAACTCATGGACAAAGAGTTACTCGAAGAAATCGACGAGTTATCCTCCGATGAGGATGTCGCCAAAAGTGCTGGCACTGGCACTAAAATTCAGCCATCTAAATCGGGCGTGATTGGCAACGAAACATTGGAATCTACCCAAAGTACCAAAGACCAAATGCCAAACACAAACGCGTTGGCAGTTGACGTTCTGAAAGCTCAAAAGTACGTTGGCATGCGCGTTGTACGTCTATCTGACTTTGACTCGTGTGCTGAACCAGAGGCCAAAGATGTAGTGAAACCTCCTAACATTACCCACGAGAAAACAAATACGGGTGCAGCCACAGAACCGGTATCTAAAATTGTGTTGATCTCAGGTGGACTCTCAAGACCTCAGGTGGAGTATCCTACCTCCTTCATAGTCAGCCCCGTACCTAATCTGGCTTTGTACCAAACAACTCAATATGCTGCGCCTGTGGTCAATCAAGTCATAATTGGCAACGCCACATCCGTACGCAACACTAACGCCTTGAACACTGCGTCAGATTTGGCAAATACTGGCCAGAACGTTGTGCAGCGAACTGACGTTTTGCCACAGACGTCTAAAGTAAATACACTCTGTAACACGACCGACACATTTGTTCCCACTATTACTGAGGCTAAACCGAAGAAGAAGATAGAAATACTCGAGCAAAAAACTCTTAACTTCGACTATGTAACACGAAATAAGAAACGTAAAGTTCTTCATGAGGTCCAGGAGAAACAGAACGCCCTGGCAACCGAAGCTCCTATGAAGACCGAGAAAACTATTGTGGATAGTGCGAAAGTAGAACCTGCGGTAGAAAAGGAGAAAGTGGTTCGCAAGGATAGCGAGAGGGTAAATAATAAGCGTCAGGCTATACTAAATAGGGAGATAAACCAAAGATGCTTCTATCCGCCTATACCCCTTATTTATGAACCCATCAAAACTGCAACAATAGTCGCAAACCCAAATGTTGTACGTGAAACTGTACTAACTGACTTAGCAAGTGCAAGCCCAAAGACTGACGAAGACAAAGGTAAAGTAATAAGAGAAGGGGCCAAAGAAAACTCAGTGAATAATACTACCTACAGGCGCATTCTCCTCAGGTCTTCAAACAGAGTTAAAACACCTGAAAACTCAGGTAAAGTGGCTAAAGATGCAACGGAGAAAAAACCTAAAGCTACGCATACAGCTAAAGTGGCTGCGAAAGAAGATGACGTAGTTGACAAAACGCCTACACCTAAACGAGTGTCAAAAAGGAACCTGCATAAAAAGGCTCTTTTGAAAAAGGTGGAAGATAAGACAATCTTGCCCGACACTAATGCGGATTTAAAGGAAACTGATAAAGTACTAGACTTTGAAGAGGAGTTGCCTGCTGTTGAAATACCAAAAGGTATATTAATTGGAAATAAAGTACCATGCCCCAAAATACCTAACCAGGCACCAATCCCAGAATTTAAACAGCGCGATAATGGTGACACAATGCTAAAACAAACAATTGAACCAAATGATAAACCTATAAAGACTGTAGTAATCCCAGAGAATACCGAACCCAAGAAGGTCCCAGACTCAACGTCAAACGTAACATGTGTCAACAGTGACGTACAATTCATGAAAGAAGTCATGAATGCCATTGCAGAAAGTAGCCCGAAACTTTCACCAACCCTTGATACACAGCAACCTAAAATTAATGAAAGTAGTAACAATGCTGAGTCCGATAGAACTGATAAAACCAATAAAAATTCACCAGAAACTACAATAATTGACGACTTACCAGAACTCAAGACCCCTGCACCAGTAAAAACTAAGACGGCCCAGCAGACTCCAAGCTCTCCGATCGACGTGGACAGCTATCAGACACCTCTAGATTACATGATGAATGTCAAAATAAACAAAATCAAGACGTTGCCGACAAAAGATGGCGAGCCGAGCAAAAAGTGCATTCAAATCACTCTGCCTAATCAAAAGATCTACAAAGTGACCATCTCCGGAGCAGTCAACATTGATATACGCACATTATTCGCCAATCCGTCAGTGAAAAACATTATAACCAGCAACTGGTCTCAAACTAAGAAGTACAGATTAAATATTCGACACAATCCGTACAAGAAAGAACCCTTGAAAGTATTAGATACACAGGAATTAAATAAGTTAGATCCATCAACAGCCGAGATAATGGATACGATCGATTTGTTAAGTGACGAAGAAATTGACCAAAACGCAAACAAGAATATAAAAACTGAGTTTGGCGTTTATCAAGTGGTTGGAGACAGTGTCGATGTTGATAGACTACAAAGAGATATGTACAGAAAATGTTCAGTGAAGTTAATAAAGCATCCTGACAGCTTCTTTGAGCAGACTACGAGACCACAGAGTCCTCTGAGTCCAAGTATTCTCGATATGGTTGAGATTCCTGAAGTGTTTGAGGATATAGACGAGACTCCAATTATTGAGGAGACCGATAAGTATAATCCAGCAATCAACTTTAAGTTGCTAGTGACATCGGACGAACAAACACCTTTGGAACAAACACCTATGACCAAAGAAGAGGTATTTACAGACAAGGTGCCTACTGACACAGAGAAACCTACAGTAAGTACAAGTCCAGAATCATTACAACACGCACCTGCGCTGATCTGTGATGCTTCCCAAAGCAAATCCGAAGCTGTCGAGAAAGTCGTTGAACTAACTAAGGATCACGAATCAAAACCTGTTGTAGGTAAAGAAAAACTAGGCGATGATGTCGTCCAACAAATACTCAAAGAAACCATTATTCATAAAGTGAATAACGAAATTAAACCAACAATAATAGTCAGTGACGATGCCGTTGCCAGAGAAATACTTAAAGATGTGGTAGTCAATGTAAGCGATTTTGAAATAAAACGCAATAAAGATACAGTGAAAAATTGTGACGCAATCGTAAGAGACCCAATGAAGACAAGTGACTATGGATTGGTAATTAAAGATACGAAGTCAGATGACCCAGAGCTTCTTGACGACGAAACCACCATTGAGGAGAGTAAACGAAGTGAAGATAGATTACTGACCGAAGAACCAGTAAAAGAAATAGTTTTTGTCGACAAAGAAACAGCCGGTGATGAAATACCTAAATTTGAAGATGTTACCTTGAAGGTGAACGAAGCCAGTGATGAAAATTTATTCGTGAACAAAGAAAAAGTTGCTTTTGAGGCTAAACTTTTAGCACAAGAAATAAGAAAAGAAAAACCTGATATTGGCTTGGCTAAAGAAACCGAAGATACTGTGAACGACAAGGAAGTACATGGTGACGTAGTATTTGTCAATGAAGAAGTAGTCTGCGTTGGTCAGGATGAACTAACTGAACAAACAGCGATAGTAAACGATGCTTCAGATGACATAGAGTTCGTCAGTGAAGAAAAATATAGTGATCTCATACAATGCAAGGAAACCTCTATTGATGAATGTCCGGTTGTGGCCGGCGAAAAAGCACCAAGTCTTATTTCGGACAAAGAAATTGACATTGTCAATGACATTGATGATTCAAGCAACTCTATGCTACCGGAAGTTATTGAAATTGATAGTTCGAGTGACGAGTTCGACCAAAACGAGCTTGATAGTCTAGTACCGGATCCGAAAGACTTGCCTGATATCTCTCTACCTAGAACTCAGTTTGTTCAGCCCGAACAGAAAATCAATGAATTAAAGAATCTCTTGCTGAACGATCTAGGGGTATTAGTTGATGACACGTATGATTCGTGTGAACCTTTGGTGCAAACGAAAACTTGTCTGACATCAAGCACGCCTGAAGTTATTGAATCTGCAACCAAAGATCCGAAACTTTGTCAACAATGTTTTGTGAAACTCCACAACTGCGACGATTTGGTTGAAAGATACAAGATACAGAACGCTATAATTCAAAAGAAGTGCTTTATACATCTCGTCAACTGTGACCACATGATTCAAAACCATGATTCGGATTCCGAAATAGAATTCGAAATGCCATCACCTAATACTGTGTTATATAGGAGTGGTTCACCATCGATATTGAACCATATCCCTTGGGAAGATCTAGATCTTGGCTTAGCAGACGGCAACGAATCTGACCCTATTGGTAGAACATCACCAGTGATGGAGATATTTGAAATCATATCGAGCTTCAGTCAAAGGAACAAAAAATGCACTAGAAAAATAAATATCATGACGTGCAACGCAGAATGGTTCGTAACTAAACACCCTGTTTATTACAACGGAAATAAATTTGTAGTGACGCCAGAAACAACAACTCCAAAATCTTCAGTGCCAAGTCTCTTGTCTATGGCTCTTAAGAACTTCAACCAAGAGCCAGAGTTACCAATCAGTCCGTCGCGAAAGAGAAAACTCGCGACTACCGAAGAAACTGTTGTCACGAAGAAATCTCCTAAAGACATTCAAATGGCAGATGGTGTTAACAAAGACTACAAAGAGAAACATTCAAATAAAGTGATGATGACACTCGAGGAAAAGTCTCCTGAATATCGAGACAATGTGATGACGGATGTTTCCAAAGCGAGCTCTGTGGATTTTAAAATTATGTTCTCTAATGTCAATTTAGCTGAAGTTGTTAATGAAGATTACAGAGAAAGTGAAGTGGCAATGACATTTGAGGAAAAATCGTCTGAAGATCGACGGGACATGATGGCGAATAATTCTGATGTTGAATTGATGCTCTGTAATGACAAATCAGTTGAAGTCAAAGTAAAAAACGACGATGAAAACGTAATTTCAAGAAACAAAGTCATAAATATCAATCATAAACTAGTATCGTCTTCAGACATGCCAATAGAACTACGAGAATATACTGAAAAACGATCTAACGAAGAAGTTATCGTATCAGATTTGACTGCCGCTAGTTTTAATACTAATGATCAATGCAGTGAGTCTAAAACACTGGTAGTTGAAACTAACATATTTGTGAAAATTTTATCTCTAGAAGAAAATTGCAGTAAAGAGCACATAAAAATACCTGTGGCAGAAGAACTACAAGGTTTACTTAAAGCGCAGGCGCAAGAGTCTAATACTAATATCGGCAAAGAAGTAGATTACACCATTTCAACCGACAAAATAGTTGAGGAGACATTAAATCTAGATGCAGTAATCGGTGTTGCTAATGACGTCACAAGAAGTACACTGCCAGAAGAACTAAACCTCACAGAAGCAGGTTCTACTTTTGTGGAAGACATTATTGAACATAACTTTTGTTCCGACACTACCGAAAAAATTGGAAACAAGCCTGCCCATATTAGAAAAACACTTGTAACAAGTGACACAACTGAAAAATACGTAAAATCAATTCAGAATATTGAGACAAACATTACAACAGCAATGATAAACTACACTATGGAAGAAACTAAGACGCCAGGCCAAACTGTGTCTTCCGTTAGAAATGACGTAATCACGTCAAACGATGACACAGTGGCATCAGTGGAACAGTTCGTGGTTCCTAACACCAGAGAGAATAAATCAACAGAGCAGGTCGAGATACTTACTACTGCGAGCGATGAGCCTATATTAAATAAAGTTGTAGAAAATCCTAAAAAGCCAATTCAAATTGCAGAAGTATCACAAAATTACCCTATGGCATATGATGACAATGACATAACAGTCAATAATTCTTTAGAATCAATCCGAGCGGAAGAACGTAAGTCAACAGAGCAAACCGTCGAGCTAATTACTGCACCAAGCGATGCGCCTAAGCCAGGGGAAGTTTTGGGAAGGACTAAAACGCCAGTTCGAGTTACAGAAGTGACAACATATGATGTGCCGATGTCAACTGACGACAATAGGATAATACTAGACCAGTTAATGAAAGCGGAACAACGTAAGTCAACACAGCAGGCTGAAGAGTTTCTTACTGCTCAGAGTGATGAATCTATAATAAGTGAAGTTCTGGGAAGGTCCAAAAGGCTGGTTCATGTTACAGAAGAAACAACAACAGATAATTTGGCTATGGCATATGATGGCCTTGAAATAACGGTAAATCCGCATTTAGAGTCAATAGAAACAATTAAGCTACTTTCTGCACCGAGCGATGAGCATACGCTAAGTGAAGAAAGGGCTGAAATGCCGGTTAAAAATTCTGAAGTAACAATAATCGATGTGCCTATGCCAGTTAACGAAGATGAGGTAACCGTAGATCATTTAATAAAAGCGGGAGAACCTGAGTCAACAGAGGAGGTTGCTGAAATATTGACTGCTCCGAGCGACGAAGCTATGACCCCAGTTACAGTTATAGAAGTTACTACAGCACAGTTTGGCGACGATGACATAATAGTAGATCGTCCCTTAGAGTCAATGAAAGCCGAAGAAGCTAGCGTAACTGAGCAGGTTGTCAATTTAATGACTGCTCTGAGCGAGGAACCCAATGAAATTCTAGAAACGCCTAAACCACCAGTTAATTTTGCAAAAGTATCAACAGTAAACGATGTGTCTAAAATAAAAGATTCGACTGTAGTTGAGTTTTTAGAACCGAATATTCAAGTGCCCAAGGGAGATGACAACATGGAGACGACAGTACATCGTTCTTTAAAACCACATATTGAAGAATCTAAAACAGAATTTGAAGTTATTGAAGCACCCGCAGTTAGGGCAACAAGCGAGGCCGTTGAGCCATTATTCGACCAGGCATCGGGACGAGAAAATGCGGAGGCTCTCGTGGGGCCTACAACACTAGATGAAGCTTTGAGCGATGCTATAGTTGTGAGTGATGTGACAAGCGAAGTCTTAAATGATTCTATAGAGCTGCCTTTTGCTGGCTTCGAAAGCAATGAATCTAAATCACTAGACCAGGTTGCCGAAATGCCTGCAGCTGTGCATACTTGCGACGTTTCTGAAAATGAATCCTTAGAGTCGGAGAATTCACACAATCACACCGAAGAACGATCGAGAACGCGGGATCACAACATCGAAAAACAGGTCATTTTAACTCCAGAGAATGTTACTGAAGAAATAGTAGCTTCTGCTAAATCTGACATCCATTTAGCAAAAGAAAGCGAAGTAGACATGGTTGACGTTACGAGTAATTACATAGAAGAAGTGACCATTTCTACAATGGATGAAGCAACGGAACTAACTGCTCACATAACAAACGATAATTTGGGCATTGAAGTAATTATTAGCCAAGAGAATATATGCTCTGCAACAACAAAAGAGGTGCCACGTTTAACTGAGGTAAATGATAGTTTTGGAGTAGACTATGAGGATGATGTCCAAGAAGAAGTAGTTTTAAATTTTGTTAACGATGAGAAAAACGATGCTTTGAATACTGTGATAATTAACAGTGAACCATCACCGGAGTCACTGGAGAGTCCAGTATCTGCGCCAATAATAAGATCTGGTATACAAGAAACTAGTAATGATAAAGTGGCAGTCTCAGTAAGTGTAGGTATAGAAGAAATTGATGTAGAAGGTTCTTTCATTAACGAAGACCGTGCAGCAAAATCGATAGCTGATGGAATGGCAACATCTAAACCTATAATGTTTGCTAACATAGAACTATCAAACAAAGTGAGTGACTCTATTTTCCAAGAAACTACACTTTCAGAGAGTGAAGAAACTGAAACACACGTAGATATGACAGAAAGTACTCCCGTAGATTATTCTGATCGACCGGGTATAATCCTGAAGGGTATAGAGTTTAAAGATCCTATTGTTGGGACCTGCTATATTTTTCGACCATTGGATGATAGCGTTTCAGACACTGCATCTGTCAAAACTGATATGAATGAGAGCATCGAAGAAGTTGATGAGAATGTAGACGACGGTACTACGTTAAGTCCTGAGGAACTTGTGACCCCAGTAAGTCCCTTAGTGAATTTACGAGAACTCAAATGTGAAACACCAGAAAAACAAGACAATTATGAAAATGTTGAAGGCGATTTACACGTCTTGACGCCAAAGTTTACTTACAAACAGCCTGATTCTAAAAATAGAAGTCTAAAACGAAAAATAAGCACGATTGAAGTAAAACACAGCGCAAAGAAGTACAGAAAAGGCAAAAGAATCGACTACCCTAAGTTAACAGCTGCTACTATGAAAGAGTCTGCGTTCAGCAGTGAATATAAAACTTTGATCGATTACATTGACTCAGTAAAATTTTCATATTCAAGGCCATACCACAAAAACGAAGTCGACGTACATGACGCTTTTTCAAGCTGGCCAATAGGTGGTCCGGTAGTAAAAATGGAAGAAGACGACGTTGAACCCAACACGGATTGTTTCCTTTTTAGTGAGGTGCCTAATACAGCCCAGGGTGAAATAGATAAAGATCCATTAAATAAGTCTTTGGTCGAGGAAATGACGACAAACGTAGAGACTGAAATTGCTGCTAGTGATGAGCTCGAAACCAATTTCAATATGGGTTTTGGTGAGGAGTCCGGCAGAGTCATTCAAAATTTGAAAGAGGGAGGTAACATTTCAAAATTTTCGGCTGCGACTCTGTCGGACGTAAAGCAAACTCAGCCGGTCTTACTGTCCACAAGCGACGATGGGGATAACGACGCCAACGCACGCGAAAGCACAGACGACCAAAAAGACAAACTCATACGGTCTATAAACTACATACAGCTGAAAAATAAAGTGCGCTCGTTCTTTGCGAAAATCAAGCAGGATTTGGTCGCCAACATACTGAAAGACGGACACGAATGTCCTATTGACGCGGGAAAGGTGTTCCAAAACGTACCGGGCTTATACTGCACTGAATTTATGAAACCTGAACCAGCAATATCCACGGTAAACGTAGTGCAGGTAGGCCAGTTACCAGTCAGTGCGGCTGCTCAAAATCCAGTCACGATAGACCCCCGCGTTACACAAGTGTCCGACGCAAGTCCGTCTCAATGTTCTGTGGAGAACAGCCCGCGTAGCGACAACAATCAGGCGAACATCAAAGCTGAATACACAGAGTTAACCAACGCCGATCTGAGCCTCCCTCTTGTTCAAGTAATCTCTGAACATAATCAATCAGATGCGGTAAAAGACACAGACGTTATCACGCCAGAACAGACCGTTATACCGAAGGAGATTGAGATCAGGAGTGAAATGAAGGAAAGACTAGATCTTTCCAATGAGAATTCGACTTCGGAACCGAAACAGCAGGAGTCTATAGACTTCCATTACGAGAACAGTAACACCAACGAAGCAATGACGAACATGTCAAATGATCTGTCACCCGATCTTATGTTCAATATGCCCACGCAACCAAGTGAAGAGAGTTTTCTACCTGCGCCAAAGCAAGAAAACGGATCGACAGAGAAGACAGATCAAATAGCTCATGCTATGAACGCAGCTGGTATTACAACGACGCCAGAAACCAGTGTACAAAGACCGCATCCTCTAGTCAATCTTATATCTCAAAAGGTCATTCGAACTAGCCCACCGGGCTCAGGTCAATCCACTAACAATTACCAGAAGACGTCAATAAACGCGATGGCATTACAGCAAGCCTTGGCTCAGATTCTGCCGCCACCGTTGAATCAAAACTCTGGATCAGAAGGGGGGCAACAAACACCAAATACAACGCATACGCCGCAAGTATTACACATTGTTCAAGGAAAAAATGCTTCTGGCAACCAAATTACCTTAGTAGACAACAGTCAGCAGTCCGTAATTAACACACCAAACGCCACACAAGTACTGCATATAGTCCAGAATAAATCAGCGGCTAGTACGACGTCGAATGGGTCTCCTAACACTCAGAACTTCAGTGGATTGTCCCTAGTCGATGCAGGGTTACAGCAAGGGGGTAACCAACTACTCCATATCGTAAATACTGGCAATCATAAGAACGCAAACGCAACCGGACAGCTGCTCAAAAGAGTAAACCTTCTTACAAACTTGACGAATGTACAGGGAGGTAACGAGCAAAAGATGGTGCAGTTTGTCTGCAAATCGGCTGACGGAAAATCTATTCACCTCAATGCACCGCACCAGAGAAGCATGGTCTTGCGCCTTCAGCCTATCGAAACACCTAACGTGCAAGCTAATGTCCCGAAACCTGCCGAGCAAGACCTCAGTCCAACGCAGTCTAGTAACCAAAGCAAAGACGCAGCGAATCAGCAAGAAATAAAATCGCGCTCGGTTTATGAAGAAAACTACGCTAAATTCATACAGAACTCTTCGACTCCCAAGTCTGCCGTTCCACTGGAAAAATCCACCAGCTTGCCGAAGTTCAACCAAGCATTCGGTAAAGCGACTTTCCAAGAAGGCGCGGCAAAACAGAATGATATCAACACCAATTCGCATTTAACTCAAGATAATGCTGAAGCTCCCCCTGCAGAAAACACCATAAACTTGGACCATTTAAACCAAATTGGCAGTCCACCGATGTTAGTAAGGAAAACTGCCCCGCCGACATCCCAAGCGCAGCAAAATTTGGTCCAACAAATAAAACAGTCTATTGCGCCTATGAACATGACCATGCATGGCGGAGTCATCTATACTCGACAAATACCTGTCAACATCGGCGGCGGACAGACCATAAACCTTATCACTGTACCAACGACGGAACTGATCGACGAGAACGGCCAAAAACAACCCGGCGAAATGGAAACCCCTATCATAAAGATCGTACCGCAAAATCAATCTAACACCGAAGGAAATACGGAGGAGAATAATCACCTAGGGACCTCAAATGAAAACCCACCGACGCCGCAACCTCAGCAGGTACTGACACAAATGCGAATAAAACTCCCTATGCTCAGCAAAACACCTCAAGTTGTACAAGGGGCGAGAGCGGTCAGACCAGCGTTCTTCCAAATTCAACGAAACATGATCGGCGGTGCAAACCAAGGCCAGGTGTACCAACAGCTTGTTTTGACCGCCGCACCGCCTTTGGGCCAACAAACTATACGGCTTCCTCAAGCCCCAACAAGGCAGGTTAAAGTACAGCCTGAAACGCCGTCTCCATCAGAATCGCAGCTTAGCTCATCCACACTCGAGCAACTAAGAGAGTTTGATATGGTTTTGGAGCAAGTGAAAGAAAGAAGCACGGTACAGCCATGTGGGTCTTCGAATAACAGCACTACGTTCGCGAAACTCCATACGCCATCCACTGATGCTACAGATAGCAATAGCAGCGTGACCGCTACCTCAACGTCCACAGAGCATACGCAACAAGTTTTGTACTCAATCGGAAACAGCTCAACTATGAACGTTGCCTATGTAAATAGAAAAGCAACTGTAACCACCCCAACTACATCAACGTATGTCAGATCACCAGACTCTTCAGGCATAGTAGATTCGCCATCGTCTTCGTCCTCGCAGATACCGCAAACGGTAACAGAAACGCCGCCTGTAGCTACATCGTCGACTTCGGAACCTTCTTCGTCCGCCAGTCAGCCTAAGGCTGCCAAAGTTGGCTCCAAATCTGTAAAGTCGCGGCCAAAACCAGCTACTGCGACGCCAAGTACCATGGCTAAGGTGAATAACCCAATACCGCCCAAGACGTCGACGCAGAAACCGTTGGAAGACGAACAGACGACGCAAAGAATACTTTACATCTTAGCTGAGTACAAAGAGCAAGTGGAAAACTCGCCTGATAAGGATAAGCCTGCTCCAAGAAGACGATCCAACCCTCCGTCCAATCCCTCCGGCTCTTCGAAGCGTAAGAAGAGCTCCAGTAGTTCACGAAGGCACGGGTGCACTCGGGATCACAGCCCAATCGGAGACGATAACTGCAGAACCATGGGGTCAGAAGACAGCAGTTGTGGGACCTCTCAAGGAGACTGTACCGAGAGCTGCAGCATAGACGCCCATTCGCCTCAAGACAGCCCACGCAAAGTCGTCAGGAAGCTAACCTTTGAGCAGGAAACGCCCATATTGACACAACCACGACTGCAAGCTCCTAGAAACGTCATAGTGGCTGATGGCCAAACCATAACTGTTGCGCGAAGTGCGACGGGCAAGCCAACAACAGCTGTCCTAATGCCGGCCAACTACATACTGCCTGTGTCCATGATGAAAGGGGGCCAACAAATAGCTATAGTCACAAACAGAGGACCGAAGTTGCTAACAGTCGGTGCACCGCCGGGCGAGGCGGGCGCAGCGAACGCTTTGCTGCTACAGCGCTTGATCGGTCCTGCTGGCTTAAAACCGATGTTGGCGAGGCCTGGGGTGAGGCACGTGCGGTTGCCAGCGACAGCGCTGCATAACCTCCAAGCGTTCAACATCCAAGCCGCGGTCCCTACGTCCCAACCGCCAGACAGTACAGCGTCTCCGGCGCCCGCTCCGACGCCTCCGGAACTCGTTGAAACCCGAGCGAATAGTTCCCCCTGGACCGAGCATGAGCCGACGACGTCCGAAGTGAAGCCCGAGCGCGGATCCAGTCCCGAAGCGTCAGAACCGTGGCATCTACAAGCGTCCACCGATACGACTGACTACACCTACGAGGAACCTGTTACTTCGCGTGCCGATAATGTGGACAGGACCGTGCTTGTAAGTATTGAATGCGAAATGCGTGTGGTATTTTGGAGTTTGAGATTTTGGAAGCTTTTTGTAATGTTCGTCGCGGGTTTATCGGATGCTGGTTAAGGTTCAATTGCTTATGTGTGGTTGTGCCTGATGTTTTAAAAAGGCTATGTTTTATAAAAAGTGCCTGTGTGTGAGTTTTCTGGATTTAAACATAAAACGATTTCCATCTCAAGGAAAATTGAACCGAAACTGAAGAGAATTTTAATAATTTCTTGCAAAAATTTACCAGCCGTAGTTTAGATATCTGATCAACTAGTGACGAGCATTGCCGCCAACGGTGCAAACCTACCAACTTATCTGTAAAATTAATTCTGTCAAAAAATACATTTACGTATATGTAAAAATACATTTAATTTCATCCAGCTTTTGTCTCGGTGTAAACAAAGGTTTTTTTGAAATACTATTAAAGTCAATAATTTGATGATGCAAGAGAAAAGAGCAAACAGTGCTTTCTGTATTTTAAAGGTAGACAAAAGCCGAACGAAATAAAACATGCTACAAGACATATTGACAATAAAGTATACAAGTAAATTTCACTCCGTCAAGGAATAATTTGGTCGACCAGCCCTGTCCGCGGATAAGTTGGTAGCGCAACCGACACGCTAGCATAACCGTCAACTTGTCCGCCATTTTGTCACAGCAGGACGCGATCCCGGATCGGTACAGTCCCGATTTGGAGGCGCAACGGATATTCGATAAAATGTTCGATGTCGAGAAAAAGTCCTCTTATATCGTCGACGGGCACGACTCGCCGCGGCACGGCTACGATATTGACGCGACACATAGCGATTGTGAAGAGAAATCCTACCATCAGGTGAAGCGTAGTGCCGGCGCATTTGAACCCCTTACTCAGCGGTTGGATCGCGCGTGGTCTCCGCCGGGATTGGTATTCGTCTGTCGGTCTGTTTGCTTTGGTCATAGTTCTGCAGTGGTCGGTTAAAGCGAGGATTAGCTTGTGCACATAAATTTACCGTTGTATGTATGTGCTTGCGAGAGAGATGCCAGAAATAAAAGCAGCCTTCAACCGCTGTGGGCGTCGACTGGTTAATTAATCTTTCCAAGAACTAAAAGTGGTAGAAGTAATTTTTTTTTTCTTAAATCCTAGGCTTACAGACTTGAGTTCTGGATGAAGAAATGCCCAAAATGAAACTAAGCCAGTTTCCTCCTTAAATACGATTCCAGAGAATCGCCATAATATCTCCGGAATTGTTTATTTTGAAACTGGATTAAATCAGGGTATTGAAAATATGGATTACATCAGGATATTGAAAATATGGATTAGATCAGGATATTGAAAACCGTTTGAATTGCAAAACTGGCCATTGCAAACCGTGACCTGGTATCTATTAGACGCATAGTAATTCAATTGTGTTATTTTCATGGCAATATTTGACAATATTTGTAGTTCATTAAACCGTGTGAATTAAACAGGTACTTTGCGCGAAGTAGATAGAATCGCGCGTGGTGACAAGTTAAATGATTGGAATGCGATTGGTTAAGGCTGCCGTTTTGTATGGCATGCTGTCTTGCTCGCATACTCAATGTTTTTTT
Source organism: Yponomeuta malinellus (assembly GCA_947308005.1). Classification (NCBI taxonomy): domain Eukaryota; kingdom Metazoa; phylum Arthropoda; class Insecta; order Lepidoptera; family Yponomeutidae; genus Yponomeuta; species Yponomeuta malinellus. The sequence continues at coordinate 8,900,387 of OX371019.1, forward strand.
AAGATTTAAACAAAAATAAGTATACTTTTGATAAATGTGGTCTGAAGATTAGCTAGATAATAAATTACATAAAGGTAATTTTAGACATATTTTTGTTATCCTATCATTATTATTATGTAGTTTTTGATTGAGATAATTAAATCCTAAAATTGCCGGGCAGCTTGGAAAACCATGAGGGAGGCCTATGTCCTGCAGTGGGCAGCAAATGGCAGGTGATGATGATGGTGATCCTAATATTAGTAATGTTAAAAAAATCCATGTCAAAAACAAAGTATAGGAAATCTAAATTCATTTAATATGTCCGTAATTTCATTATCGAGCTAATTCTAAGCTCTTCGACTACGTTTATCAAATGTATGCAATATTCTTTTACAATCACCAAGAATGTTAAAGTAAATACAATTCTATTGAACAACTATGCAACTCCTCGCTCAGATCCTTTCGGATATCAATCTCCAGGGCCCACGTGGAATCCACCGAGCCTCTTTTGGTAGACGTGCACGCCTTCCGACATTTATGTTACCCGCTTCTCTTCTTGCGCCAGTCAGAAAGAACTTGTGGACTTTATTGCATTCGCAAAAGGTGCAAAATCCTTGCGGCGTAAGTTAAACATAGGTACAAAAGTTTAGAAATTATCAAAGTTTTTGTTTAGGATTTTTTATCGATGTGAAAAGCAGATGGGATGTGAGCGCAGGGACACTACAGAAAGGAAAATAAACAAGAACATTATAAACTAGGTACTGTGGATCTAATGATTGGTATATAGATAGAGAACACTTAATTGCACAGTCAGAAAAAAAAGAATGAGATAAAAAAAGATATTTATGTTGACTAATTAAATAATAAATATTTGATTAGCAACAATGATTCGATGAAATAAATCAACTAAGGCCAGTATATTAATTTTGTTCAGCTTAATAATAATGATTTTGGACAGCAGTATGGTCAGCAAATTAATTTTATTTTAAACCACAGTTGCAAGTAAAATTGTTCTTGTTGCTAAAAAAGTCTTTGTTACTAAATACAGTAGAATAACTGAACGTCTTGAAACTAAGAAGCTGATCGATCACTTGGGAGTTTCTGCTCATCAATTGGGAATCTTCTGCTGATCCATTGGAAATTTTCTGCTGATCAATTGGGAAATTTCTGCTGATCAATTTTGTATTTTTTGCCGGCCACTAGTTGCTGTTCAAGACTTAAAATTTCTGACAAAAAATATTTTTTTGAGTAGAATAGAAAAAGTTTATTTTAAAGACAAAACACACATAAAACAACAACAAGACCAAAACCATTTTCAAGTACTAACTCGAAAATTATGTTGTACTAGCTGCTTCCCGTGACTTCGTTTGCGCGGAAATTTTGATGTGTGCATGTTTCCGTTACCCGCCTATGTGCTATTCCGGAATATAATCTATCTCTGTGCCAACTTTCATCCAGATCCATGCGTCCAACCTTTTTCTTGCAACGAAAGCATTTGTAATAGTAGTAAGATTCGGATTCAAAGCAATAATAGTTTGACAAAGTCCAGTTTCTGACGTGAAATAACTTCAAGAAGATTTTAGTCATCTAAGAGTTCTTTTTTTATCGTTTTACTTATCGCCTAACTCTCATCGGTACTTTAATTTATTTCAAACATTAAAACGCGAATGACAGAAAGCTTTAGAGATTCCCATTTCAGTCGTTAGTATTTCCATCATCGGTGTCTTTATTTTCTGCATGGTTCAATAATGTGAGAATTAAAATATCATCACTTATTTACAATACTCCGCTATTTTGAGTAAACGACATGTCTTAGAGCCTGCATTTTGCATGACGTATTTTTCCTTCTCAATATTAAATCTTTTGTAACCGTGAAAATGTAACTTGTAACTTAGAACTTTTTATTAGTCTTATACATCGTGATCTGTTATTGGCTTTACAGTCAGAGCTGTTTTCTCTTACAGTTGAACACGATTACACGATTACACGATTCTTTTAATGCGTGAAAAATTACACAACATGATTTTTCGCGAATTAAAGCATTTCTGAGAGAAAAATATTCATACTCATTAGGTAAAAAAACACCCTGTGAAAGATGTAACTCATTAACATTTTATGACCTAAATGTAATACCCAAAGCATTAGTTTTGATGTTATTTTCTTCCTGACGAACATAGGCCTCGCAAGTCTAAAAATACACGCAAAGATCTCATATCTCTGGTGCATTCATGAACTGTTACTATTTTTAAAAACAGTAATCTGTAGTAGCCGTTGTTTGCAGATCTTTGCTTGTATATTCAGACAGCTTTGCCATATTCCTTGACACATCTAGCCTCCGTCCGTTGGCTTTGACTATACAGCTTCAAAAAATATCCTTTAAGTACTAAAGGAGTAGTTCTACACATCAATTCAAATTATTTTGCTGTGCGACCATCCAATGCCATATAACACTGAGAGTTTCCACTTTTTACTAATAAAGAACTTTGTCACTTTTTTATTAGTAAAAAGTGTCAGCCTTTGGATTTGCAATTAAATTCCCCAGCGAGTGTATAATGAACACCACTATTAAATTACATTAAAATTAAACCGTTACATTTTCATTGCAAATTCACCCGTAAAGTAACTTAATAGAGTACACGCGTGTATTGGTTGATGTGCTGTCGACGAGGTATGATCAGGAGGTTAATACGAAGTATACAATAGGTACCTAATTGCCTCTTCATAAAGTAAAGTAACATTGATGAGTTCGCATAATTCCATAGCAGCTGTTCTATAGTAAAATACAATACTAAAATACATGAAACGGTTACTGTTCTCTCTCAATTCTAAGGTCCTTGATTTCGCAATAAAAGTAGTTTGTATTGATGCGTAGATCAATCTTGAAAACGAGGTATTTTCAAGCACACAATAGGACGTCTTAAATGTCTATACACCACGCTAAGAGCTGTCCACGTCAATGGCTGCTTAAGCTTACGATTTGAGAAATTAAAACATCCTTTACTTAGTGATTTTAATACTCAGCTTGCAGCGTAAACATGTTCTAGGAATAAATAATACAGCTTTCATATAATACAAAGACGCTGGTCTGTTACAAGACAATTTGTGTGGAAACCAAATTTAAATGAACTCACCCACATCTTTACTGGTTTGTCAGAAACTTTATAATTTAAACATTTATTTACCATTCCTACATTTTTTTTATGTCGGGGATGCTTGCGAATCTTGCGCAAATCCATAGTGGATGAAGACACCCATTTTACGGAGTAACATTAAAAAATAAAAGTATATTCTCTCTGTTAATCACTATTAAACACAATATGACCTGTCTCTATCTACTGACTCATTCTTGTCATCCTCTTCGTCTCTGCTCATATCATATTTTATCATCATAATCAAATCCAAGGAGGGGAGGCCTTTGCCCAGCAGTGGGACACAAAAGAGGCTAAGTAAAATTAAACTCTGACCATTACTGTGCTATTTACCATGCACCTCACGTCCACGCCCCACAGTTTCGCCAACTCAATTGTGAACATACGTGCAGGTGGTGCAGAAGAAGGACGGATCCGCCCACGGGCTGCACCGCGTCACGCACATATCGTCCGCGGCGCTTAGACACAAGTACGCCATCTTGGAACACGAGCTGCGGCTGCAGGTATGTTCGCTGGCAATATTTTTTTCACCTCACTAGCTCGTAAAAGCTCTGTTTATCATTCGAAATCTGCGTGGAAAATCGCACCTTATCCGCTAGCGTGGAAAGTGTTTTTAAAATTCGAATATTTTTATTCAATAAAGGTTTCGTACAATAAATTACATATATATAGAACCTCATTGGTTTCGTAATAGTTTATATTCTCTGCAGCCAGTCCATTGATGATTGAAATGCAAATACTTATTTCATGTCATGCGCCAGCCTCATTTAAAGAATCGCACTGGCCGGCAAGAAAATTTGATTTAAAAAAAAACTTTAAAATTTTCTTCTCTTTATTGAATTCACTTTACTTCCATTATTTTGGTTTGTTTTTTGATAAAATCGAAAACAGTAATTTAATATTTATTAAAACTGTTTTTCTTGCACCTAACATTTTCCTCGCTTTAGTGAGGTGAAAAGTTGTGTGTTGCGCTCGGCAGCAAAGTTATTTAGCGTCTCGTACCTTTGAAACCCTCGCTACGCTCAGGATTCTATATTTGAACCACTCGCTTCACTCGTGGCTCAATCCTAGAATCCTTCGCTTGCTCAGGTTTCAATACAAGGTACTCGCGCCAAAAATTAACTTTGCAGCCTTGCATAACAAATAACTATTTTATGGTGCTCCATAGAGTAAGACTAGCGCTACCAAGTGAAAAAATCATATACCTATATGTGAGTGGGTGACCAAAAATGGACCTCAAGGGAAAATAATTGATTTCGAGAAAATCGCGCTTGAAGTTTCGTGTATTTTCGATCACAAAACCTAGTGTACTGTACGCTGTGTGTAAGGTGTAATTTTTCAAAAACTGCCTCGGCTCACAAAAAAAAATCATAAAAAAATAACTACGGCACCTAAAAATATTCTGGTTAGACCAAAACAAAGCTAAAATACCACAGATTAAAAAATTCAAATAAAAAAATAACGGTTTCCAATCCCTCCAGGTCCCTTTTTGGTCAACCACTCGCATATCTTTTTGCAGATCCTATTTGCAAAACCGGCCAAGTGCGTATCGGGCCACGCGCAATGTAGGGTTCCGTAGAAGGAGGGGCTTTTTACCTGCTTTACAGAACTAACAACTTCATCAAAGTAATTTTCAATGGAATTTGTAGGACATTCTCCTTTTATAAATTGATCGCCTATTATTCGTTAACTTGTAAAGCCTACTTAGCCTTGATAGTTTTCCTTTTAAGTTTATTATAAATGTGCTGCTGCTTTTTTTCAAGTTTCTGCAATTTGCCGTTTAGCCAGGAGAGGGGGTGGGACTCCCTATTGTAACAAAAAATTGCGCTTTAAAGCTTAATATTTCGTAAACTGAAAAATAGTCTTCACAATATTTTTAAACGACCAATCCGACGACGATATCGGTGTAGGTGAGAAAAAAATGCATCCGTAATGTAGGTGGAGGTACCCGTACCTATCGTCTCTGTGCTAAGCCGCGGACAGACAGACAGACAAACAGACGGGCGGACATGGCTAAGCTATAAGTGTTTCTTGTTGACTACGAAACCCTTAAAAGTGTCACTACAATCATCACGGAACTGGAACTAGGTTTTTCGCCTTAGGTTTACGGCCATTGGTCCTAAAAAAAGCTATTAATATGATTGAGAGATTGTTCTGACACTTTGCAAATGCGATCTGTAAAAAAGATATTTTTTTTTTCCTTGGTGGCGCCAGTGTTACTCTATGGAGCCCTTTAAAGATTGGTCTCATTGTATAATTTTTAATAATTGGAAAGCAATACCTCAGACCACTTTGATGATAAATGTGGTCTGAGGCATTTCTTGAAAAAATCAAATTGGGGGAGATTTTAGACAACATATTTTGGTTATTTTATATTTAGTTTTTGATAAAGCCACTAAAGTTATGAACTTCTTACGCCATGTTTCTCTATAAAAAAAAACGGCCAAGTGCGAGTCGGACTCGCGCACGGACGGTTCCGTACCTTTATTTGTACAACAAGACAAAGATCGAATTTGAGAACAGCGCGATCTATAGAAACCAACAAGAAGCGTTTAACATTGACATATAACGACATGACATCGGCGCTGTGAACGTTACATAGATGGCCGCCAGATGTCGAGCGCTGTTCTTAGACATCGTTTGTTGTATGGGAGCCCCCTTAAATATTTATTTTATTCTGTTTTTAGTATAGTTGTGATAGCGGCAACAGAAATACATCATTAGTTAAAATTTCAACTGTCTAGCTATCACGGTTCATGAGATACAGCCTGGTGACAGACAAACAGACAAACAGACAGACAGACAGACAGACGGACGGACGGACGGACGGACGGACGGACGGACGGACGGACGGACGGACGGACGGACGGACAGACAGGCGAACAGGCGGACAGACGGACAGACAGAAAGACGGACAGTGCAGTCTTAGCAATAAGGTCCCGTTTGGCGCCCTTAGGGTACGGAACCCTAAAAATAACTTCTCGAAAATACTCCCTCAGTACAGTTCAAATAGTCTGTGGTAAAGAGAAAGCAGTCTACCAGAGACTGCTTAAACTGCATTTAAGGAATGTTTTAAGGATTTTTTTAAAAAGATACTTTCTCATAAAAACATGACTCCTTAAAACACTATAAACGCCGATTAAATTAGTCTAACATGGAAATTTTACGAGGAAAAGAGGTAACCGCAGATTAAATAAACTGCCTCTGGGGGGTGCATTAAAGGAATCGTGTTTTTATAAATAAGGCCGGAAGTATACGACCATTAAAATATGTCTAAAATGTTCGCACTACAAAATAAGATGGCGGTAATTTTATATATTTACTAGCTGACTAGGCGTTGTTTTGTTAATATTCCTACGACCTATTCTCAGACCTACCAAATATACACAAAAAAAAATTCATAAAAATCGGTGAAGCCGTTTCGGAGGAGTTCGATAACAGCCACTGTGACACGAGATTCTTACATATTAGATTACTTTACAATCATTGTGAATTTTAGTATGTGCGAGCTAGTGGGAATGCCGACGTCATAAACGCTTCTCACATTAATTCCGACCTCTTTTCTTCAAGAAATCTCTGTCCGAGGAATGCGAGGACCTGGGCGTGGACTCGCCTTCCGCGTCGGAGCTTTTCCCGGAGGCGGAGCTGCTGTTTGCAGCGTCGCCCGCGCACGACCATTCGCATCATACGCGTGAGTTACCTAATATGAGACCATCCATATAGTACGTCACACGTTAAGGGGGGAGGGGGTCGACGAAGTGTGACATTGCGTGATGATAAGTGGTGGGATGGGTGCTAAGTTTCGGTATTAAAAATATTATTGGTTATTTTTTTCAAATGTTTGGTATAGTTTGGCCCTTACATGTGCGTAATGAGATGATTTATACATTATCCAGTGGCACCTTCACTCGCACTAGATGGGCGAAGGGACCACTCGGACGCTGCAGTGCCTGGGAAGTTGTTTGATATGATGTTGGTAGTTAAAAAAAAAAAAATTTAAATGGAAGTAAAACTAATTTCGGAACTGCTGTTTTAATTTAATAATTTCTAGATGTTAAATTGCAAAAGATGTGTGGGTTACACTAGGGCTCACAAATGTGACCAACTGCGACAAGGACGGGGTAGAGCGGTTAAAAATCACAAAATTTGTGTGACATACTTTATGGATTACCCCTATGTCACAGGTTATCCTAGTTTTGGACCAGGGGGCGAGCCTCGTTGCTGTAGCGGTTAACATGCTTGGATACCAAAACAGAGATCGTGGGTTCGACTCCCACTGGTGTCCGCCGTACTTGGTTTGTACAAATGGCCTCAGTCTGGGTGTATTTCCATGTCTGTGAGGTCTTTGCCTTGTGATGTGATGTTACCAGAGCGCTGGGTATCCTAGTTCGGAACCAGGACAAGTGATTGCGTTGTGTGGAGGTTATTAAGAAAGAAAAAGTAAATTTATTTAGATTGCCTCAGAAGCGCACGCTTATAAAGTAAAATTATTATTATTGTACCCGTCGGGTTATAAATTGGTAAGAAAAAAACTGTTGCCCTTTTATGAACAACTAGCTTTTGACGGCGAGTTCGTCCGCGTGGACATTTGTTTGTAAGAGTGGTTTTAAATAAGTTATAGATTCTTTTAGCGCATGTGAAATATACAGTACAAAAATATTATGTAAATTAGACTTAACTTTTGGCTTAGCATTCGTCGAGTTTTGGACTAGCATTCGTCGAGTAAACCTTTTTCTAAAATTACAAAATGGTAAAATTACCCGTGCCCCTATTGTAACATCCGAGAACTGAGGCTATAACTAAATGCTTTGTTAGAGCGGTGGTAGCGGTGGCAATACCACTCGCTAACCGTGAAGGAAAACATCGTGCGGAAACCCTAGTGCCTGAGGTATTTACATACCTTACCGCTTGGTACGTACAATGGCCCAACTAAGAGGCTAAGTGCGGAAATCTCAGGTCTAGCTAGAACTATGTGTTTTGTATAAACGATTTTATCTTTCAAAAACCTATTTGGAGGCTTAATATTTATGCCTGCACTTGCCCATTAGCTCAGATGGGAGAGCGCTGGCACGGTTAGCCAGAGGTCGCGGGTTCAAGTCCCGGTATAGGTGGAATTTTTAGCCTCTAAATAGGTTTTAAAAATTTTTTCCTTAGCACGGGTTAGTACAACAAAAAGAATATAATAGTTTTTATTTTTACCCCCTCTCCTCCAGCGCAACCGTCGCTCCTCCAGTCGTCGATCCCCCAGCCGGACCTCGACGACCAGATTGCCACGGATCACCTGCTGCCGCCGCCGCAGCTCGGCGGCCGCGCCGACCTGGCCGACGACGCCGACCTCGGCCTCGGCGACGGCATCGTCACGGTGGCCGAGGATGGCAGCGCCGCCATCGCGCTCGATCAGGAGGAGTTCGCGCGCGCGCATCCCAACACCACGTTTCACAGCGAACCCACCGATGTTGGAGAGGAGGTATGGTGCTTTTAATTATTATTGTGCGAATAATACCTTAGGGCCAGTTTCTGAATTGAGAATTTCCCTAAGTAATAGGTAGTTAACTGTAGTGCTGTCTCTTCGAATTTCACAGAAAAGAGCGTGACAGAAGTTTGTAAAGAGGCTCAAAATTTCGCTGATGCCTGCACTTGCCCATTAGCTCAGATGGGAGAGCGCTGGCACGGTTAGCCAGAGGTCGCGGGTTTAAGTCCCGGCATGGGTGGAATTTTTAGCCTCTAAATAGTTTTTTTAAATTGTCGTCAGCACGGGTTAGTGCAACGACAAGAATATAATTTATTTATATTAGATTGAGTGGAGACCGCGGATCGGTAAACGTAGTGTAGGACGTCCTCAGACTCGGTGGAGCGACGATCTTCGCAGGGCGGCTGGCAAGAGCTGGATGAGAATAGCCGAGGACCGTGCTCAGTGGCGTGCAATAGGAGAGGCCTATGTCCAGCAGTGGACAAGCATAGGCTGATGATGATGATGATGGTATTAGTAAACTTTTCATAAATGTGGTCCTAGGGTTTGATGTCTTATTAAATTACGGACGTTTATAATATGTTTTTGTTTTCCCATTCGTAGTTTTTAATAAAGAAAATTACAAAATTATTGATTTTGGAATCAAATTTTCTCAATCAAAAACTTAAGTTTCGTATAAAAAACGCAAATACAATACAAATAAGCTTTCTGTTCCATCCACAAATCAGGTACAATAGAGGTGATACAATGGCAAAATGGAAGTAATTTGTGGAAAGACTGGGTCCTAAACTAGATCAGAGATCTGTATCTTAAAATGAATCGCTCGTAGCTCCGGCTGCCTGAGTGATCTTAAACGATCACGAAGGTTAAGCAACACAGGGCGCGTTCAGTGCATGGATGGGTCGCCGTCTATGCCTAACGCTAGTGGCATTTTTCTGAGCGGTTCCGTGCTTCGCAAGGCACGTTAAGCTGTTGGTGCCGGCTGCCGTCGATAGATGGCAGTCGTTAAGCCAAGTCAGAGGCCTTAGGGCGGCTTGACAACTTCTGACAGTAGACGAGCCACTAGTCTACAAGCCTCCACCAATCCGGACTTGGCCCCCGTGGTGGAGTATGGCCTATACCTTCCTCAGGGAAGAGACCCGTGCCCCTCGGTGGGCACATAATGGGTTGATGATGATGATCTTAAAATGCCAGGCCTCTCAAAAACTAGGACAACAAAGTATGAAACATATTGTAGACACTAAGTCAAGATTAAGCCTTGAATGTTTGCAATTTTATTGTCTATCGAACCCTCAGACCACATTTATCAAAAGTGTAGTAATTTTATTACAATCACTAAAATGATTAAATTGTGCGAGCGAGACATCATGCGCCACCAGTGGCGGCTGGTGCCTCAGAGAACCGGTGGTGCACTGCATGGGTTAAGTGAAAATCTTATCTATTTCTTTAATCTTTGAAATCTTTCCTATTTCTCTCGGCAACTTCCGGGTCGCGCGTGCGGCGCACGAATTCTACCATAAAAATGCATACATTTTGTACTAAGCATCTTCCATCTCGCGCGCCCGGCGGTTTTCATCGCGTTTCATAGACGTTGTACTGGCTCGCTCCGTGCGATCGCTCTAGCGCACGGCGCCGTTATCGTTCAAGCAAAACTAAATCTGTTTGCGGTAGAAATCAAAATATCTTGATTTCATTTGACTCGTAATAACAAAACTCAATTGTTGTAATTTGTGTTTCTGGTTATTACGTATTGTTATATGAATGGGTCATTGTGAAAAGTGTATTTACATAGTATGAACCTATACGCAGGTATATTTATACGACATAAAATGGTAGTGCGGCGCACGAGAGCACTTAAAGTGCAGCCGCCACTGTGCACCACGTAAGCCTTAACGAATCGTGTTTTTCTAAATAAGACTGATAGTGTTATTTATTTATTTATTATTAGGAAGACTAACAGCACATAACAATGAATAACAGAAACTTTAGACATACAGAAGGCCAGTTATAAGTCTCCACTTATAGAAATATTTTATGACGTCGTTGAGCTCTTTGAGCAAAAATAAAAATAAGATTCCTTAAGACACCTCAAATGCACTTTTAAACTGCATTGGAGAAGTGTTTTTAAGGTAATAGTGTTTTTCTTTTGTCTGTTTGTCTTTTCAAGTTTGGTCAGATACACTCGTATGTTATCTAAATAACCTTGAATGGATCTAATCATGATCATCATCATCATCATCAGCCTCTTGACACCCACTGCAGGACACAGGCCTCCCTCATTGTTTTCATAACCATGAGAGGTTTTGCCATAATCGCCACGCTTGGCAGGCGGGTTGGCGATCGCTGTATGCGGTTGGAATCTCAGGAAGACGCTGCTGCCCGTCTCCTGGTAATTTATTTCCTTAGTCGCCTTATACGACATCCACGGGAGGAAATGAAGAAAATGGATCTAATCGCGATTGTTTAACTGGTAAACTTTTGTTAGTTGCAACCTTTAGAATCGCGGTCAGACCCGTTCAATATGAGTAAGAGGGGTTGTTTAAAACGCAGATACAGCAAAATTTGATTATGTTCCGTTGGTTGGCGTGTTCATAGATAGTGTGTGAGAGTGTGGAGTGCATTTTAGAGAGTATGAGAGGAAGTAAGAGGAAACAAAAGTGTTATTGAAATAACTCATAATCTAAAAACGGTCTCTTCAGTATCCATAGTTGAACTACTGTCATTAAGAAACAGTAAAAAATTCTCAATTTATAGCCAGCTTGCGATACTAAGTATCAAGAGACATATTCGTACTTTGCAATGCGGTTGTATGATGTCACACATGCTAGGTGTTACGTCACCGAAACACCTATATGACCTACCGTTGCTACCCGTTGGTAGTTAGTTTTTTCTAACCTAACGGCGATCCTTTCCTCCCTTTCAGGTACAGCCGTTCTCCATAGCCTCGGGGCTAGCCAAGGGCCGCCACATCACGTCCACCATATTCCACTCCAACAGCGCGGCCACCACGGTCCTAATGGCCGCCCCGCAGCAGACCGTCATATCGCAGGCCACCCCAGAAACCAGCCACGCACAGACCAACGCCGTCAAATACTCCGACATTGATAACATGATCAACAGCCTCCCGGGATCGCACAGCCACGAGCTAAACTTATCCTCGGTGCTAGTAAAAGACGATGGCTTAACACGATTCGATAGTATTCTGACAGATTCCCGGGAGCTGCATCTGTCGAATACGGCGTCCGCCATCGTCCATCCGAACGTAACGCAAGTGATAAGGCGCGTCTGTTACGACGATGACACGAAGAGAGACAGAGATCGGTTCCTAATGGACGAGAACGACGGACTCATAGCCGGCGACGACGCGAAAATGTCCGTCGCCGAAGAGAGCTCAAGGGACGCGACCATGGACTCCATAGGGCCTGACGACGAAGACAGCTCGCCCGAGAGGCACGCCGAACTGTTCTGGGAGTCGAACTCCGCATCCGCGTCCGAGAGCCGCCGCCCGCTCGATTTCAGCAGCGACAGCGACAAATGCTGCAAAAGCCCGTCCTTGGACGAGACCAACTCCACCGACTCCAGCGGGGTCGGCACCCATTTGAGACTCGACTCGGTCATAAAGGAGGCGAGAGGTCGCGAGCGGTCGGGCAGCGTAGACGGCTCTTCCGCAGAAGATACGACCCATCCGCCGATAAGGACGTACCCGCCGAAGAGGTCTTTTCACAACGACGGGGAGGTGGAGAGGAGTCTTTCGGGAAAGACAAGAGCTGGGGAAAGGTCCTCCCCGGACAGTCCGGAGGTGAGACGGAGGGCCTCAAATAGGGGCGTCGTGAAGCGCGGCTGCCACTGCTGTAACGGCTCGCCGGCGCCCCCTAGGCCGAAGAAACCAAGGCAAAGGAAGCCTACGCTAGATTTCGCGGGTAACTGATGCGTTTAAATGGATCAAGGATCGATTAGTGACTGAAACGCTTCGAGATAACCAATTCGAAAGACAATAAAAGGGGTCGTGATTACAAAAAGGTTTCTTACCGAGTTTGGACTGTTTTCAAAGCGCAATCGTGGTGAGATCCTCTTGTGATTAATTAAGAGCTGCTGGGTTTTGTCAAGTATTGGTTATTTCGTTTGTTGATACAAATTAATAACGACTGAAGTGAGATCTCGATAAAAATTTACGTTTTTTGTTGGAAGCGTAAGCGCAGACGCTTTGTAGCTGCTACGATTGTTGACAGTTTTATCTTTTTACGTTGAATGCGTTTTAAAAAGACCGAATTTAGTTTTGTACATTTTAAGTTTCTTTTAAAGGTTCCTTTTCATGCTTGTAGTAATCTCACGATCAAAAGTGTTATTGCATTTTAAACTTTTGACTTTATTGAAACTAAGTTCAGAAGTGTTAAATGACTTTTGTTGGTGATGTTTAGAGTAAGTTCGAGCTACCGCAATGGGTTTCTTTACTGTATTATTGTTAGTTTTTCGTGTAATATAACCGATTTATACATTATTATTATACATATTATTGTATGTCAACTGTATAAAATAATAGTGTATTTCTATAGGTTACCTCCATTAGTGTTAAGTGTTTTCATTTAGTGATTTAATTATTAATAGGTAATAGTCCCAAAATACTTGAAAGAAAGCGTGGAGTATAGTAGTGGCTGTAATAAAAAAACTTTTAAAATTAGAAACTTTTTTTTATAAACCTGAGACTGATACTTTGAAGTTACGTAGCTTGTTTTCCGAATCGCCATATTACTTAGTTTTTTTTTTTACCTGCAATGGATATTGTGTAGTGTAAGCATAACTTGGTTATTTCTAAGTCACTTCCAATTGACGTTGCACAAATCGATTCAGTCGTGAAGCTTTAAGCGTAAAAATGTATTAAGTGATTATTTTTCGAAAACTGCGTCTTTACACTCTTTGTTACCAAAAATTGCAATTTGGTGCCAAACTTTTGAGTATGTTGCTTTTTAAGAAGCCGCGTGACCCGTTCATTTTCAAAGACGACTATCCGAAAAAATGGTTTAAAGCAAAAAAATAAAGTTTGATATTCATAGTGATAAAAAGTGTAAATATTTTTCTCGTGTCCCTGGCATGATTTTTTATAACGTTGGGGCAGATCTAGTCACTATGTTGTATCGTATTAATAGAATTATTAATAATAAATAAACATTTCGTGTAGTAGTGAATTGACGAAAGAGAAGAGTTTGGGAAAGGCAGCTTTAAGTCTGCGTCCCTTGGGTATGATTTTCAAAGCTTTTGTATATATTAAAAGAAAAATGCAATGTTTATTTTTGAACTTGGATTTTCGGTTGATTCGGTGCGACCTGGTGTGTGCTTTCGTTGCATGCATTCGCTGTAAATATAAGATATTATTGTTTTGTTTAGTGAAAAATAACGCGTTCGCCCAGTAAACAAATCGGTGGTCGTGTCTCTAGTGAAAATTGTAACTTAATACTAAGACAGTTACATTGAATTCGCCGCGAGCGTATACAATATTCGCATAGTTGAGGTGTTACTTCTATTAGTGTAAGGATAGTATTTAATAAATTAAAAACTCAAAAATACACAAAAAACAAGTTTTATTGTATTACAGAATCGAGTAAACCTATTTGTAAGAATTAAACAGGGGGATGTTTAACACCCTACAGACAGATGATGTAGAAACAACAGATCTTATCTCTTTCTAATGTCACTACAGCGTTTGGCTACGTAACTAGCCCCCTGTTCTGTTCCAATCAATGTTCGTACCGTCAAATCGAAAAATATATGTTTATCCACAGCATCGTAATGTTTAAATTATAAACTAGAGATTGATCATTGACACACGCAATCACTTTTGTGCGTGACGTTACCTATAAATTGTACAAATTGCATTGATGTGATCCCAGTTGACTCAGCATGATGTTTGTACCAATAGAGGTCGGTGTAGCGATATGAATAGCGCCGTCTTGCTTTTATAGTACAGAACGAGAAAGGGCTATTCACATTTAGTCTTTGAGCTCAGTACAAAGTTCATCTTGAGTCTACAGCCAATAAGAATAGCGAAGCATTGATAGGAGTCCCGATTTTTTACATTTGACAGCTCTGTCGGATGGGAGTCAAAAAATCTCGAGTTTCGCCACAGCTGAGCTGGCTTTTTGGACTTGATGTTCTAAATATCGAAGGGACGGAAACAATGTGTTAAGACTAAACGAGAAAGATAGCTTCACGAATTTACACGTTATGATAGTAAAATATATACTTTGATCTATGTCTAAACTTGACAGAAATCGAGGCACGGATGTGTTTACTTCGTTGGCTGTTCACTTGCTTTGCAGTTATTTGGTAGCCTTAGAAAAACATACCTATTTTTCGTTCACAATTACATAAATTGGTCATTCGTTGAATAAATCTGCTTATTTAATCTGTTATAATTAAGTTCAAAAAACCTTTAACATGTAATTTCGATATGATTCATCCGAGCAGTAAGAAAACACTCGGTTTTTCATTGTTATGTTCACTTAGGAACTCAAATTTATTAGCTATTATGAAATTGAAGTACCTACTTAGGTAAGCGTACTTAGGTTCACCCGAATACTTGTGTTTTTGTGATTATTATTATCTATACTTAATTAAACATTATTTTTAAAGTGCTACAGAAAGAATGATAATTAAAAACTTATCTATTAAAAGTAACTTTATTTTTATTCTATATCACGCATTAGAATTTCCCTATAGAATTCTTAAATTAACCAGTCTTAAATTATGTTTTATTAGATAATAGCTGACCCGACAGATGATTCAACATTCAAGAGTCTTACCTAATGAGTGTTGAATTCGATTTTTTTTTCTTTCATAAGAACCTTCTCTTAACTGTTCAATCCAGCCACCCCTTCCTAACTCAATGAGTGCTTCGCCTATCTTAGTGATTAGCGGTCTTATCAGAACCTGTCGCTGAAGACTCCGACTCACTCGACGAGGTTCTTCAGCGACTCATTTACTGTAACGGCCGCTCGGCTGTGGAATGATCTGCCGGTTTTAATAAGGCGCTCTTTAAAAACAGTAAAGGAATTCTATCTGTCTCTAAGAGTATAATATTTGTGCATTTATCCATTTTGTGTTTCTTATTTCTCCTTCATGTAGGATAATATATTATTTAATTCCTCCTCGTGTAGATTTTTATTGTAACTTATGTATGTTTATCATAACTACATATGTAATGGTTTATGTAGGTATATTGTTATTTATATAATAATTGCACCGACTACCCGTCTCTCTTTCCTTCAGAATTTTTCCTTCACTCTCACGTGGGAAGTGTGATCCATTTTTTAATGATCTAATACATAAAAATCTTATGTCACTGTGTTTGTTATCGAACTCCGACGAGCCAATGGCATCAGGCTCGGTAGGTCTGAGAATAGATCGTAGGCTAATTAATATAGCAAAACGTTTGCCAGGTCAGTTGCCAGGTCAGCTAGTATTTATAAAATAGATCTGTCTGGGTATTGGAAGGAATTATTACGTATTGACTGTATTGCTCACGAAAAACCTAAAGTCCATCCAGACTTCTCTGTTGAATTAACGCCTTTTAGAGGTGAACTAGTATTCAATACAAATCACACCTCCGATAAATAAAACGGCTCTTATTCTTCAGATCAAAAAGTAATAAGAGAATGATGCTTAGGTACCCCCAGCGGTCTGTTGGCCAAAGTACATACAAGAAAAGAAGAACTGGCAGTTAAAAGTAGATTAACAGATTGTTAGGGGTTTCTGAATTGAGAATTTCACTAAGCAACTGTGACGCCCTTTTCTGAGAAATTCGAAGAGATAGCACAGTTAACCATTGACTTAGCGAAATTCTCAATTCAGAAGCTGGCTGGAAAAATTGAGTTTATTTATTTATCTAGTTATTTTTTATTTTTTATTTTTTATTGATTTTCCTTAGTTCGACCTGAGATTTCCGTACGTACCCCCGGTTTCTCGTACACTAACAAGCTGTTAATCTACTGTTCAGAGCTGTCAGTGGTTTTTTTTGTATGCACTTTGGTCAATTGACCGCTGTTAACCAGTACCTTAACAGCGTGTTAGTGTACGAGAAACTGGGGGTTAGCCTCACGGTTGGGCCATTGTAGGTACGTAGCAAAGCTGTGAGTTTACTCCAGCCAGCCTATCTCTTTCCAAGCCAGCAGTGCTCTCATGTCACTACAGGCCTCCTGAAGGGATCCGAGCTTCCCAATCTATTTGCAACAATTTCATCGGAGGTGAACGATACACAGCCTCTAGGTAAGTTACATTGCTTCATTCCGCCTGGTTTGGATTTTCTTCATGACATTCAAGACTTCCACCCTGAAGTCCAACCGCTCGTCGACAGTGTACCTGACAACTGTTGGCAACAGCGAGGCAAAGAAAGCCTCATCTTCATTCATCAATCTCGACTCATTAGCCACGTCGCAAGTCACGAACTCATTCGTCAGGTTATCGTAGTTGTCCTCGACGAGTTCCAAGTTACTCTTAGACAGTTTGGAGAGTAAATCTTTGGTTCTTCTTGATTTTTTCTTTGGTACCGGCTCGCGTTCCTGTTCTTCTTCTTCTTCTTCTTCTTCTAGATACTCCTCTTTATGAGAAACTGTAAAGTCTTCGTTTGTGCTGTAGACTTCATTTGCCTGCTCGTCAAATACGCCTTCTTGTGGAGTGTCTCCGATGAGGAATTTCAACTGGTCGTAAAGAACGTACTTGCGCTTAGGCCTGCCCAGTTTGACCTTGAGAGACTTGTAGAACGTATCCCTGATGTTGGTCCATTTTGTCACTATTTGCTCCTCTGGGAATAAAAATTAAAAAGGCTAAAGATAAAGTTAAAGCTGTGTGTAGTGTAGTTAGTTACATAAAAGCCTCTCCCCCACAGGCGCGTTATTATCGGTCGATAATACCGGATGCGTTGTCGCGATAATGCGTCTCGATTCCTTGCACATAACTGCGTTTTCATCGTCCGATAATTCTATTTCGTATTCGTGTTTGTGGTTTTTCCGTAATGTCGGGCAGATTCGCCATTTTATCAAAGTAGTCTCTGTACTTCTTAATTTAATTTAAGTAGGTAAGTATATTAAATTATTTACCTTCTATTTTTGCGTCTTTGTCAGTCATCTTCCATATCTACTGTTAGTGATACAAATTGTTCGTCTGATGATATTAAATCAGTATCCATTTTTTGACGCTAGCCGTTAAGGCGCTTAACTACCAAGACAGAAGTCGTGGGTTCGATTCCCACTGGGGGCCGATGTACATTTGTACAAATGACCTCAGTCTGGGTGTATTTCCATGTTTGTAATGTCTTTGCCTGGTTACCATAGCACACGGTATCCTAGTTTGGGAGCAGGTCAAGTGATTGTGTTGTGTGGAAGTTATGATTATGACAGATTTTTAGAACACTCGAAAACCAAATTGCGTCCTTGGCGTAGGTACCTATTCGATCTCGCAGCCGTGTGGGATCGCAAGCGTCCCAATACACTAAAAATATGTACTAAAACCAATATTTACTAAAAACAGATATCGCAATAACGCATCCGGTGTTATCGACTGATAAGAACGCGCCTGTGTGGGGGAGAAGCTTTAATTTCTTTCATACAGAGTAAAGTTATTAAGCGTAATTGGTTAATTAATTACGTTTTTTACGAAATGTAAACACAGAATTAAACAATTTGCAATGTTCGAAATTCTATAGGCAATAAATAAATCTGAATTGGCAACACCGCACGAACAAAAAAAGAGAATCTCGTTCGTTACTGAAATCGTACCGTGTAAAAAATGGAGACGAGAAATAAAAAAATAAGCGCACTCACCCACAAAACGTCTTTGCTCCGCAGTCATGCTTTCAAAATCCTTCTCGAGTTTGTTAAAAATCTCCTCCCAAGCGCATCTCCTTTCGACCCTATCCTTATAACTTTCACAACTCTTATCCCAAATGCATGGACGATGCCGTATTCCCTCTATAAGATCTGTAACATTGTATTTAAACTGCCTCATATTTACAATCTTGCCTATTACCAAAGTTGCGACGTTAACAAAATGACGGGTGTACACTGTCAGGTCTGGCACGTCACTAAAAATGGCGGCCACAAATCTCTGATCGTGTTTATTTCTTCGTTTGCTCGCACTTGTGGTGATAGAAAGGGATACAGATAGCGCTGAGGCCACAGACGCGAGTTTCTCGTGCCAAGCTACGTTTCTCTTGACCAGTGTGCCTTGGCCAATGTAGAATTGGCGCTTACGTAGGCAAGGCGGGTCAATGTGTGTTGGCCCATGATATCGTATCGTAAAAGGTTCGCTGTTTATGATATCTCCTTGTTTTGGTGTTGTAGTGAGCCGCTGAACATGTATACGTACTGTGCTGTGATACAGCGGTAGTAGCGCAGTGCTAGGACGCCGGCCTCACATTCGGGAAGTCGTGGGTTCGAATTTCGGCATGTAAGTAGTACGACTTTTTTTTTCTAAGTTACGTGCATTTGTGAATTTGTAGTAGCAATATCACTTGTTGTGAAGGAAAACATCGTGAGGAAATCTACGTAAGTATTTCCTCGGTGGGCACACGTGGTAATGAAGCTCTTACTCTCTCTCTCTCTGAGAGAAGGGCTCTTCCATGCAGTGGGACGTAAGTAGGTATAAAAGCTACATAATGTCGTGTATGTAAGTATCGTCATCATCGGCCATTTGACGTCCAGTGCAGGCCATAGGCCTCCCTCATGGTTTCCCAAGCTTTCTAGTCTGGTGCCGCCCGCATCCAGCGACTCCCCGCCACCGTAACCAGGTAGTCAGATCATCTGGTGGGGGGCCTTCCCACGCTGCGTCGTCTGGTCCACGGTCGCCAGGTCAGAACTTTTTCGCCCCAACGGCCATCAGTTCTCCGAGCTATGCGCCCCGCCCACTGCCACTTCAACCGAGCAATTCTTCGAGCTATATTAGTAACTCGAGTAAGTATATCTATGTTTAATTTCGTTCAGATTTTCTCTAGATGTATATAATTTATAAGCGAACCGTTGGTAGATATAAGTAGATAAGTATTTAAAACATGAAAAGAAATGAAATAAATTAATGGGGGTCCTGCTGTTTGACCAAAAGTCATTTGTCAAAATTACACTTGACAAACAATGTTTGCCAAAAAATGCTTTCGCCAATTGATCATTTTACTACTAATCATTTTACAAATGACTCACTTATCCAAATGATCAACACTTAAATTTACATTTTACAAATAATTATTTTACTTAATAAACATTTAACAACTGAGTTATCAGACAAAACTACTATTGGTCTAAAAACGTTTGATAAAATGTATTATTTGACAAATGTTTCGTTTATTAAAAAATAGGTAAATTTGGTTAGGTTAGGTTAGAACAATGACCACAAAACGCGCGAGCCGAGCGAGCGAAGCGAGCGTGCCGCGGCAGCGGCCGGTGAAGCGCCAGAAAATACTACTGTGGATTTATGTATGGCCAATTTTTGTAGACGAATAAAGAAATTGAGGAAAATAAATAAAAAAAAGTAAAATAGTTTAAGTATTAGTTGATATATTTTATCTAGACAGAATGGAAAAAACATAGGTACCAAAAAACTTAAGACAAATTTTGGTTAGGTTAGGTTAGAACAGTGACCACAAAACGCGCGAGCCGAGCGAGCGAAGCGAGCGTGCCGCGGCAGCGGCCGGCGAAGCGCCAGAAAATACTACTGTTGATTTATGTATGGCCAATATTTTTAGATTATTAATGATGAACATTCATTTAAATTCATGATGATGACGATTCAATTAAAAATTAATTGAATGCCTAAGTATCTAATCTTGTAGCTTACCTGTAAATATAAAATGATACCAAATAATGCATTTATCCTCAAATGTCAGTGCAACAAATTCATGCTCACGGCGATACGCGGGTAGCGGAATAATTTACCCAACAGACTAAATCGTAATGTTGAAAAAAGAAGTGCAATTTTATAAAATAACATTTTGTTAAATGACATTTGGACAAATGCTTCATTTGCGAAACATATTATTTGGTGAAATTAAAAAAGGTCAATTGACATTTTAATATTCAAAACATTTAACAAATACAGTGTTTGCTAATGGATCATTTGCTAAGTGAGTTTTTGTAAGATGATACTTTTGTCAAATGTCTCGTTTGCCAAATGAACATTTGGTTAAACGTTGTTTGTCGAATGACCATTTGTCAATAATTTTTTGGTCAACCATTAGTACCTAATCCAAATTAATGACCTAAGGCAAGCAAATAACTTGATAGACAAGTTGTTTTGTTTGCTCATCGATCAAAGAAATACCTATCAATCCTGTCATCAATTTCATGTCTTTGTTCATGTCCAGGGAAAAGCTAAATTAAATTAAATACAGCTAAATCTAGCTAGGTAAGTAACGCTAAGATGCCTTTAGAATCAATTTGGAACTAAAAATGTACTAAGTAACCTCAGGTTGCGCTGATTTCACTGAAATGTTCCTAGGTTATAAAGTTAAAATGTAGATACTCTAGCAATTCAAAGGAAATAAATATGTAGGTCTTACCTTCAAGATCCCGTCAAACCTCATCAACATTCATTGGTAGCTTCATGCACGCTTGTCACTTAGCTCGTGTCATTACTGGTGTCAAGCCCTGGTCTGCTACTCAGGGATACAGGCGTTATTTTATGTATGTAACGCCAGGTATCATACTTAATATTTTTTTAGTGACGGATGAAGCTCTCTGTGGTCCTCAAAAATCAGGAACTTAATACAGTACGTGCTTACTTATTTCGGAACTTAGGTACCCCTGACCAAGAATAAGATTTAGCCAAGAAACATCCTTGGATTTAGCTAACCATTTGAAGAAATATTTGTAAGTACCTACTCGTAAAAAACCGGCAAAATTCAAAGAAGGTTCTACCAGAAGGTCGCTTATCGATCACGTTGCGCGCGCAAGTCTAAATTGACATTTTACTTTTCAGTGGGCACTGTCTGTCATCGAATTTTCGCCTGAACAACCAAAACTTACTGTAATTAGAAATACTTATCCCTATCCGTATTGTGTTTCTTCAGTTTTACGTCTTTACAACGAGTTTACAAAAGTTTTCGAGAAGAAAATGTCTCAGCGTTGATTTTATAACCTGTGATTTTTTGCCGGCTACCAGCTGTTGGTGAGTGCTCAATGGATTTTTCCACAATTAGTAAATGCACTGTGATATGAAGACATTTTAACACTTGTGAAAAGCAGCATTTTGTCACATAAATTTACCTAAACAGAAGCTCTATATTTCGTGCCAAATTCAAGAATTCGGTAAGGTTTAATTTTAGGCAAGTGAGTAGGAGATAAACGAAGAATCAAGGGCCTGGAGATTATTAAATTAATAATTAACGGCTGGAATTTATTCAATTTACTACGAATAAAATGTAAAGCTCAAAGAAATTATTGTAGTTAGTGGAATTAGCAAACATTGTAAATAAGCGACTTGACTAATTTTTGCTGTAACATTTCTAGCAGGCGTTTTCGCGCTTCCAAATGCAACTCGTGTAAAAGAAACTCGCCACCAATGATTTGATAGCACTATTGATTTGTGATATCATGTCGACAGTGCAGGGTAGATGTAGATATGTTTATAATGGACTTTGTCTTGCCGTATAAGTGCTGCGGTTACAGTCGCTACACGGCGCAAGTCCTCCTGGCTTACTTTTTTTAGAGAACTTAGGTAATATTCGTTATAAGACTGTTATTTAAATTACAGTTTGCCTCTCGCTCATACAATATTGCCCTCGATATTTTATGAATGAAAGGCAAATAGTTATTCAGTCCCTTTCTTAAATTAACGACTGTAACGTAACGACTAATAATACTCTACCACAAGCTAGTCTTATTAGATTAGATTAGAACTCTTTATTATGCACACCAGAAAATAAAATACATTAGAAGGCTTACGTACCTAAGTTTTCCAGTATACAATTGGTGGTCTTGTCGCTAATAGCGATCTCTTCCAGACAACCTAAGGATGGATGAACTGAAAGACGAAGAGAGTAGGTTAGGTGTATATGAAATATATTATTGGAAGAATATGTACATAAACTGTCGGGCTTACAAATAATAAGCAGCAGCTTACGGCAGCTGAACTACTTTAG
This sequence comes from Yponomeuta malinellus, assembly GCA_947308005.1. Lineage (NCBI taxonomy): Eukaryota > Metazoa > Arthropoda > Insecta > Lepidoptera > Yponomeutidae > Yponomeuta > Yponomeuta malinellus. The sequence continues at coordinate 8,923,104 of OX371019.1, forward strand.
CAATAACACTATACAGCAGGGCTCCCCAAACTATGCGTTGCGACAGGTTGCGACGCACTGGGGCTTCGTGGCATTATCACAGGGGCATCGCGAAGCAATCAACACAGATTGCATGAATAACTTGCAAACAAATGTAGAGAATGAGGCAATTTCCACACTTAAGCCCCGTTTTGAGACACTATGCTCAAAAAGGCAAGTACATTCATCTCTAGATAATAGACAGACCGTCTAGACACAGGCCTCCTCCATGGATTTCCAAAAAGACCGGTTGGAAGCGGCCTGCAATCAGCGTCTTCCTGCCACTCGGAGGTCATCTGTCCATCTTGTGGCTTGTCGTCCTTCCTACGCTGCGCTTGCCGATATGTGGTCTCCATTCGAGAATTTTCGGCCCCATCGGCCATCAGTTCTGCGTGCTATGTGCCCCGCCCACTGCCACTTCAACTTACTAATCCGCTGGGCTATGTCGACGACTTTCGTTCGTCTACGGATCTCATCATTTCTAGATAATAAAGTCAAATAAATATCTCGCAAAGAAAGGGACAACTCCGATACTATGGAAGCTAATTAATTTAGCGGAATACAATCGTACTCAGCTAAATTCCTTGCTGCAGAGTAGGCACTAATTTAGCTGCCACACTATTAGAGGGCTGTAGAGAACTGACTAATTCAGCTGCCATATGTAAGATAAGCTTACTGTAGAGTACTAATTAGTTTAGCTGCCATACGGTTAGCTTGCTGCAAAATTGTATTGCCGAAGACGTTTGGCGCATCAATGGGCGTAATCTAAGTTAACTGTAGAGACAGAGGCGGACTTTCCTAGGCCAACTAGGTCCTGGGGCGGGCCAACATAGTGGCTGCTAATCGTGGAAAAGTACTTACGAGTTGGTAATCCGGATAACAAAAACATATTTTTCAACGGTCTAATAACACAATTATATTAAACTAGATGGCCCCGTGAACTTCGTATGACCTACATCAATTTTGTTTTTTCTTCGTAGGTACCGTTTAAACCTTCCCTGTACTTCCACAAATATAAAAAAAAGAAAAATTTGCCAAATCGGCAAAGACAAAGAACGTTTATTTGTTAAACATGAGTAGTGCAGCTGTTACAAAAAATATAATAATAGGGGTTAAAGTATGAAATTGCCGTTTTATTGCAATAGGTTCTTTGAATTGACATAGAATCTTCATGGTTTGAGGTTTTCGAATAAAACTTTTTTCAAATGGTTTCTATGATGTTCTTTTTTTAAAAAATGTGAAACATTTGAATATCGACTTTCAATTGTTTTTGTTATTCAATTTAGACAAGAAAGATGGATACTGCGAAAATTCGAGTGATTTTTGAATACGAGGTCCGACGCGGAACTAACGCGGCAGAAACAGCCCGCAATATCAATGCTGCGTTTGGAGAGGGGTCTACTAATGAACGCACCGTGCGATTTTGGTTTAAACGCTTTCGTGATGGAAATTTCGACTTAAAGAACGAGCCACGAGGAAGACCGCCCACACAGGTGAATAACGATGAATTAAGAGAGATAGTGGAAGCCGACCCTGGAATTAGCGGCATGGCTTAACGTTACCTTACCCACAATATTGACTCACTTGCGTCAAATCAATAAAATAAAAAAATACGAAAAATGGGTGCCTCATAATCACTCGAATTTTCGCAGTATCCATCTTTCTTGTCTAAATTGAATAACAAAAACAATTGAAAGTCGATATTCAAATGCTTCACATTTTTTAAAAAAAGAACATCATAGAAACCATTTGAAAAAAGTTTCATTCGAAAACCTCAAACCATGAAGATTCTATGTCAATTCAAAGAACCTATTGCAATAAAACGGCAATTTCATACTTTAACCCCTAATATAAAATACAGAACGGCCCAGCTTTTCGAACAGCAATTGATTTATATATCATCATCATTCAGCCACAAGAAGTCCACTGCTGGATATAGGCCTCCTCCATGGATTTCCAAAAAGACCGGTTGGAAGCGGCCTGCATCCAGCGCCTTCCTGCCACTTGGATGAGGTCATCTGTCCATCTTGTGGCTGGTCGTCCTACGCTGCGCTTGCCGATATGTGGTCTCCATTCGAGAACTTTTCGGCCCCATCGGCCATCAGTTCTGCGTGCTATGTGCCCCGCCCACTGCCACTTCAACTTACTAATCCGCTGGGCTATGCCGACGACTTTCGTTCGTCTACGGATCTCATCATTTCTGATTCGATCTCGTAGAGAAATTCCGAGCATAGCCCAATTTATATATATGTAAATATATAAATTGACGTGAATTCACTATTCGACCAATTTTTTATGGGCCTTAATGTTATATAATGTTATCTATTAATATATAAGATTAAGGCCCATTAAAAAATTGGTCTAATAGTGTATTCACGTCAACTTGCCTTTTACAACATCTATCTACGAGTTTTTTGTTGGACTTATAAGTATTTTTCGAAATATCAGGGTTTACATAATAAAACTCGTCGAACATATATGGCATACCTACGTGTTTTGACGTACTTCAGCATTTGGGCATTATAGTAGTAACCCTGTGTACCTAGATAGTCCAATTTATTTTTTGAGTTATTTGGTGCTTTCTTTTCCGAGGATTACGACTTGTCTATTACTTTATTTCTCTTTTTGCAGATACCTAATACTTTCCTACCATGAGTGTGAGTTTATACATAAGTCTATCTATGAATAATCTAGAATGTTGCTCAGGGCCTAGATTCTGTTAATGCATTGTAGTAACATGACAACTGCATGAACATGGCGGTTTTCATTTCATAGCTGCTTTAAGTCTACGCGGGCACACCCATCAAACCTTCTAGGCGTCAATGGTACGAAAAAACACGTCACGTGACCCGACAGTGTACCTGTCATTATACTACAATGCACTAACCGAATCGAGGCCCTGCTCTGTGTGTAGTTCGGAGGTGCACATTGCTTGAAATCCTCAATCCACGGTAGGCATGCACTTTCTCCCTCTGAGATGGGACGTATATCTATTTAACTATTATTAATCCCTTTAGCATCTATTTTTACAGGTTTAAGCGTAATGCGACAGATAAAGTAAAGTAAAGAAAGTACATAGGCTAGCTGCTTATGTTATGTATGTTGCTCTACATAGATGCCTTTATAGTAGACAGTCGTCGTCATTTGCTAAAAGTTTGGATACTCTAGTCTACCTAGGTAGGTACTTAGTAAAGTTACGAGCTACTTTGTAACGAAAATGTGAAGGTTTGTAATTGTAAGGCTTTTATTGATTACATATTTCAGTGAAGATTATTAGATCAGCCCGTGTTCGTCCACCGCTGGACATAGGCCTTGCCCAATTCACGCCACTTCTTTCTGTCCTCAGCCATCCTCATCCAGGTGTTTAAATCGCACATAACGGTAATATCTCCAAGAAAAAATAAACTACAAAATTAAAAACCTAAATCACTGGAATCCTGGGGATAGCGTAAAGTTTCTAATAGTACGTAAAAATTTGATTTCGTATGCACATTAGGAACACTTTGTATGTACTTTGCCAACTTCTTAGTTGGCAATAGAAACTCAAATTTTGACCAAGAAATATTTTTTCTGTTTCACAAATAGAATAAAGTCCCATATTGATCACACTCATATCTTTTTAAACAAGCATATTTGGCACTCGATTGTTTTCGTCTAAAATGAACTAAGTCTTTCGGGTTGCGCAATAAAAAAAGGGACACGTTCGAAAATCGGGTCTAGGAATAAACTGTCTCTGTATAACTACATTCCAGTCGACGTGTGGTCCAAAAGGATCTTTGTTGACTGAACAAGTGGGCTCCTAGTGCCGCCGTGCATTTGTACACATGGCCTCAGTCTGGGCGTGTTTCCATGTTTATGATGTCCTTGCCTGGTTACCATAGCACAGGGTATCCTAGTTTGGGACCAGGATAAGTGATTGTGTGGTGTCGAAGTTATTTATATATCTGATTGAATACCCTTTGAGCTCTCAAGACCATCTCCGACCCCTTCCAGACAGCGATGTGGTCGGTCTGCGTGCCAGGCTGGGCGGCGGCGGTGACAGCAGCCGCGCTGCTGCTGTACGGGACCCTGGACGTGGCGTATTTTGCCCGCATGATGTACACCGTCGCCCGTGCCAGGTACTTCCGGAAGAAGGCCTGCATCTTGGACACTACGAGGATTCAGTGTGAGTGTTACCCAAATCAGATTAGTTGCCGCAGACATACTTCATGTAGATGTAGTAGTTGCCCGGCAATACTTTTATTTTTTGAAATATCGAGGTTTATGTTACTGCCAAAACCTGTGACTACCGAACCAGAGGTCGAGAGTTCAATCCTTACTGGAGGTTGCTGTACTTATATAAGTCAAATGGCCTCAGTCTGGGTGTATTTCCGTGTTTGTGATGTCGTTGCCTGGTTGCCATAGCAAAGGGTATTCCAGTTTGGGACCAGGTCAAGTGATTGTCGTGTTTGGAAGTTATTTATTTATTTAATATTATTTAATTAAATTCGCTCTCTATGTGCTCTACTAATGTCGCCGTAAATCGTTGCTTTACACAAAAGAGTATAAATTTTATTTAACACAACTATTAAATAACAAAGCAAAAAACCGTAAGAAATCAGAAAAAAATTTAAACATGAAAAACTATCAAAAAAAAAAACAACATTTGTTGTAAATGACAAACACTAACTGACAGATTTCAGGTAATGCCCATTTAAGAATTAACCCTGTATATGGACAAGAACTCATCTGTATTGATTTAACAAATAATCATACAGCAAAAAATGTATGTTGCTCCGTTTTACCCGTTTGAAGATATATGCGTGGCGACCCATTCTCTATACCTCAACTAAGTACACAATTTCTAATCAGTCTTAGGAAACCAAGAATCGCTGATTTATTTATAAAAGGACACTTCCTTAAAACACTCCTCAAACGCAGAACGGAATCGTGCTTTTATAAATAGCACCGTTAGTGTTGTATATTTGTCCGAGATGCAGGCGTGAGTTTATTCACTTCATCTGTGTTATCCGCAGCATACTGCTTGCTGAACGACGTAGATACATTGCTCTACCATATGAACAACGCCCGTTACCTGCGAGAGCTGGACTTTGCGCGGGTCGACTTCTATGAGAGAACCGGCCTTTACTCCAACATCAGGTGAGATTAGATAAGGACATATATACATACACAAACTCACGCCTGTATCCCAGAGGGGTAGACAGATAGATACTCGGGACTGCCACTTGCCACGATCCTGACAGATCACTTTCGCTTCCTCAACATTCATAAGTCGTTGCATGCACGCACGCCGGTTTCGTGTACTTTTTGTCTTGCCCCTTGCTAATACATCCCCTATTTGATTGAAGTGTGTCCGCCTGGGTCGCCCCTTACCGGCCCTTTCACCCACATTCGCTAGATATATTTGTTATAACATAAGGAATATTATTCTACTTTTACCCAGATAGACAGATAAAATATTCAGTGATACTCATTATTATTATTATTCTGTACCTTTTATCATCTAAAAGAAAATTCATGCTGGAGATTAGATGACTGTTTTACTCATAAAAATTGGATAAACTTTCAGGATAGAATTAGGTTCTAACCTAACCTAACCTATGACCTATACCTATACCTATACCTGAAATATTGTCGCAATTTTTTACAAAGTCTGCATCGCAGATTGAGCGGTATCTCGCTTGACTATCAACTCATGGGACGTGGATTCGACGCCCTCTGGACGATTTATTGATGTACTGATTCCCCAATAGTACTTTGATCTTCAATCTACCCACTGACCTAACCCACCTTAATCTTATCATCTTATATTGACATTCAACAAGCAGAATGTAAGTAATTTCTTTACTTTGAAATAAATTTGTGATTTCTAATTTCCATTTTTAAATTTATAATTTGCAATTTCCATTTTTTTCATAGTTTTGGTCACATGTCGAGACCGAATCCGTAAAACGATGGCTGCACTTAAATTTGCTGATTCTTCAGGGCCTCGATTCTGTTAGTGCATTGTAGTATAATGACAGGTACACTGTCGGGTCACGTGACGTGTTTTTTCGTACCATTGACGCCTAGAAGGTTTGATGGGTGTGCCCGCGTAGACTTAAAGCAGCCATGAAATGAAATCGCCATGTTCATGCAGTTGTCATGTTACTACAATGCATTAACAGAATCTAGGCCCTGCTCACCCACCCTTTGAACCTCAGGGCGGCTGGAGGCTCCGTGGTGCAGGCGGCTGCCACAATTCGCTACAGGCGGTACCTGAAGCCTTTCACGCAGTTCACTATTACTTCTAAGGTAAGCGATGTCTGTGTGGCGCCGGCTTAAGAGTAGCGTCCCTCCATTTCCTTCCGTGGATGTCGTAGAAGGCGACTAAGGAAATAAATGACCAGGAGACGGGCAGCAGCGTCTTCCTGAGATTCCAACCGCCTACTGCGATTATGGCAAAACGCTTCATGGTTAGAAAACCATGAGGGAGGCCTATGTCCTGCAGTGGGCGCCAAATTGTTGATGATGATGAAGCGATGTCAGCTTTTGAGACCCTACAGGTGGCACGAGTGGGGCGTGAGGCGAGGACAGGCGGAGATGCCACGTGTCGAGTTTCCCCGTTTTTATTATTAATACTTTATTAGACACGAAAAACAGTACAGGAAATCTGAAAATACGAAATTACATGTACAAAGGCGAGCTTCTCTCTGTAAGAGATTTCTCCCAGCAAACCCGTTTTGTTTGTGTGCACTATCCCATCCATTGAAAAGACGCCGTATCTTCGCCCCGTTCTCGCCCCACGCCCCACCTGCGTGGTCTGCGCCTAATGCTTTGGGTGGGCCCCAACACTAGTTTCTAGCTCAAAACACCAAATCAACTGAATTATTCTTGTTTATTTGGCAAGAAATCCCCTTATCTACCTGATGTTCTATTCATCAAAACGAACGTGGAATTTCTGTGGGGACAACTCCAAAATAAAGATATTCGCTGATCCACCTATGCGACAGTTAAACAGCAAAATCGTAAACCTCCTTAAACCTTATTAAATATACGGTGATGTTGATGCCCGGTTAGTACCTATCTATCTCGTAACCATCCAGGCGATCTACTGGGACGACAAAACGGTGTTCATGGAGCACGAGTTCATCGGGCCGAGCGGGTTCGTGCACGCCGTGGCCGTGTGCCGGCAGCGCGTCATCGACACGTCAGCGGCGGCCATAGCGGAGCTGCTCGTGCAGCTGCACTGCGCCGGCGCCTGCCGACCGCCGCCCAGCAAGATGACGCCCGAGGTGAGCTGCTGACGCCTTAGGTAAGCTGGTGACGCCTTAGGTAAGCTGAAGACGCCTCAGGTAAGCTGATGACGCTAGAGATAAGGGTCGAGATAGGAGGATCGCGGTAAGGAAACTACACTTGGCGTGGGAAAGAGATACCCACCTGATGTAAGAATAAGAATGTCTGCTGTAGGGATCCAGCATAAAGAGACAGCGTTGACCGGGCGGATTCGCGCACGCCGTACACGGATATGAAGATATAATATCGCACCCTTAATCCAATACTGGCACTAAGCGAAAAATGTAAATTGTGCAGGAGAAGCTATTAAAGATTTTCAATGTGTAGAAATGTATATAGTTCTGTATTATGCTTCGTTTTCCATCTACAGTTTTAAATAGGAATTTAAGTGAACTAGTCAGCGCTTAGTGTTACTTTGTAATATTTGCAATAGATGGCATTAAAACCAGAAATTTAAAGATTTTTGTCTAGTGACGGTATTGGATTAAGGGTGCGATATGTTTAAAGGTATTAGATATCTTTGGATCTTATCTTATTTTATCTTTCAAAATTGTGTAATAAGTCAAGGACCGCGTACGGGAGCTTTATTTCAACCACTTTCAATGTATCCCTCGTCTTTCCAGTTGGAGCTTTGGGTGCAGAGCAACGAGCTGAACTCGGCCCGTCTCCGGGGCGGCTTGGCCCAGGACGGGGTGCTCTCCATCCCCCAGGCTCAACCCTCGGACTGCGGCGAGCTCATCCCAGCCAAGGCCATCGAGTGAGACGAGGGCGCGCGTCTGAGACGCGGCGCTTATGGTGTGGACTCTTAACCTGTGAATTGGTACAGTATTTCTGGCTGACCTTTGATGTTAGATAATAGAAAACTAAACCTAATGCCAATAACATAACCTAGTGTTGGAAGTTTGATGTCTCTCGATTTAAACGCCATCTCTTTGCTTACGTATATTTACCTTAGTTTTGATTTAATTTAATCATTGTGATGATCCCATATTTTATATTGTGTGCTATGTCTCTGTTCCAACGTGCCTGCTTTACAGTGTAATCCTACACGTTATCGTGTTGTTGATGTTTACTAAAAGTACTCATTAGCGTAGAAATTATTGTGGTACCGTACCAGGCAATATTGCCAATATGCCCGGGGAATGTAACAACAACAAAAGCGCGCTAGTGTTACATTGGCAACAATATTGCCGGGCACGATACAACAATAGTAGAAATCTAATTACTTATAATTTTAATAAATTTATCTCTAATAATAATAATGATAATATTACCTACGATTAATACTTATTGTATTTGTAAAGTACTTATATATCTAACGTCATCAATGTACAAAAGGCGTGAAATTAAAAAATACGGCGAAAAGGTAAGAATGATTGACGCACTGCCTTCAAACTTGAAAAAGTATAAAGTTGACTCTTAGCAAAGCTAAGCAGGACTATTTTTAACAAACGTTGTATTAATTTATTATTGTGTAAAGTAATAAAATAAAATTGATATTAATCTATCTAACTCTGTTTCTTTCTAAACAAAAACAAACTCCATACAAAATACACCACAAAATACGTCAGGTTTCGTCGTGGGTTTGATTCCCACAGTTGTATTTGCATGTTTGTGATGTCCTTGCCTGGTTACCATAGCACAGGGTATCGTAGTTTGGGACCAGGATAAGTGATCGTGTTGTAGTATGAAATTATTTATTTATTTATAAAATAAAAAAATATATCAAGTCGCAACAATAAATAAAAAACCACACAAAACAAATAGCTTCGAGCCATATCTGACCCTAAAGTCTCCTAATAGTGGCTGCGCAGCAGTCGAGGGAAATCATTTCGCTGGGATATACCCCAGAGCGAAAGTCTAAGCCACGGTTCCTCAAACCCCTTTCACGGATAATTGCCCTGCCCTGCGTCCCCCATGCATCAGTGGGTTTGACAGCCAGTGGATTTCATAGGCTATGTCAATCACTTTAACAATAAATCAATAGGTACTCGAGCAAGTACACGTCCACTGCTGGACACAGGCTCCCACAAGGCACGCCTCATCTTTCTGTCCTCGTCCATCCTCATCCAGCCCCTGCCAGCAATCTGCCTCAGATCGTCGGTCCAGCGAGCTGGTGGGTCCTACGCTGCGTTTGCCAGTTCATGCGCTCAACCTTTGAAGAAGAAGAAGAAGAAAGACATTTATTATACCAACAAGATACATCACAGAAACAAAATAAGCACATAAGTAACATAATATGCACAACACAGAAGGAAAACTAAATACACCCTATCTAATCGATCGTTCTGCATACCAATGTGACTGCCACTTCAGCTAGCTAAGTTAATCTTCTTTTGCGAATTGTCTCAATCACCTTAGTTGACTGTTAAAGGTATGCATGTCAAGCAAAGCATGTCAAGGCAGTGGGCGGGGCACATAGCACGCAGAACTGATGGCCGATGGGGCCGAAAGGTCTCGAATGGAGACCACATATCGGCAAGCGCAGCGTAGGACGACCAGCCACAAGATGGACAGATGACCACATCCAAGTGGCAGGAAGGCGCGGGATGCAGGCCGCTTCCAACCGGTCTTTTTGGAAATTCATGGAGGAGGCCTATGTCCAGCAGTAGACTTCTTGTGGCTGAATGATGATGATGATGTCAAGCAAAAAGCTTAGTAAAAATCGCTATTCTCCTTCCCAGTGTCTGATTAACCTCCTCAGTCCTGACCTTGAAAATAACAATGGTTTTCAATTGTTATTTTCAAGGTCAGAAGGTTAAGGCGCCGTCCTATTGCTTGCCACCGCTCGTACGATGATGCGATGCCATTTGATCGTGCGATGAAACCGCTCGCGCGATAAGAAATCGTGTGGCCTGTTTTGGAGCGAAGCGATCACACTCGAAATGGCTCTTAACAGAGATGCACAGTTTTTGATGTCGGGCAATATTTCTTTAATCGTAAATGGCATTTAAAAAAACCGGCCAAGTGCGTGTGGGGCCAAGCGCAATGTAGGGTTTAGCCAGGAGAGGGGGTGGGGGGACGCCCTACTAGGACAAAAATTTGCGCTTTAAAGCTTAATATTTCGCAAACGGAACACTAAATAAAAAAAAATGGGCTTCCTACACCCACAATATTTTTCAACGACCAATCCAACGATATCCCACACTACGGTATAGGCGAGAAAAAAAATTGCATCCCTAATTTTAGGTGTAGGGGAGGTATCCTAAAATTTTTTTTTCGAGGTTGTATTCTACCGTTTTGTCGAATATGTACATTTAAGCCAAATTTCAGCTCTCTAGTACTTACCGTCTCTGTGCTAAGCCGCGGACGGACAGACAGACAGAGGACGGACATGGCGAAACTATAAGGATTGCTTGTCCACTACGGAACCCTAAAAAAGAAACGTGGACCACATAATTACTCTAGAACAGTGGTTCCCAATTAGTATTTGCTGCGTACCACTTAAAGAAAGATCTTTAACTAGCGTACCCCTTACTGCAGGAAAGATAAATAAAATAAAAACAGCTTTTTAACATTTTATTACTTAGGTACCTACTTACTTACGTGACTTAACAGATTAATGCAGCATAGATCTGGTTAATGTGACAAATGTGCACGTTTTTCTTTGCACAACTCAGAAAAATCTGGTTGCTCTTTGGTCAGCTTCAATCTCATATCGTGTTCGAGTTGAAGTCTGTGACGATATTTAGTTTTTAAGTTCGTCATGGCCGAAAATCCACTCTCGCAAAGGTATGTCGTGCAAAATGGCAGTAAATATTTTATTGCTGCTTCGCTGACACGGTGAATGCCTTTCAGATCAGCCCAAAAGTCACCTAATGATTTCTCTGCAAAACAACTCTTGAGTCTGCTGTTGCATGATATTTCTATCAATTCCTCTTGATCAGAGATCGGTAGGTGGTCGGTGGAATGGTTAGCGAAAAGGTTGTTTATCCAGTTCAATTGCGGCGATATTTCTGGGAAATAACTGCGTAGTGACGTCGATAGATTTTGCAGGTGGCATTTTATGGCTAATTTAACATCTTCATTCACAGACGAAGAAGTAGTTTCCAAAAACATTTTTAGATTCGGAAACTGGTCATATTTAGAGTTATCAATCAAAGATATCCAGAGGGATATTTTTTTAATAGTTGACTCAACTTTATCCTGCATAGTAAACATGGTAGTATCTTGGCCTTGTAGTCCCATATTCAACTCATTCATTTTTGTGAAAATATCTGACAGATAAGCCAATTTTTGCAGCCACAGCGGATCAATCAGCATCTTTTTGTACTCATCCTGCTTCTGCTCGACCAAAAATAATTCAATTTCATGTCTCAACTCAAATATTCTCGAAACTACTCTTCCTCTGGATAGCCAGCGTACTTCAGTGTGTAATAACAGGGTCTCATGCTCACTGCCAAGCTCTTTACAAATATCTGTAAAAATTCTTGAGTTTGTGGCTCGAGCCTTGATTAGGTTTACGATTTTTACAGCATTTTTAAGAGTGATGTCTAAGCTGGCTGGAATATTTTTACAAGCAAGTGCCTCACGATGAATTCCACAATGGGTCCATTTTGCGTCTGGGGCTACATCTTGTATCCGCTTCACAAGTCCCGAAAACCGACCAGTCATTGCTCTGGCACCGTCAGTGCATATCCCTACACATTTTGACCATTCCAATTTGTTTTCTTTCACAAAAGCGTCGACCATGTGAAATATATCTTCCCCCGTTGTGCGAATTGGAAGGGCACGACAAAACAGGAACTCTTCATGAAACTTTTTGGAATGAACATAACGAACGTATGTTAATAGTTGAGCCAAGTTTGCTACATCTGTGGATTCATCAAGTTGTATAGCAAAGTAATCGCTTTGTAAGATGCGTTGAATCTGGTGGGTTTTCACATTATCTGACATTTCTGCAATACGACGAGAGACAGTGTTATTTGACATAGGAATAACATCAAGTTGTTTTGCCATTTTTTCTCCGAACATACATTTAACCATCTCTTTTGCTGCAGGTAGTATAAGGTTTTCCCCAATAGTATGCGGTTTCGATTGCTTTGCAATTAAATAACTTACTCTGAAAGAGGCTTGCAAAGCGTTGACATTCGTGTTCAGAGAGAGTTCCTCGATAGACTTTTGCTGATTTTTGAGGTCCTTTCTTTTATGTTGAAAGAAGGAAACAGATTGATCTTTCAAATTGGCATGTTTAGTTTCCAAATGGCGACGTAGTAAGGATGGCTTTAAGGAATGATTTGATAGCTTTTCTGCACAAATGACACACTGTGGTAATGGAGTATCAGAGTCTCCAGAGCTTGTAAATCCAAACTGAATATAGCTATCATCATATTTTCGTTTTTTTAGAGACGATTCTTTATTATCAAGGTTTCTTTTTCTTTGTGTCAAATTACTGGTAGAGGGTGACACATCACTAGCAGGTGATTTTTCAGTATGGTCTGACTCCTCCTCATCAGCCTTTCGGCGCCTTATCAGCCACTGTTCCATCTGAAAGACAAGAGGATATTTCAACTCGGCTTAGCAACGTAAAAGAAAAAAAAAACAGTAACCGCTAGCAGGCATATATATGTTCCTCTATGAATTGTCCAAAATATAAATTTATAAGGTATTTATAATATTTATTAGCAATTGCAATGTAAGTTTTTTTTTTATTGAAAAGCTTAGCATACACTTGTAAAACTGAAGCAACTGAAGCAATAAACACACACTCACGTTCGGACTTATCCAGTCCTTACATACCGGAATTAGCGAATTTTTTTTATCTAGGACTGCAATGTTCCAACCGAAGCATGCAAGGTAGAAAAAAATTATCTTACCGTTTGTACGATTTGTCTTTTAATATCGATATCGATGCAACGTTTATGAATTCACAATATCAAAACAAAATAATTTTACAGCGGTCACACGCGACAAGGTCACGCGAATAAACAATGGCGGCGAGTGAGGGGGAGGATCACAATATGTCAAGTGGTGCATTTGCGGAGATCGATGTGCGCATCTTATCTCGATCGCGATGTTTTGCATCACATGTTAAGTGGTGCATTTGCGGAGATCGATGTGTGCAACTCATCTCGATCGCGATGTTTTAAAATATTTTTTGCGCAAAAAACTGTTGTTTGCGTTCCTAATTTTTGTCGGATTAAACTATCTTGGTCAAGAGATTGGCACGCAGCATGCGTACCCCTTGATTGAGCAAAGCGTACCCCTGGGGGTACGCGTACCACTAATTGGGAAATACTGCTCTAGAAAAACAGAAATCAGCGCTTGGTCGTGCGAGCGCCTCGGACATGTTTGAATACGATGCGTCCATGGTCGCGCGACGAAAACTAGACAATTTGGTCGCATTGCATAATCCCGTGACCTTCAACAGGACATGCAATAGATATCAGTATGTTTGAACGCACGGTCGCACGATCATTTCCGTCCGACGCACGCATCATCGTCCTCAGACTCGGTGGAGCGATGACCTTTGCAGGGCGGCTGGCAAGAGCTGGATGAGAGTAGCCGGGGACCGTGCTCAGTGGCGTGCAACAGGAGAGGCCTATGTCCAGCAGTGGACGATGATGATGATGACGCATCATCGCGCGAGCGATGGCAATTAGGACGGCGTCTTAGACTCGCCTATTCATTCACCTGCACACCTGCGAGTTAATCCTCATTTCTCAGCGCTTTTCGGCACATTGGAGTATTTCCGTCAGCCTGACCCACTTAGGCCGCCTAAAGTGACGTCATCCAGCCAGGTATTTCAGTAATAATAGCTGAAGCAAGGTGACATGGTGGCAGCTTCGGTGGGAAATGTGGGTCTTTATTCTGAGAGGTGAATGCGTATTAGACTTATTGAGTAGTTCTACAGAGAATCTTAAAGTGATACCCAGTAACGATAATGACCGATGCAGATAAGGACATAACAAACATAGATAAATGACACAGCCAGCTAGTCATTTCTACGAAACAAAGTATGGTGCCTATCAGTAAGCAACGAGACAGTAGAAAGTTCGTATTAGATATGTACATAAAGTCACACCTGTATTACGGAGGGGTGGACAGAGATGTGCGTGTGGATTGAGTGTGGAAAAAAAAGAACAAATGCTGTTCATTTAGTAAAAGTTCTAAAACAATTGTAAAAGGAATCTTTGTATTTGTCTACAGATAAAACAAAATATACATTTTAAAAAACCTATTTAGAGGCTAAAAATTCCACCCATGCCGGGACTTGAACCCACGACTTCTGGCTAACCGTGCCAGTGCTCTCCCAACTGAGCTAATGGGCAAGTGCAGGCATCGGCGAAACTTCGAACCTCTTACAAACTTCTCTGAATTACGTACAGGCAGCGACATCTGGCTGAAGTAATTTACATCACTTGCAGCCCCGAGTACCCACTTTTATGCAGTTAGGTTTTACATCGGAATGATATCGCTGTACCTACATGATTATTACATTATTTAACGTGCGCTCACTCAGTTCCCACAAAATACCAACGAAATCAGTGAAACATGTAATATTTATATACTAGTCTTTAGTAAAACCTATGCTAACTTACCTTTATAATTTGTAGATCATCTAGTAACGTATTTAACGTTTTACAAATAATTTCTTATGCTGACTCAAGCTGCTCACTTTCAAACCCCCGTTTTTAGATGAAGAAACTGAAGATTTAATATAAATTAAGTAAAATTAATATGGGACTTTGCAAAATACAAAATGAACCACTAACGTGGCAGGATTTTGCATACTATATTTTGTAAGTGCTCACTCAGTCTACATATTATAAGTAATAAGATTCGTAGTATCACAGAAACTATAAATTAGTCCAACAATTAGTAAAATATTTTAGTACCATCTCATATTTTGTATTCGTTGTCTGTTTTTAAAGATATTCAGTTTTAATTTTTCTAATGTATAATTATATTATAATTATATTATGGTCATATACACAACAGAAAATCCCAAAATCCAAAATTCAGAAAAGAATGTCCTGTATTTTGGATATACATGCATCCATAAACTCACGCCTGTATCCCAGAGGGGTAGGCAGAGACCAGTGACTGCCACTTGCCACGATCCTAACAGATCAGAACAATTACAGGCAGATTCAGGATACGGCAGAATCTTGATTGGACAAACAGATTTGTTCCATACAACCAGGTACCTACTAATTACGTATCTCTTTATCATTTTATCATGCACATAAATTATAATAGGGAAATGATGCGTATTTCTCAAGTGGCTACTGATTTGTTAGTAATAGGTAAGTACTTTAAAATGATTGTATGTCCTTACGGCAATGTCAGCTTTACATTTTTCTGAACAAAACTTCACATCAAATTTTAAAATTCATGGTCTTCCTTTTATTTCTGACACTATGTTACTTAGAAAAAAAAATCTCTATAATGAAGCCTTTCGATCGATGTAATAAAGCTACAGGTTAATTTTTGTAGCTGTCACTTGAACAAAGTGCATACAAAAAAAAAGCATCTGACAGCTTTTAACAGTAGACTAACAAACTATTAGTGTACGGGAAACCGGGTGTAAGTCTGGTATGTTGTCCATCCATAATAACTGAGATAAAATGATTTAATGATGATACATAAAATCCATTTAATCTGCTAGGTTAGACGGTTTTCTCCTACGTTCCTCCACTGATACTTATTAGTTGGTGACTATTTTGGTGTGAAGAAAAAAATACTACAACCAATTGTGAGGTTTATACCTGGGGTACCAAAAACACTGGATTTGTTAAGTGAATTTCTTACTAAGGGACCATGCATAAAGTACGCCACACGTTAAGGGGGGGTAAGGGGGTCGACAAAGTGTGACATTGCGACAAGGGGTGGGAGGGGTCCTATATTTCGTCGCGTCACATTTCAAAAATATATTATAATTAATAATAATTTGTTTTATGGATGACCCACACAGAACTGAAGATTGATGCTATGTCAGACAAAAACGACCAACGTTACTGATGTCATCCATCATCCTATGCTACAACAAGGTCTCATCATCATCATCAACCCATTATGTCCCCACCGAGGGGCACGGGTCAGGGAAGAGACAACAAGGTCTATCAAGTTTAAATTTCTTTTTAATACAGTTGCTCAAAAAGTGGCGTATTGCAGGGACGTATAGCGTTCGGGATGTGGGCTATTACACACTCGTGCTTTTTTTTTACCTTTCCCGCACTCGTGCGTTCTCTTTCCCAACTGTCAAAATAATGTCTATTAAAAAGAATAACCAACCATGAAGTTTTTACTAAAAAAAATCATAGAAGTTTTTATGATTCATGCAAATACGTATATTTCTAAAAAGAAGCTACTAATTTGTTTCAATATCAGATTTAATTATTTGATTGAATGAGTTTGGTTAGGTTTCATTTAATTTATTCATCTCATTAAATTTAATTTTCATTTCATATCAATAAAAAACTTCTACTGAAGACTTGGCTGTATGGGTATAGTTCCCTTTGCCTACCAGAATGGGTGAAGAAAAAAAAAACTCTGCTTATATTCTACGGCAAAGAGTATGTAATCACTACGTTATAAGAGTCGGCACTTGCTAACAACACGTTTTCAAAATTATGAACGTAGTTTGTACCAACCTAACAAAAAATAGTATAATACCAACATGAGAATGAAATTGCAAAACATTAGTGATGGACTGCATATCGATATCGATAAAAAAAAAATTCGAGACGTCTCTCCCCTTACCTCATTTTCATGCTTTGAAAATTAAAGTAGGCGATAAATCCCAACACAGTAGGTCAACTCAATTATTTCGAGTATGACATGGTGTGAATGGATTATCGCTTACTTTCACAATGAAAAAGGCATTTTTTAAATAAAATCATTTATTTAGCATCAGGTGTAGAAAACAATGTCACCAATGCGTCACGTCGCTATCAAAACTTTGCACTTTGGTCGAATTTCAGATCTTTGGAGTCTGCAACAAACAAAACAATAAGTCAAAAAATATATTATCTATACCGCAAAATTGAGCAAAATAAAACAACATAAATCAATTCTGTTCTTGCTGTGTGGTGTTCGACGTTTAAAATTAAGTAGTTGTGATCAATTTTAGACAGCATGTAGAAATATCTGGCAGAAATCAATCGTCCAAAATATCGATAAAAAAAGTACCACATGGGTACCGCACTACAACCGGCGTTTAAATTAATTTAAATTTGTCAAAATCGTAAATTGTTCTAAATAATTCAGTTGTTTTATCCAAGCGCATTAAATAAATATCAAAATTTGCGTACATTTATTATGATAAACTTGCTAATTTTACCTGTTTGGCTCCAGTGGATATCTGGTTAAGAATATACCAGACGTACATTAATTTCTGACTCTTCTAATGCCACAAATTTCACATTTCCTCAATGCTTTTCCTCTCATATTTCTTGTTTAATCACTTTTCACGCACTACACCTACCGAAACCGGCGTGCGTGCATGCAACGACTAATGAGTGTTGAGGAAGCGAAAGTGATCTGTCAGGATCGTAGCAAGTGGCAGTCCCTGGTCTCTGCCTACCCCTCTGGGATACAGGCGTGAGTTTATGTTATGTTATGTTATGTACACCTATTGCTAAAGTTAAAATAAATAAAATAATGCCACACAAAAACGACAAACGAACAAAATTACCGGCCATTTGCAAAATACGTAATACCAACATTACCAACATTAGATTTCACATATAACCCGACTTAATTTTAAATCATGATACATCTACGTGATTCACTGCGGAGTTAATGCCTTTTGTTTTAGCAGGATTACATTTTTTGTTTCAATGTTGGCACAAAGTACGTTCATAATATTTTTTGTATGGAGTGACGAGGGCCTGTTCTACGGTTGGCGCCATTTTTCAGAAATTTTCTTAGCGAGTTTAGTTGTTTGTTGCACAAGATGAGTAATTTCGACCCTAGTTTTTTTGAATTAACACCACCGGAACTCAGTATAATTGCACAAAATGCTTCGGAGAACATTTTACCGGAAAAGTCAAAAAGTCGCTACATATCTACATACGACGAATTTATTGCGCGGAGAGAAGAGAAAAAAGCAAATAGTTTTTCATTTTTTCGCAACTGTATTAAAAATAGTCGTTCAGTACACGTGCGGAACCGTCATTGCAACTTGTTCCGACTGTCAACCCTCGCCTTCGGCTGCGCCTCGGCTCGGGTAGACATTTGTCGGAACTCTTTGCAATGACAGCCTTTCCACACTTGTAATGAAATATACTATTTCTTGCCGCGAAGCACTTGAAATCGTTTATTTCAATTTTGTGCGTTAAGAATGGCTAAAGCTCTATTAGCTGATGGTGTTGCTTTACCGCTGGTTTCTGAATTGTCAGTGTCACTATCTAAGTGAGTAAGTACCGTTCCGTCTCGTAGTTTTTTTGAGAAATCTCAAAAGCCTTGTAGTGTTAACATAAGCAGCCTATATACGTCCCACTGTAGGGCACAGGCCTTCTCTCAGGGAGAGAGTATGGGCTTAATCACCACGCGTGCCCACTGCGGGTTGGCGATTTCAAGCGCTGAGGTATGTGAATAGCTCAGACACTCTGGTTTCCTCACGATGTTTTCCTTCACCGTTAGCGAGTGGTATTGCTACTATAACTTCACAGATGTACATAACTTAGAAAACTAAGTCACTAGTACATGCCCGCACTGGCGATCGAACCTGCGTGTCTCGCTTCCGAGTCCGATGTTCTACCCACTGGGCTACCACCGCGGTTTGTAGTGTTGAGGCACCTGCCAAACCCCAGGTTTCGTAATTCATGGGTAGACATTAAACATTGTATACGTTTTAAATAGACAATTCAGAAACCAGCGGTATATTTAGCCATTATTAACTTTATTTAATGTTAATGGATAAAGGAAACACAAGATGAAATGGTACGAATCGGAACACGTAGGATACTAAGTTCAAGGACGAAGCTATGAATTATGGTCTTTAAGTTCTTTATTCTTTGACCAACTAAGAACTTAAGATAATGGGCAAATCTCACATGCAAACCGACATCTTGTTCTTTAATCTCTCTCATTGTTAGGTTATGTTGTATATCTGTTTCATTAATTTCTACCGAGGTATCGCAACCGTCTATTGCATTTTAGGTTTTGAAACTGCGACTCAGTCTGATGTAAGGCATCATGTGCTAATTTTTACAGTAAAAAGGCATCTAAGTTTTGTCATCTGTTGTTGACTAATAAAAGACGTTGCAGCGTTGTGCAATTCTCAAGGTTCATTTCAGAGCTGTATGGGCCGGTTTCTGAATTGAGAATTTCAGTCTCTATTCTGGCTTTTAATTTCTTCAATTTTGTTTTATTGTTCACAGTCTTGATTGACTTCCTGCTGAGATTTAATAAATACTATTTCATTGCTTTTTCCGCTGTGACTTCCTGCTGAGATTTAATAAATACTATTTCATTTCTTTTTCAAATATAGGATTTGATATCTCTTGAAAACACAAGAGTTTCGAAGACCCGAAAAGTCTGAACGTTGATAAGATGGACGTATTTTGAATCTTAATTGGATGCGGGATCCGACTTAGAATTATTCGGAGTTTAGTTAAATCAAATTAACATTTATTTATTCTACTTTATAGTAGAGCGGATTTTTGTTCGAGTCAGGCATTGTAGCAACTATTGTCTCACTTGAGTCCTACTTGAGAGAAGTAGGACTCAAGTGAGACTGACCCGGAAGGCCTTCTTGGGCGGCTTTTATACCCCCTTCTCGGGTGATTTTGAGGGTAAGGCAATAAATCAAATGCGGTACTTAATTGAAATGTACACAATTTATTCATATCGTATAGTTTCTTTACTATTATACAAAGATAATAAATTGTAAACTCTTAGCCGTCCGTAGATATCAAATAAATACTTAAGACTCAATCCATTCTTGCCTTGGGCAATCTAGGTTCTATACACTTTACAATACTTAGGGTACAAACACACTTGTTCTAAGTCCAATCAAGTGTGCGTGCACCTCTTTCACTCCGATAGGATCTCAAACATTTAATACATACAAATATGTTTTTAAAGTGACTTATTATGAAGTGAAATGAAATCCTTTTTTCTAATAAATGTATAAAAATATTATAACTTTATGTAGCTATTTTAAAGGTAGGTATGTATGGTTAAAGGCACTGGTATCCTTATACTGATTTTTTAAAACAATATTAGATTATAATATGGAAAATTTTGGATATTCTTAATTCTATTTAGGATTTTGAGTAGCAGACGTAGAGCTGAGGACCTATGTTACAAAGTTTTTATTTTTTGGTTTGAAACTTAGTGAAAATTCCGAATGAGATAGACTATACAATTATTTTTTTATAAATAACTACCTACGTTGGACTTAAACTTTACTTACAACGAACTTATAGCTAACTTAGAAGAACATAGTCTTTAGCCGTCGATTTCACGAACGAATCTTCGAATAGATGAAACAGATCTACTTGCTGCGCTCACATAAAAACATAGACAAACACTTAGCGCCTTCGACTACAAATGCAACATTTAATTTTAATTAATCTATCACTGAGTAGACAAGTTCAATCTGCCCGAAAAGTCTAAACGGAAACTACTTAGTCTCATTTTCTTACAGGGGGTCCACGTCTCATCTGACCTCTACTCTCTACAATATATAAACACATCGATATACGAACATTAATTATTTATAAAAAAAAAAACTACTAGGAAGTATTACAATTAGGCAATCTGGCTTAGCCGCGGCTTTAAGCTGCACATTTATACGATAATAAAATAGATTCTCTCATCTCTTGGTAACTCTGGCAACTACTAGGGGGGAGGAGACAGTAGAGGCGAGGCGCGGGGGGCGCGGGGCGGGCGGAGCGCGGTCCAGGCGCTGCGCGAGAGCGGGGCCAGGCCTGCGCCGGCGCGTTCAGTGCTCGTGCGCCAGCTTGTTCTGGTGCATCATGTTTTTGAGGGTGGCCACTTCCGTGGCGAGCCTGGCCAGCTCGGCCTTCAGGTGAGCGTCTTCCTCCTCGGGCAGGCGCTCCTGCGGTGGCCGGTACTCCGCCCCGATTGAGATGCCAGAGTCGCGCTCGTCGCTAGAACCTTCCCCGTCCCAGGAGGGGGACGACCGGGGCCCGGGCTCCTGCTTGATGTGTTGGAGGGAGAGGAGCGCGCTCGCGACATCCTTGTCCCCCAGGTGCGATTTGTGCCTCAGCTTCAGCGGCAGGCAGTTGTTCTCTGGGGCGTACTGCTCGGCAGTCTCGTCACCGGAGCCAGAGAGGGAAGATAGCTCGTAGGGCGAGGGCGCGCGCCGCGTGCGGCTGAGGTTGAGGACGGAGCCTGGCGGCTCGTAGTGTGCGGGGTGGGGGTAGTAGGCCTCGGGCACCGGGAGCCTCTCCTGATACTGCTCGGGCGCGCGCTGCGGGGGCGGGGAGGGCGGCGACGCCGGCGGCGCGGGCGGTGGCGGCGGCGGCGCGGGGAACATCGGACCATTCGACAGCTTACTCCGCTTGGTGACACAAAGCACCTGGTCGCAGGTAGGAAGCGTAGCCAACACCTGGTCGATGCTGATGAGCGCTTCGCCGCATATGCCGTACTTCTCCTTTATGGCATCGAGCTGGGCCTTCATGACGTGATTCTCCTTGGAGAGTTCAACGACGCGCTGTTCTAGCACCATGTCGTTGAAGCGACGCTTTTCGCGGGAGCGCTTGGCGGCCTCGTTGTTGCGCCTGCGCCGGTCCCAGTAGCCGTCGTCTTTTTTGTTGTCCGGGATGAACTCCCTCTGCTTGCGCTGTCCGAAGAAGTCCTTCCGCTTGTTGTACTCGTAGGAGCTGTCGTAGGGGTCTCCGGGAGACCCGCTGGGCGGGGGTTGATCCATGGGGAAGTGGGGGGAGACGGAGTGGCGGCCCCTAGGCGAGGGGCGCTGGGGGCCCGGTGCGGGGCCCAGGGCCCCCGGGCCCAGCAGCTGCTGCTGGCTCAGTATGAATTCGGCGACCATGTTGCGGCGGACGACGCTGGGTCCGCACGGATCTTCTATGTGGGTCTGTAACAAGAGGAAACGTAGGTTAATTATCTGTTTTAGAATATATGCGAGGTTTAGGGCCAGTTTCTGAATTGAGAATTTTGGTAAGTAAATAGCTAACTGTAGTTCTATCTCTTCGAATATCTCAGAAAAGAGCGTGACAGAACGTTACTTAAGTATTTTCTTAGTGAAATTCTCAATTCAGAAACCGGTCCTCAGTCCAAAATGTGGTTACTCAAATAGCACTTGGTTACATAAGGCGCCCTCTCAGGGGCTTACTAAGTTGCAGAAGAGCTGCATAGCGCGTTATGTAGCTGCAACAGTTAGTTTTCTACTTTGTGCTAGTTAGGTAAAGATTACTTGTAACCTTGATAATGAAAACAGCCGCATGTAGTACGTTATTTCCGGAAAAAATACACTTTCTTTAGTTTTCAACAGAGTTAAGAAACTAAAACGGCCCACGAGACTCCAGGGCCTCGATTCTGTTAGTGCATTGTAGTATAATGACAGGTACACTGTCGGGTCACGTGACGTGTTTTTTCGTACCATTGACGCCTAGAAGGTTTGATGGGTGTGCCCGCGTAGACTTAAAGCAGCCATGAAATGAAAACCGCCATGTTCACGCAGTTGTCATGTTACTACAATGCATTAACAGAATCTAGGCCCTGTACCGACTGCATTACCAAGTCGAATTTAAAATATCGCAAACTCGAAAACAAATGTTAAGTTCTGAGCTTCTCCGAAAAGCGTGATTTATTCTCGTGTTAAAAAATAAGCTGTAGCCGATTGCAAAAAAAAATCTCCATGGCGCAAGGCATGTAGTGCAATGCACCATGCCAGAACTGGAAGCGCCCTCCATATAGGCCTCGAGTTTGCTAAATAGTTGAGTAAAGTTGAATATCATTATCATAGTCGAATAATTTTGAGCCGATACGTTTTTGACGTTTTCAGAGTTGATCAATGAACGGAATTGAATGAATTGAACAGTTTAGGTAGGAATGGAATTTAGCACACAGATAGCTATATATATTTTTTTAGTTTAGTTTAAATAAATAAAAATAAATAAATAGGGCAAACTTGGCCTTTGCAGCTACGTAATGAGATGATTTATGCAGCGTCCAATGGTGCCTTCACTCACACTAGATGGACCACTCGGACGCTGCAGTGCCTGGGACATTGTTTTTTAGATGGAGTAAATAGGTTAAGTACTCTTTTTAATATCCTGTGATTTCTTAGTTACGTATGTCTGCTATTTATTGGCTGCTCAATGCTCATGTTTTGTTGAAAGGTGGACTATCAGTTGCTTAAAAATTGCCATCGGTTGGCCACCTGGATGCATTTAGTAGACTTGAGGCCCGCACTTGTCATCGTACTCGTACTTGCGCGTCCCTCCAGTCCAATTAATAGATCTTTCCTAACGCTCGTCAACTTAAAAATGTCTTTTAAAACTGATCGCTAGTAAAACGTAGCTTGGTTTGAGCTTTGATTGGTTTTCAATACAATAGATCAAAGCCCAAACTAAGCTATGAGGAGCTCATAGCTTAGTTTGGGCTTTGTAGTAGCGGTACCATATGATATTTATACCTAGTTACTGATTTAAGGAATTCAAGGTAATTCTTAATCTTTTGAAAAACGTTTTTTTTTTTGAGAAATCTGCTTACTAAGATACATACCTACTTGAGTAATAACTGAAATTTTCAAACCAGAAAGTGGGTGTCAGGTTAAATATATTGCAAATAATAAATTTACTTCTAATCTCTCAACGATTCTTTTTAAATTAAATCAAAGGAAATCAAATAATCATCCGTCATCATTCAGCCACAAAAAGTCCACTGCTGGACATGGGCCTCCTCCAGGGATGTCCAAAAAGACCGGTTGGAAGCGGCCTGCATCCAGCGTCTTCCTGCCACTTGGATGAGGTCATTTGTCCATCTTGTGGCTGTACGTTCTACGCTGCGCTTGCCGATATGTGGTCTCCATTCGAGAACTTTTCGGCCCCATCGGCCATCAGTTCTGCGTCCTATGTGCCCCGCCCACTGCCACTTCAACTTACTAATCCGCTGGGCTACGTCGACTCATAATTTTTGATTCGATCTCGTAGAGAAATTCCGGGAGAAATTTCCATAGCTCGTTGCGTGACCTTGAGCTTTCCTATGAGGCCCATACTGAGAGACCACGTTTCAGCGCCATAAGTCGTCACTGGTAACACACACTGGTTGTATAGTTTTGTCTAGAGCGATTGAGGTATATTGGACGAAAACACTTTTCCAAGTTTCCCGAATGCTGCCCAGCCGAGTTAGATTCGACGATTGACCTCGTCATTCCGTACTTTACATAATTACAAGTTGTTGTTTTCTCCTTTGACGTCAAAGCGTGTAGGGCCACCTGAGGCAAACATAAGGCAAACCAAACGATGGGAAATCCGGGCGATTTACATCAAAGTTTCAATGTATGAAAGTCAAATGTAGTAAAAGGCGCGCGCTCCAGCCACGACAGTTACAAGAAAGTTGAATAATCGCTTATTTGGTGTTCTTGAATCAAGAACAATGCAGAGTTTAGGTTTCGCAACGGCTCACGTGGCTTGAGGTGTGCTACAGCCAGTTTCTGAATTCAGAATTTTAATAGTTGTATAAACACTTACGTAAGTATTGTCACGCCTATGAAATTTCTCAAAAGTCAAAAGAGTCCGACACTTTAGTATTTACTTGGCGAAATCTTCGATTCGGAAACCAGAAATCAGAAAAACCGGCCAAGTGCGAGTTGGACTCGCGCACGAAGGGTTCCGTACCATTATCTGTATAACATTTGAATACTTCAAGCGTCTACTATTGCCGTTATTAATATCGAGCAAAAACGTCAAAAAAATCACGTTTGTTGTATCGGAGCCCGCCTTAAATAGTTATTTTATTCTGTTTTTAGTTTTTGTTGTTAGAGCGGCAACACAAATTTCAACTGTCTAACTATCACGGTTCACGAGATGCGGGCTGTATGGTGACATACGGACGGACGGACAGCGGAGTCTTAGTAATAGGGTTCCTTACCCTTTCGGTACGGAACTCTCAAAAAGATAGGGATACGAAATTTCGTAAAATTTACGTATTTCGTACATGAAATTTTAATTGTTCTTGTGAAAGAATTTTGTAGGTACTTGTTATTCGGATGGAAAATCACTGTGGAAAACTAAAGCTCCTGTCACAGTTAATATTGGCTTTTTGGTACGGTAAGGGCCAGTTTCTGAATTGAGAATTTCACTAAGTAAATACTTAAGTAACGTCCTTTCACGCTCTTTTCTGACAGAATAAACGAGGCAGCACTACAGTTAACTATTTACTTAGCGAATTTCTCAATTCAGAAACTGGCCCTAAGTATCTATATAGTTCGATAGATATGATTAGTTGGAATAAGTGATTGATTTGATTGTGCAGCAGTTTCGATTAATTCTTGCGTAAGCGTAAGATAAGCAAACCACAGTGAATAGGTAGGTACGCAATCATAGTTTTAAGTTCTGCATTATGATTTTCTAAATCTAGAAATGGTGGGTACAACATTGGACTCGGAAGCAAGAGACCCAGGTTCGATTCCCAGTGCGGGCATGTACCTATGACTTGCTCCTAAGTTATGTACATTTGTGAAGTTGAGGTTATAGTAGCAATACCACTCGCTAACTGTGAAGGAAACATCGTGATGAAACCTGTGTGTCTGAGCTATTCACATATCTCAGCGCTTGAAATCGCCAATCCGCGGTGGGCACGCGTGGTGATTAAGCCCATACTCTCTCCCTGAGAGAAGGCATGTGCCCTACAGTGGGACGTATATAGGCTGCTTATGTAGAAATGGCTAGTTTTGTTTGCAGTATTAAAGTAAATGTTTGGCAAGAAAGTTGGCTATGTTATGGAACTGATGGTGCTTATCACAGTTTCCATTCAAGAAAACTTGTAAAAAAGAATGAAACGATTTCAAAACAAAAATTGTAGTAATCGCAGCTATTGATAAGGTTTACGAGTTGGCGTTATGTGTATAAAACAAGTGCAGGAAGTTGTCTGAAAAAAAGGCACGAAGCATTGTTAGAGCCGTTTTTATTGGCCAAGAAAAACAATGGAAGAATCACCTATAAAATAGCGATTGAGAGTGGCCATAGTGCTTCTTTTTCACTAAGACAATGCTTGCCGATCACCTAATGCGAATTACAAAAGGATCTCAAAGTTCCATCGTACACAAATCTGTGTGCGAAGAAAAAGAAACAATAATTTTCGTTTTAAACCAATTTACGTGAAATCACGAACGGCTTTTTACTTCTAACCAGCCAGTTACATTGATTAATAAAAAGATCGCAACGAAAAAAAAAAACTATTGAAAGCGTCTGATCTGACCCCAGATAACGTCATCTACACGAGGCACCGGCTCCGAGGCATTCAGCCAAGATCCGTGTCAGTGTGCCGCCGCCCTAAATGCGCGCGCGCACCGTTACCAGCTAACTGTTCAAATAAACTCGCGTTTAATTGGACTCCATTCATAGGTCTAAATGTCAAACGTAACGATTCAATTAAAACTGGAATAAATAAAGCGACTGTGTTGTTGTGGCAGGTTTGATTAGGGCAGGTATGATGAAGATAGTTTTACCCACGTAGTTAGCAGCACCTATTTTTCTTTAGTAAAGAAGACGAAATAGTATAAGGTAGAAGATTCTAATCAATTTGCGAGGTTTTTGAGGAGGCCTCTCATAGATAACTGTAAAAAAAACGTGTAGCGTGAACAAACGGTACCAAATCATCACCGATGCTTACATCATGTACTCAGCGCAGCAAAAAAACGGTCGAATCAGCCATCCGGACGGAACGGTTAATCGCTGGTTTATTTTACATCTTGGTCACCGTTAGATGCTGTAGGTATTTGTTTTTTTACAGTTATTTTTTATTTTATCCATGGCGGCAATGACTCTGATTTGCATTTTGTTCTCGATCACAGAAACATAATGCTTTCGGAAGCATTCGATTGGTTTATACATTTTTGTATTTATTTATTACCGTTATTTTGGAGGCGACGTTGTTACACTCCACTTTTTATATTTGAGGAATCGGTTACTATTCTGCCGCATGAACGTGAGCGTTTGTTATTCAAGTTCAAGTTAATATTATAATTCCTGTGTGTTACGGCATAGTCTATAGCGGTTCATATTTGCAAGTCGATGCGGCAAAAAGGTTAGTCCACTCGGTGGAGCACGGCTTCTTAAACGGTTGAGAAACAGTAACTTTGAAATAATGTTATATTTTCAATATAACGAAGATATTTAAAAATCGAAGGTAGGTTTTGACCCATTGAAGAAGTTTATTCAATTTAAATCTGTTTCGTGAACCTCCTGCAATTTGTGTGCCTATACAAATTTGCTAATGACAAGACTATAGCCAATCACAGAAGACCAATAGAAGTTTAGTCACCTATCATCGAAAAAGTGAGCCATTCCAAAATTAAAAAAAGATTGTCCGATCATCACACTTCTTACTACTCGATAACGGAATCGGATTATATACAATCGATACAATTCGAGACTCGATTCGAGTGACGATGACGGCGGGAAGACGAGCGCTTTGACGACCAACCGTTTGTCTAATCGACTATTACTTTCGCCGGGGACCGTTAGCCGAATACCGGGGCCGTACGGTACCGACGGAACGGTTTTTATTTCGCACAAGCCCGAAAAACGAGTTGTTACTGTTATGAAACAGCACTATTAGCTGTCGTCATAGGCTCTTGGGTGCTTACACTCTACTGCAGTCAAGGTTACAGTTGCACGGTTCAATTTGTTTCGTGCGGCAATATGGCTTAAAGCTTGTGCAATTGTGCATTCTTTGGTGTTGTTACACAACTGACATTTTAGTACCGATTCACGATATTTATGTTTGATGCCTACTTGCAACAACCTACGTCTGCTTGTCTGATCGCTGCTACATATTTCAATTAAAAATGCCAAAAGACCTCAGGTTAGATAGACAAACGGAAAATCTTGGATAGATACATTAATTCTGATGCTACTTTTATTAATCTTTCTTTATTTGCAATATGTTTCTCAACGGGCGTACAACTAGTAGACATAATGGTGGCCATTAGACCAGATAGATAGATTCTGTTTAATGGATTGGATTTGTTCGACATTGATTCAGAAAGTACGTAAAATCTAATGTAACTAAACTATAATAGACTAATAGTGTGTTGAATAATCTGTCAACTAAGTAACTGGGATGACGACATTGTCAACTGCACAAACAGATAGCGCTTGGATCACGTTTTATGAGGGTACGTTTGAACTTGCCTTCTATCCAATAACACACGTGTTTAGATAAATTAATTTTAATAATATGATATACATCGAAAACGGTGAATGTGTTATTCGCACGCGTATCCTAATCAGTTTCCACTCTGACAGATTTCAAATTAACAAGCGTGTGTCTATCAAAGTCGCGTAAAATTTAAAAATTAATACTTTTTCAAAATTAAGTTCACGAGCGCTAGGCTGACTTGCATTTTCTTAAATGTGGCTTAAACAGAATTTAACTAAAATTCTTCAAAAAACAGTCCGTTTAAATGACGACTTAAGTGACAAAGTCCAAGCCAGCCTTAGAGTTTAAACACTAGTAAGTTTTCTTTGACAAACGGTCTCAGGTACTTAGTTTGTTAAAGTGTAAAATTTAATTTCACTCAAACAACCCAGAATAACTAAGTTTCCGCAACTACCTAGGTTATGTAAATAAGTCAAGAATAAACTAAAAAAAGAAGTCTTACACAAGGCGAAGTTCTAAACAGTACAAAATTAGCCGATTTCCTTTTACCTGTTATCAAATTAAATAGTAGCCTCTGACTCACCGGACCGAGTTTGCTAAATAATTAAAGTGATAAGCTCATGAAGTAAATCGTCTAGCCTTGCTTACGCAATGCTGGAGATAAGCATTTTTGTTGGGCATGTGTATTCCTTTCTTATCACTCGCATTTCTTACGAAAATGTGTCACAAGCCATTTTAGGTAGGTTTGCAGACAGTAGCCTGATATGCTTACTTATATTAAAAAAATACTTTGTAGTTTAAGAATAAGGAAGCCGCCAATTTTGAATCTAGAATTTTACTTCAAAATTTGAACCTTACTCAATCTCTAACCTAATAGAATCAGGGCAGGATTTGATTTAAATGAGTAACCAGTATCAGCATCTAATGTCTATCTATTCTATATTCCAGTCGGTGACATAACCACGCCTAAGGGCGCGAGCACACTACGCTTGACCTCAGCGTGACTGCGCACGCGAACACGTGAAGCCCGCTTCTCTGATCACGCGGCCCACCGCACGTGTGTCCATGCCTAGTCTCACGTTGCCCTTACGCAACAGGCGGACTAGCTCAGTAGGCGGAAAAGCGCGCGAAGGAATGCTATGGAAACCACTCCGCTGCATGCAGCGGCGATCGCTGGTAGCGTAGAACGTATTTAGCGGAACGTGAAAATTAGTTACAGTTAGTTAGCTAGGCCACTTTTCAACAATTTTATGAAAAAATTACGTGATTTCAGCTCAGAGGTTATACAAGGTGCGTGATTGATTAGAAATGCATCCGGCTATAGAAGAGAAACGGCGTGGAACAATGGTAGACGCTATTCGGGATTGAACTGAACTTGACCGCCATCACGCCGCATTGCGCCTCGGAAAAGCGGTGAAAGTCGCGCCAAGCGGTAACTTTCCACGCTCAGCGCTTATGCGCGGGAAAAGTGGGCCGGCGGCCATCTTTGATTTCATCGCCATGACAGTGCCGTTGGCGCCTGGTCATTGTCAAAGATGTCAATGTTATGAAAACTTCCGTCGCAGTTATGTCTGCAGGCTAATAGCGAGAAATTGGAATTGTTTCAAGCATTTCGCGGATGTAAGTGCCCAGTTGACCGATATTTGCACGCATCGGCCTAATTACGCGCAAGATGGGTTTATTTCGGGGCGGCCTCTATCGGTCATGCCGATAACGGTTCCATGTCAAGGATGCGTTTTGTAACAGCTCTTCAAGGCCGGGAGACCGACTGAAAACAAAGTTTGGCGCGCATTGGCGCGCAGTATTCATGCAGAAAACGTTACTCCGGAGAGCAGTTATAAAACAGCTCGATGTACACGTAACAAAGACAAGACCTAGATTCGCTGACCTTGCAGAGTACCTGCGTCTAATTGCTACGTTATTAAGAAACACTTAACCTATTTTTGTGGACTAGATGCGGAAAAACTAGGCGGTCTAGTGACTTACGTAATCAGGGAACATAATATATTGTAATTATTGTAAGCTTTAGTCGCAGTGTGACTCATGCACGTCAAAGGTTTTCCCAAATAGATTTACAGTCTTATTTATAAAAACTGGATGCCTTAGAACACTTCAAAAAAGCCGATTAAAATAGTCTGTGGTGAAGATTTTACAAGGGAAAGATGTAACCACAGATTAAATAAACAGAGTTTTAGATTGGTTTAAGAGGAATCGCGTTTTTATAAATAAGGCCGTTGGACGTAGCACGTAAATTAATAGCTATGGATCATAATTATTTATCATAACGATTTTACTAATCCAAAGTTATGTCATGAACGTTTCCTCGAATATGACTCAACTCAACATGCTTTTGTACACACTGTATTTAGAGTCGGGTTACTCATAGCTCGGTAGTAAGTTTAAACAAAACATAACGTAAGGCCGATCGACTTTGTCGCAATTGTGCTGTACACACACTAGCGCAAATGTGGGTTACGGACTGCGACGAGCGAGAGAGAGATAAAAAATATAGGTCAAGTTATCTTTATACGTCCTCGTTGCAAGGAGATTATCGGGTGTGTATTGCGCGTGAATTTTTTTCATGTGTTACGTAAGTTTTCAAGCGTGTGGCAATGTTTGCGCTGATAATAGGCGAGTGCTCGGTCACAATTTAACTGAGTGACTTATTACCTCATTCCAGTCGTTTTGAAATATTTACTGTTTACTGACTAGAGTTATCGATTTGGTTCTTAATTGAGTTCGCGTGCCGGCGCAGGGTCAAATTCTTTTATATTTGTTGAATATTTTAGTTGAATCATTCGGTGCATGTTTTTGTAACCGAATGCATGTCGACCTTAGCTTGAACAACGTCCGCGTGACCTTGTCTCTAGTTCCTAGATTACGTCATGTCTAGTTTAAATGCAATATGCAATGCGTTGCTTCCTTAATCGATGCTTGTATTACTTGTTTCGTTCATCACTTCCTAACTGACGGTTGTATTTTTTTCCGTCAAGGAGAATGTGTTGGCATCTACGTTGGTGCAGAATTTTTTTCCTTGTGATCTTCGACTCCACTGTAATTTTCGTAGAACAAAAACACTGTGTTTATCTCATTGTTTTTGGGGCTTTCACAATTTGGCTCATCTGGTTTTATGGAGCTAATGATGGACGCGGACGGAGTTAAATTTGAAGTAATCGCATACGTCATGAGCCCAAATTGAGCTTTAAACTTGTTGTTTACCTCTTTGGCCTAGCGGTTAAACCTGACTTATAACACTGAAATAGTTCCTCAAAGCCGGAGCATTGTTTCCAGTAATATTGAGGTTTTCACATGTTTCTGGTAAAAACGTTGCAGATGCTATGGCATCTGGTGTTAACAACACAAAATAACGTGCTTTTGTTCTGAAAACTTTCGAGATACATTTCAGCTTCAGTATTCTCAGATCAACCATTGCAATACGGTTGTGCAACCGTCTATTGCATCATATATGTAACATGGCAACGTTTCGCTGACCTTTACAGTGGTCGATCGATTTTAGAGCACACT
Source organism: Yponomeuta malinellus (assembly GCA_947308005.1). Taxonomy (NCBI): domain Eukaryota; kingdom Metazoa; phylum Arthropoda; class Insecta; order Lepidoptera; family Yponomeutidae; genus Yponomeuta; species Yponomeuta malinellus. The sequence continues at coordinate 8,955,189 of OX371019.1, forward strand.
ACTAAATCGGCCTGGGAACATGTATGTCTGCACGGGCTGCGTGAACGTGTGTGTTATATGCACGAGGTTAAATTGATAGGACGGGTAAATGCAATAGGAAATTCCGGAAATTTGAATATCAGATCGGTTTCATGGTGAAACTGTGAACACGTGAGAGGATGGTGCGAAGAAAGGGCAAATCAGAAGTGGGATACTTTAGGCTGGGACTAAAGTATCCCACTTCCGATTTGCCCTTTAAGTGAGTATCTATAAGTGAGATGCTGCAAGTACCAGGTCACCAGGCTAAGTAGATGACAGTTAAAGGCAGCAGTGACTTTGGTAGTACAAGCAATTTCAAATATATTAATAATCCTTGTAGGTAAGAATCCCGTTCTATTGCCAATCATGTCTACATTTGACAGTGTTCTACTTGGCTTGACCACAATTTTTTTTAAATATCAGATTGATATGGAATGCAGATTTCTCAATAAACAATACAAGAAGTCAGTAAGTGTAGCCGCCGGCGCAGCAATAGAATTTGTTTCCGCACATCCGCGGGAACCGAACCTTGAACCAAATTGTGTAAGAACCTCGTACAATAGGTTACGACAACGCCTGTGCCAGGCGCCGCTTGCGACACTAAGAGTTGGCTGCGCCGGCGGACCGCGCAATCCCGCAATTAAAATGTATATTTCGATCAGTTACGAAAAGTTCACCGGCAACTGTCAAAAATCAAGGGAATTTTAATATTTAAATATGAATCTATTAGAATGCGAGAACAAAAAGTTGAACGAAAACGAATTTGACATTTTATTTTATTTAGAGCACAAAACAGGTTACAGACACATTTACTAAATTTTACATACATTATAGATAATTTTGTGACATTAAGGCCAAGTTGTACCTTCTTAGCCATTTAAATTAAATTTTGTATGGAGAATTGTAGTTTAATGCTACTTAAGCCCAGTTTTACACAGTGGTAGCTACATGTGAGGCTAAACAAAGATATTGATGGTCACTATGCAGGCCTCTGCGCCCGCAGTTTGAAAAAAACCTCTGTGGAGAGCTTCCACAGTCACGTTCATCATAAGCAGCCCTAATACGTCCCACTGTAGGGCACAGGCCTTCTCTCAGAAAGAGAGTATGGGCTTAATCACCACGCGTGCCCACTGTGGATTCGCGATTTCAAGCGCTGAGGTACCTATGCGAATAGCTTAGGTTTCCTCACGATGTTTTAGCGAGTGCTATTGCTACTATAACTTCATGCCCGCACTGGGAATCGAACCTGGGTCTCTCGCTTCAGAGTCCAATGTTCTACCCACTAGGCTACCACCGCACGGTCACGTTAAGTAGGCCCAAAATTGCATTGGTTACTTGACATTTTCCATGATAAAATTCAGACAACCTTTAATATGGATTATTTAATAACTATATGGACTGATAACATTTTGGAATCCAATCTTTGTTCGCCTCATTGAAAAAAAAATGTTTAAATAACACTCTACGTTGCGTCAGTAATTTTAGTTGCGAAAATAACAAACGTAATACGCACACGTGATAATAACATTGAAAACGTACCAGAAGCGACCGTGCAAACAAAGCATCAAAACAAAGTTATTATGAGCGTAGATACTAGTACTTGAAAATAAGGCAAAGTGTACTTTTATGGCAATAAATAACGGTCTTGTTTATAAAAACACGATTCCTTAAAACACTCTACAAACGCCATATAAAATTGTCTGTGGTAGAGCCGTTACAAGGAAAAGACGTAACCAAACATTATTTAAACTACCTCTCAGAAGTGTTTTAGAGGAATCGTGTTGTTTCATCTTGAAGGGCGGAATTTTAGATAGAAAATAATTTCCCAGGAAGCGGTAACCATTTTATAAATAACAAACTTACGTGATCACGGAAAAGAGCAAAAGAAAAGAGGGTAGGCGTAAAATATCGAGGGAAAATTCAAGGAAGAGAAGAATGTACTTCGTATGGCTTATAAAATAAATAAGATTAAAAAAGATTGTACTTCGTAAAAACGGAAGAAAATAAAATGACAAAGACACTTCTAGGAAGGCCAAAGAAAATTTTGGCATCGAGCAAGCGTGAGTCAACCGAATCTCGGAACTCTTGTTGACCGTGACAGGAAAATTGGGGTTTTTAAATTGCATCTTAACATTTTCTGCGCCTGTTTGATAAGCTTTAATTGCAAATGGTTTGAAAGGCAAAGGTCAGAAACGTAAGTGCAAATGCCCACTTGGCCGTGACACGAGCACAGAGGTTAACATTTCTTCGAATAGCGAGGTCGGCGAATTAAATTTATTCTTCTGCCGCTTTACACAGGAAGTGGAATATGATTCAACGCAAGTCTGGGAGGTTAATCATTGATGACTTGTTTGCTTAGGTAGTCCACAAAAAATCGGTTGATGGAGATAGTAATCAAGATTTTTTTTTAGTTTCATTATGTTTTGGTTATCTGATTTTGTTAGGTTTCACTTTAATTTGTTCAGTTTTTTTATATGTCGAAAAAATATATTTTTTTTATTAATATATTTAAAAAACAATTACGAATTCCTATTTGCAGCCGAAAATTTTTATAAATTAAATAGAAAAAAAAAGTACTTACAAAAATATTTGCGGTGTTTATATCCTCACTAACTGGAATTATCCAAGTCGGGGGAACAATGTCATAATTTCACCAGAAAATCAATTTGGGAGCACAGTCCAGTTCACAAAGTACAATAAAAAAAATATCAATTCTTCACTCCACTGCTTTTCCACAAGTTTGGAAAATTCACTGTCACAAGGCGTTGTTGTAGCAATGACGAAATATCCAGTGTTGGTTGCGCTTGGCTAGACACGTCCGTAGGTGCTGGCGTCTCGAGAGCGACTAAATTTTGTAGTGGGGTCAGGCTAACCGTGCCTGCAGCGCGCACACTAGCGCGCCCGCCGCTGTGTGCGTGGCCCTACCGCTGTGTGCCTTCTCTTCACTGTGTGCGTGTTTACGTAACACACCGACTTGTAATCAGCGCACCAAATCCTGAGCGATTCCAATCGTCTAACTGTCAAATTAGAATGGAATTTGACAGTGTGACAGGAATCGCGCAGGATTTGGTGCGCGTAATTAGGCCACAGAACCGCGGAGGGCGCGAACGCGATTGACTCAACAATTTGTTTTTTTTTTCACGACCCTTCATGGTGCAATATCGAACGTTTATTCAAGCTTCTAATATTTTCGTTGTTAATTATTATTAGACGTCAATGTTTTGCTCGACAACAGGTTTCGCGTTGCGCCCGTTGGCTGTCGAAATTGTTACCTTATATTGCCAATTAAGTTACATTAAAGATGTGTGTAATCTGTTTCGTACACGCTTTGAATATTATGTTTTGTAAAATGCAATGTGCAATTGCGAAGGCCACCCGTGTTTTAATAGAACTTGGAAGAATTTCGAAAGGGTCTTAGAAGTTGCATAGGCCGCTACGAGGGTGCTACGGCGGGGTCTACGAAACTACGCTGCTACGGAGGATGGTTGCAGATAATGTAACTTGCCTGCTTTAGCCACTTCATGTGACGTGAATGGAAAGTTGGTTTTAGAATATTGGGGAATACATTTTATATTTGTGTCGTTTTGAAAGGTAGAAAAATATCTTTACTATCTTTTTAACTAGTTTTTTGTGGATTTTGAAAAGTCTGTATCTTCAGTGTATTTTTTTATGTAACCTATATACGTCCTATGTATGGGCCTTCTGTCAGAGAGAGAGAGTGTGCCCTTAATTACTACGTGTTACCGCGAAGGCACTTTCAAGCGCTGAGATATGTGAACACCTTTGATACTCAGGTTTTCTCACGATGTTTTCCTTCACAGTTAGCGAGCGTTTTCGCCTTTATAAAGGAAAATATTGCTCACGGATCTCAGGCTGTACCACACACGGTTTTATCCAACAAACAGTGCCACTACAAAACAAAGAATCAGTACTTGGATTTAGGAATTATATTTTGTAATTCTTTTTTCTGGTCATACAATAAAGTATCTGTGCTTATCTATCCCTAAATATTCTTTTAATCATGCTACCCTCCTTCCCTCCTTGTGTTGGGTACCATTTATTGAAACTTAAGCCAACATCTTTTCACTGAATAGTTTTAAAATTAGACACGAAATGAATTATGAGTAAAACACGGTGTAATAAGTATTAATTGAGCGAACAAAATGTAGAGCGTGGAAACGAGTGACAAGTGCAAACTAGTTCATGCTCGATTTGTGAGAAATTATCAGGATCGCACTTCATCTAATAGAAGCATTCGGGTTTCGTGACTTAGGTCGAGGTAATTGGGAGCGAATCATTACAAAGCCCTAATCGTACCTCATCCCGTTTGATTGCCATGCCGGAGGTTGTAGGTCGATGGTAGCGGAGCGGTAGAACGCGGGCTTCTCATTCGAGAGGTCGTGGGTTCGAACCCCGGCATGTACCAATGACTTTGTTTTCTAAGCTACGTACATTTGTGATGTTATAGTAGCAATACCACTCGCTAACGGTGAAGGAAAACACCGTGAGGCAACCTGACTGTCTGAGGTGTTCACACACCTCGGCGCGTGAAATTGCCAATCCGCGGTGATTAAGCCCATACTCTCTTTCTGAGAGAAGGCCTGTGCTTACCGTGGGACGTATATAGGCTGAAACAGGTCGTAGGTCCTCGATTCCCATTGGGGGTCGCCGTAGAATTGTACTAATGGCCTCAGTCTTGGCGTATTTCCATGTTTGTGATATTCTTGCCTGGTTACCGTAGCACAGGGTCTCTTAGTTTGGGACCAGGACAAGTGATTGTATTGTGTGGAAGTTATTATCATTAAGTTTAAGTGCGCCGCAGCCCGATGGCAGCATGTTTGGTACTTACTTTTATGCACCATTGATACTATCTCTATTTTATTAATACCCGGCGCTCGCACCAAAATGTAACGCTCTACTTTATTAAAACTCAGATTTAAGGAGCAATATTATTTTATTCTAATCTTTTTCATCGATTCCCTAGCCTAGCTGGGGATCGACTGTCGACTGACGTCTAAAACAAAACGTAACGATTCCCTTCAAAATATTCAAAATATGACTAGAAGGCTCTGCCAGCCAGCTTCTATAAAGAGGAAACGTTACAATACCATTCGGGTACAGAACAAATGCTTATGGCTAAAGTCCGCCGCATTATACGATTTTTTTAAGTGTAATAAAAGTATCAATAAATACATAAAAAACAATTGAACTAAGGACTTTTGTTCAGTACCACTTCAGTACCACTATCCAACTGTAACATATCACACATAACACAAACTCACTCCTGTACCCCGGAAGGGTAGGCAGACTTGGGCCCGCCACGTGCCACGATCCTGACAGATCTCCTTCGCTTCATCGACATTCATTGGTCGTTGCATGCACGCACGCCGGTTTCGGGTAGTTTTATCTTCCTCTTTGCTAATACATCCCCTTGTACGTCCTTGTCCATACATGTCCATTTGTATATCTAGCTCTATAGCCATATTAACACAGCAACAAATCCATTGCAGCCAAAACCCGATTTGACGTGAGTTGTTGAGTAGCGCCCCAACAAAGGTCAAAGTCTCACTAAAGACGTCTACTAAGCGCTTACATAACACATTAATGAACACAAAAATACAATCATCTCAGCAGAACTGGCCGTGTTACGCAATAACGATCGGACCTGTAAGGTCTTCTCCACACTGACCAGCTACTTATGTCGCGCGATATTTTATTCACCAGTGCATTTTTTGAGAACTCCACTTAAAAAAAAAACTAAAATAAAAAATAACCAACAACCCGACTGCTGAGCATTAAGAGGCTCCATATAATTATTACCAAATTCAACAACTCCTTGCGAGTTATCTAGGTTGGTCCCGCCTGGGCTCCATAGAGTAATGGGTCCCCGACACAATCAAGTGCACTTGACAAGTCTCACGTGGTCTCGTGATCTCACACTAGCGCCACCAAGGGAAAAATCATAGATACGGCCGTTTATGCCGCACAAAAACGTATATCAGCACTCAAAATTTATAGGGTACTTTTCTTTGACTAGGTCTATGAACTAATTACTATACTACAAATTCAGGGAAAAATCTGAAAACACTACATTTGTAGTTAAATTATAAAAAAAAATGTCTTTGAAGTTCATGAAAAGCTCGAAAAAAAATGCGAGTCTTGATTCTTGAACTATTTATGATATGTATCTACAAATTTGTACGGAACCCTCGGTGGATGAGTTCAACTCGCCCTTGGCCGTTTTTTTTCCTTTGGTGACCCTTGGTTTCCCTTGGGTCATTACCACGCGTGCCCACCTCGGATTGCCAATTTCAAGCGCCGAGGTATGTGAACACCTCAGACACTCAGGTTTCCTCACGATGTCCTTCACGGTTAGTGAGAGGTAGGTATTGCTGCGACAACTTCATAAATGTACGTGACTTAAAGAACAAAGTCATTGGTACAACGGGATACGAACCCACGCCCTCCCGAATGTGAGGCCGGCGTTCGGTCTCTGCGCTACCACCACTTTTTAGCTTGCACTTAATCTATATAACTTACAGTGTAGAGGAGCCCTTATACTCAAGTTCATGACAATGTGATGTTGTAAACGTGTTCGCGGACCACGTGAGCGGGTGTCTAATGCGCTTCGCTATTACATAGCACGTGACAGACCACTGTTGCTGTTTTTTTCATTATTGTGTTCAGACGGCGTCAGCCATAGACTTTATAAGTTAGAAACCGGGCTTCCGAAGTGAGGCAACCGGTAGTCAAATTGGCAAGCCGGTTGTCAGTGTTGCACTACTAATATGAATGTGTACGTGTCAGCGAATGTAAAGTTATTTATGGTAGTTACTTTTTGGCTAGTTAGGGGAGGGGGGTATGGGGATGACGCCAAGAAAATGAGAAACTCCCAAAGGTGTCAGAGCCAAAATAAGTTTGGGAAGCCTTGCTTTAGGCAATTTCTAAAAAACTTAAGTACAAGTTAATGCTCCGTATTTCATCGTGTATAGTAATTTTGGACATTATAATTCTGAGAAAACATTAGTAGAACAAGTGTTAAAACGTTATATGTAGTTAAACAAACGTAGTTTTATAAATTCAAACAGGAGACTACAATTTTCATTTAAAAATAGCTAACTATAATCCGCTTATGCACACACATGTGATGTTAATGTGTGCATGTCGCCTAGCTTTTGCGCGGAATTTTATTCGATACACTTTGTCTTCGTGTTGTATTTCTATGGTGTTAGATAAGCCAGCAGTCTCTTGTTACTTGTTAGTCTTGTTATGGTGTAGTGTTATCACTATTTCGGTAGAGTATTTTTGGAGCTTTTTTGTCCATTTTCCCTCCAAAAAGACTAGATTTAAGTAAACCATTATGAACATGTAAGTTTCGGGTATTTCTGTCGGTGTTGAGTACTTTTATATTATTTTCTTGTTTTAATGGTGAAAAATAAAAGTTAACAACCAATTTCAATCATACAAAAAATTTCAAAAGATCTGGACAAAAGTTGTCTGGAAGAGATCGCTTTTAGCGATAAGACCGCCAGTTGTATACGGCAAAACTTGCATATTATGTAAGCCTTTTAATGTATTTTGTTTTCTGGTGTGTACAATAAAGTGTTCTAATCTCAACACAGCAAGGGTTATTAACAATTTTTTCCTTTGAATGACAGGATACGCAATAGTTTGATAAGAGGACATTGTCGACTCAAAGATGATGTAGTGACTACAATTGAGATAGGAATATTGCGTTGTTTGGACATATGGAGACGATGAAGGACGAAGGATTGACGAAACAAATATATCGAGCGATTGTGAGTAGAAGGGCCGGTAAGTGACGGGGACATACTTTGACCATTAAATAATTTCATCCCTCAAAACTGCAAATTATATAAGTAAGACATTTTCAGCTCAATGAATCAATCGCCTTTCAAAAAATATCTTTTAAATTTTTTCGTAATTTTCGGCACTCACTGAATCACTAAAATCACTGAACTTTGTGATTTTAGTGATTCCCTTATCTGGTTACCATGACACATGGTATCCTAGTTTGGGACCAGGACCTAGTTTGGAAGTTGTTATTATTATAATAGTTTCTCCTTGACACTGAACATTCATCGCCTCTGCGATTTTACCATTCCAATCCTAACGAAGCAATCTACTCTACATAACATTGTCCATCCATTCATAAGTCGCGTACCGTCTGCATCTGATGAATATTTACATTTCTGTAGCAAATTAGCCCGTAAACCAGAGAGAATAGAGTGCACGCGTGTTAAGTCTGATGTGTTGCCGATGGTACCGGGAAACTAGCGCCGTACAATGTTTAGTCTAAGCCGTAGTTATATTATCATTCTAACCAGTCTTTCTCAAATGCAATAACGCTTTTAGGATTATTTTTAGGGTTCCGTACACGAAGGGTGCAATACGGGACCCTATAACTCTGCCTCCGCTGTTTGTCTGCCTGTCTGTCCGTCTGTCTATCTGTCCGTCCGTCGGTCCGTCCTTTGGAACCGTAATAGGTAGCCAGTTTCGCAGAATATGTGTTATTAAGGCGGATTACCTAAAAACTAATAGAATTAAAAAAATAATAAAAAATATTGGGGGTCTCCATACGGTTTGATAGCACGATGCCCACTATCGTACTTTGTTACTTTTATATCATTTCAATTCAATCGGTAGCACAATGACAACCTTTGTAAATCATCACATCATACATTAGATCGCACCATGCCCACTTTAATAATTATAAAAAGTTTTCGTTTTTTTGTTCTTGACTGTACAAATCGGTGGCAATCCACGCATTTAAAGTATTGCACACTATAAAAGTGAGTATCGTGCGACAAAACAAATCTTTTATACCAATAGGCTTTGTGCGATCTCACTCACTTATGAAGATTGTATTATGTAGTTGGCATTGTGCTACTGATTGCATTAAAAATAATAAAAGTGACAATGTGCTATAGTGGGCATCGTGCTATCAAACCCTCCATACAACGTAAGATTAGTTGAAAACAACATTGTACTCGGAAAAGAAAAACTAGAATTTGTAGAAGATACCGTTTTTCTAGGCATCACAATCGATTCAAAATTGCAATGGGGTCCTCATATTGTAAAACTAGCACACAGGCTTAGTTCTGCAGCATATGCAGTCAAAAGAATTAGAGAGCTCACTGACGTTGCAACTGCTAGGCTTGTTTATTTTAGTTACTTCCATAGTATTCTGTCCTACGGCATACTACTGTGGGGTCGGGCAGCAGACATTGAGACGATCTTCATCTTACAGAAGAGAGCCATCCGATTTATTTACAAGTTAGGTAGTAGGGATTCGCTAAGAGATTTCTTCAAAGAAACCAACATCTTAACAGTTGCATGTCAATACATTTATGAAAATATCATGTACGTTACAAAAAATATCAAAGACTTCGAAAATGTTGGTGGCCACCATAATGTTAATACTAGAAATAAACATAAATTGTCATTTCCACTATTTAGACTTGCAAAAGTTAACACATCCTTTATGGGGCACTGTATAAGGTTCTACAACAAAATTCCTCAAGATATATTAGAGTTACCTCCAACGCCAATTAAATAATGTGTTAAGCACATTCTGTGCAATAAGGCTTACTATAACATCAAGGATTATTTAGAAGACAAAGATGTTTGGCATTAAACAGTAGATTAATATTATTTAAAGGACGATTGTGACTAGTGTTCAACACATTCATGACTAATATTTTAAGTTGAAAACTCTGTTAATTAAGTTAAAATGTGTTTTGAAAAGAATAAATGTGGAGTTTCTTTGTTAGCTTCTTCTCCACATAATCCATTAATTGTGAAACTAACAACTTTGACGTTCATTAAGTAAACATTCTGTTTTTACAATGAATAAAAAAAAAAAACAACAAACGTGACTTTTCGCCGTTTTTTTGTAATGCTCTATCGTAAACGGTAATATATACAGGCATCAAACTTGGCGTTATTGTGGGAATTATTATATATTCTACCAATACATTATAAAAAATGGCCAAGCGCGAGAACGGGCCCTCGGTGCGCGTTTCCATTTCGCACTTGGCCGGTTTTTGAATCACCGAATGATCCGAATGCTTCAAAATAAATAACGGCTGTTAGTCAGCTAAAGTTGGCAGAAGTTGGAAGAATTGTCCCTTTAAAGTTATAAGATTTGCTGGAAGAAATGTCTTACAGAGATAAGCTGGCCATTGTTCATGTATTTTCTTTTGTTACCTACCTTTCCTGTACTGTGCTCTCGTGTGTGCAATAAAGTATAATAATTTGAAATCAATATTTAAGCGGATTATAAGATTCGCATTAAGGCCGGGTTTTCCGAGCGCACAGATTTGTATGGGACTTATAGCGCTGCGCGAGTGAATAGTTGAGGGAAAAGTAGGTAGTTTTGAAATTACAGAAAAACAAATCCTATTTAATAGAATTTTGACGACCGACGTTACTAACACATTAATGTATGTTTGTTATTGTCCAAAACTCAGTAAAGCTGAAATAAAACCATATCGAGTGATAATTTAGACTCATGTGTGCGATTTTTTTTGATGCTATAAAGTTTAAAAAATCATAAAAATAGCGACCAACGGCCCTAGATAAAACATTGAAAAATAATATACATTTTATTCAGATTTTAAGTACTAACCATTAGAGAGTAAAATGTACTTATTTTAGAACACCTGATTTCGGGGTAATAAGATAAGATAAGATAAGATAAGAATATTCTTATCCAGGAAATACACAAACATGAAATATTTACAAAAATGCAGTACAATTGGCGGCCTTATCGCTTATTGGGTAATGTTGGAGAACCGAGCCTTAAATGGTTAGTTAAATGGTTCTGCCATAAAAAACTTGAGGAGACCCTAGTAATTTCTTAGGCGACGGTGGACGTGTTAGTTTGAAAGCCTGTGATCTTAACACAAGTAGGTCAATGGTCTAAGTATAATATGGGGTAACCACTACAAAGGGGTTAGACGTGGAAGATTAACAGTTGGTTGTAACTTCTTTGTTTAATAATAAAGTAGGCTAGATAATACAAAGCCGGACAATTGGACGGTGTTATGCATATCAGTTGTCAACACACTACTGGCTGGGACCTAACTTCTTCGTTTACTATAGATTTCATTCACGTGAGATTCGGATGAAAAAGTAGCCGTTGGCATGCTCTCTATGGAAATAAAAAAACCGGCCAAGCGCGTGTCGGGCCATGCGCAGTGTAGGGTTCCGTGGAATGAGCCCCCTTCGTCTGCTTTACAGAACTAACAACTTCATCAACGTAATTTTCAATGGATTTTGTACGGACTTTTCCTTTTATAAGTTGGTCGCCTACTCGTTAACTTGTACACGTTACTTAGCCGTGATAGTTTTCCTTTTATGCTTTTGCGGTGAATTTTTTAAACTTTCTACAATCAGCTATTTAGCCAGGAGAGGGGTGGGGGGAGGGCCCTACTCGGACAAAAATTTGAGCTCGATCGCTTTAAAGCTTAATATTTCGCAAACAAAACCCTAAATCAAAAAATTCTTCTTACACCCACAATATTTTTAAACCACCAATCCAACGATACGTGTAGGCGAAAAAAAAAATTGCACCCCTAAATTTTTTTAACGAATTTATTCTACCGTTTTGTTGAAGTATGTCTATGCCAAATTTTACCTTTCTCGTACTAATCGTCTCAGAGCTAGGTCGCGGACAGACAGACGGACGGACATGGCGAAACTATAAGGGCTCCTTGTCGACTACGGAACCCTAAAAACGGCCGTGCGAGACGGTGACAATACTAAAGTTATTAGATTTGACGTTCATTAAGTCACAGTGTATTGTGCCAGGATGAATAAAAATATTTGACCTTGAGTTTGAGTCAAGTTTGACGGACTCGCGTGTCGAGGTCTCGGGACCCTTAGTAGGTTCCCATATCACTGTTTTTATTATTTGTTGCTATACAATACAGAACTGTTCTATAACTACACCACTTTGACACTTTTATGTTATTTTCTTTTTCACGTTAGAGTAAAAACAAAACAAAACAAGAGATCCCTTTTAGCGATAACACCGCCAATTGTATACGGCAAAACTTAGACATGTAAGACTTTTTAACCGACTTCAAAAAAGGAGGAGGTTATCAATTCGACGCGTATATATGTAACTCCATGACTCCATCAAATCTTAACCAATTTCGACAATTTTTTTTTGTTCGAATAGATATGACGTCCCATTAGTCCCATTTTAATTTGGTGAAGATCTGATGAAGACTTTCAGAGATGGTAGGTAGGTATTGTAGGAGTAGGTATAATTTGTAGTCGGTGCCCAGTTGAATCGGTGATTTCTAAAACCCCACATGTTACATTTTTTCCGAAATTGAGTTAGGACCGGATTCATAATCTATGGATGTAGACCTATCGATCCCTGCAAAAACTACACTTGTGAAATTGGTTAGTAGGTGTGAAACAGCGTCCCAAATCTCTCGGTCATTTCAAAAACACCACTTGTGCAGTAACATGTGGTGTTTCTGAACGCAACTGTCACACCAAAACTCTCGGTCATTTAAAAAATACCACTTGTGCAGTTACATGTGGTTCAGATTGACTTCACTGTAGTTCAGATTGACAATAGTGACGTTTTAAATTACAAAGATTGGTGGGGTGCCTACTACAAAAAACATATAATACCTCTAGAGTCACATGGGAAAAAGGTAAAAAAAGATGCAAAAGAAAATTTAAATATATCAACTTACATGCACTTGTTTTATCAAGACAGAGAAACAATCATTGCACGTAAATACATTGACAATGATTTCAATAAACATACTTTCAAATTTGGAAGTAGAAGTGATGTGTCTCTTCCAATTTTGAAGGTATATAATGAGGGCTATGTGCCTATCAATATAAAGAAGGTGAATGACCTGAAAAAACTTTTCCCTTATGTCCCAGAAGCATACAAAAATTTCTACACAGAAATTTTTGCTCGACCAACATGCGATGTCGAAATTCCTGAAAATATGGACTAAGCTTGCTGTAGATTGTAAGATTAACAACTTTTTATTTAATAAATATATTGTTCATGTATATATTTTTTGTTTCAGTTGTATAATTTCCTAGAAACTTATTGATTTCTTTACCAAAACCGTAGTATTTGCGAAAATCCCACATGTAAAGCAATTTTATCTTGGTTTCATACATTATAGGAATATTTTAAAATACGAAATGTACCTTCATATACTTTGTTAGGCTATATATTTTACATATAAACTGAAAAAACAACTAAATAACCACCACATAAATTAATGATCAGTTTTTATGGTCTCCTGAAAAGTTAGGTCTGTGTCACATGTGGAGTTTTAGAAATCACCGATTCAGTTTTATGACCAGCACATATATTTTGCGCACCGACTCCAAATTATTTAAATTGCTTCTAACTTTTTAGTGCTGTAGTGTTTCGAAGTCGGTTTTTATTTTTAAAATAAATTTTTAAATTTTTATAATGTATTTTGTTTTCTGGTGTGTACAATAAATTGTTATCGACGCCTAATCGACGCATCGGGAGACCAAGGGCTGGCGCGTACCTCAGCCGGAGGATAAGCCTGGCCATCCAAAGAGGCAACGTCGCCAGGGCTCGTTCTGGGCTCATTGCCGCGGGACAGTGACCTGGGCTGAGGACAATTTTAAAAACCTATTTAGAGGCTAAAAATTCCACCCATGCCGGGACTTGAACCCGCGACCTCTGGCTAACCGTGCCAGCGCTCTCCCGACTGAGCAGGCATCAGCGAAATTTCGAGCCTCTTTACAAACTTCTCTGTATTACGTACAGATAAGGCCGCTATCTATACTCTTACGTTAAGAAATATCTGTGTGATTTCCATTTTCACGTACAATAGAGTGTTCTCTATCCATCTGGATTTAGATAGAATATTCTGTACGCTAGGAATTGCATATGATAATTAAACGATTTAGATTAGATTCATCAACAGCCATTTGACGCCCACTGCAGGACATAGGCCTCCTTCGTGGTTTTCATAGCCACGAGGGGTTTTGCAATAATCGCCACGCTTGGCAGGCGGGTTGGCGATCGCAGTATGCGGTAAGAATCTCAGGAAGACGCTGCTGCCCGTCTCCTGGTAATTGATTTTCCTTAGTCGCCTTCTACGACATCCACGGAAGGTAATGGAGTGACGCTATACTTAATCCGGCGCCACACGGAAAGATTAGATTAGTAACCTTTATTGCACACCAGACGTTATATTATTATTAGTCTCAACAGAAATCATTCTAGATAAATAATAGACGGCCAACAAATACAAATTGGCCGACAAACAAAACGTTTTAGTAAACACACATTATTCGTTCTTATAAATACTGTTTACGCATTCCGCGGGTCAATTGTTATAGAGCCGCGGCAATCAATAGCGCATTATACTCGTAGTATTGACAATGTATAAACTTGCAACATAGACCGATGACTACAATCACAGCTCTTTTGTCGCGAAGTAACCACAGCAAATATAAAAAGAGCCTTGCTTTCATTTTGATTTATTTTAAACGAGTACCTTCTAAAAAAAAATCCTTAATTTGAAACAACTTAAAAACAAGACTCCTTAATTTTGATTTATTTTATAAAAGTACTCAAAAAATATTTGAGAAATATTATTAATGGACGGGCAGTACAAATACTGAGTAGGTAATATTTGTGGAGTTAGAAAATATACACTGGAGGCTAGAGCTAGTTTCTGAATTGAGAATTTCACTAAGTAAATACTGAAGTATCGTTTTGTCACGCTCTTTTCTTATAAGTTCGAAGAGACCGCACTACAGTTAACTATTTATTTAACTATCACTACTTCAAATGTCAAAAAAAACGTCATCGCAATTGGTATTAGCTTGTAGTTCTTTCTAATACAATTGTGTATTCGACAATACATCAAACTTTATTCCGTTACGATACAGGCAACTTAGCAGCAAAAATGTAAATATTAAGATGCCAACTGTCAACTGTACCTACACTGTATTAAGAGAAATGTCGCATAATTGAAAAAAAAATGGCTGATTTGGGTTATTCATCACCATCAGCCATTTGATGCCCACTGCCGGACATAGGCCTCCCTTATTGTCTTCCAAGCTTCCCGGTCTTGTGCCTCCCGCATCCAGCGACTCCCCATACCGTAACCAGTTCGTCAGACTCGCCAGTCCGCGGTCGCCATCAGTTCTCCGAGCTATGTGCCCCGCCTATTGCCACTTTAACTGAGCAATTCCTTGAGCTATATTAGTGACTCGGGTTCTTTTACGGATCTCCTCAGTCCTGATTCGATGACGCAGTGAAATATTGCTCGTTGGGCGACCTTGAGCCCATAGTCAGCGACCAGGTCTCACATCCCGAAGTAATCACTGGCCACATTTTGGTCATTATTACGAGCCAAATATAACGTAAGATAAGATAAGAATATTCATTACTGTACACCACAACACATGACGTAAACATTTGTAAGGTTATTACAGATACATATAATCCTCCTTCCTTTTCGTCTTCGGCGCAGTCGGGCAATTATGATTAATGTAGATATATCGATTTCGTAATATATAAAAAATAACTACGCAATAGTGTGATTAGAGAACGTTGTGGACTGAAAGGATGTAGTGACTAGTATTGAGAAAGGAATGTTGCGTTGGTTTGGACATGTGGAGAGGATGAAGGAAGAAAGATTGACAAATCAAATATATCGAGCGAATGTGGATGGAAGGGCCGGTAAGGGACGACCCAGAAGGACATACTTCGACCAAATAGGGGATGTATTAGCAAAGGGCAAAATAAAAAGTACCCGAAACCGGCGTGCGTGCATGCAACGACTAATGAATGTTGAGGAAGCGAAAGTGATCTGTCAGGATCGTAGCAAGTGGCAGTCCCTGGTCTCTGCCTACCCCTCTGGGATACAGGCGTGAGTTTATGTTATGTTATGTTATGTAAAAAAAAACTTAAAATTGAGATTCACTTTGAAAGAGGGGTTTTTACCCCGTTCTAACTGCATTTGAAGAAAGTTTTAGTAGAATCGACCTTTTAATAACAAAAACTTTACATACAAGTTTATATCATAAGGAATTTTATCACCAACATTCCTAACTAATTATTTTTAGTGAGGAGGATTCTTCATCTGTTTTTTCTACGAAGTAGTTGAATCAACTCCAGGAATTGAAGCAGAATCAAAAATTCGAGTCTGCATGATAGCGTCATCGGTAGAGTATGCCGTGACGCATTGTCTGACTACTGATAATAAAATCATGATAAGAACATAATTCTCTACCTTGTGTAGGGTATTCCCCTTAACATTCTTCCAAAAGGGGACGGTTACGAATCACTCACTATTTTGAGTATCGTTATTATCTCTACTACCATCCCGGAGGTCGTGGGTTCGATTCCCAATGGGCACCGCCGTACATTTGTACAAATGGCCTCAGTCTGGGTGTATTTGTGATGTCCATGCCTGGTTACCTGTATGGTATCCTAGTGTGGGAGCAGGACAAGTGTTTGTGTGAAAGTTATTTACTTATTTCTTTGTTTAATAACTTACAACTTAATAACGTGCGCAGTGGTAGCGGAGCGGTAGAACGCCGCCCTCACATTCGGGAGGTTGTGGGTTCAAACCCCGGCGCGCGCATGTACCAATGACTATGTTTTCTAAGTTACGTACATGTTTGTGTATTTGTAGTAGCAATTGCTACTACAAATACACAAACACGTATTTAACAATAACCTCTCGGTAAACGTGAAGGAAAACATCGCGAGGAAACCTGAGTGCATAAGGTGTCTACATACTTCTGCGGTTCAAATTGACAATCCGCTGTGAGCACGCGTGGTAATTAAGCCCGTACTCTCTCTCTGAGAGAAGGCTTGTGCTTTGCAGGCCACGTAATAAAGTAAAAATGTGAAAGATAATTGAAACTGCACTTGAGAGGTATATAATTAAGCAATCGAATCTAATAGTTGTTTTGCCATATAATAGACAAAAAAACTAATAAAAATCTGTTAAGCCGTTTCGGAGAAGTTCGATAACAAACACTGTAACACGAGATTGTTTATTAGCATGAGACATATTCACCGACTTTTATGATTTATTTTTTGTGTTTATTTGGTAGGTCTGAGAATAGGTCGTTAGCTAATTAATATGACAAAACAAAGTTTGCCGAGTCAGCTAGTAACACTATAAGAAAATACGTTACTTTGTAACATCAGAGTATTTATAATCACTAACCGTCGATTTCTCGTACGCTAAAAGTCTGTTAATTTACAGTTGGTTGTTTTTCTGCATGCACTTTGGCCAACTGTCAGCTGTTAACAGTATATTAACATATTGTTAGTGTACGAGAATAAGAAGGTAAGACTTAAGGGGTTTTAGTGAATTAACAATCGGTATATCTCTTGTTAGATTATTTGTACTGAAAAGTAAAAATATGCTCTTAAGTCCTACTGGTTAAGTTTGAGTTCTACCTTTCTGTAGAACCCAATATATGGCAAGTTTTATCTTTTACTTCTACTTATACGGCCTTATTTATAAATCACGATTCCTTTAAAGCACTCCTCAGAAGTACCTAGTTTATTTAATCTCTGGTTAGGTAGGGCTTTTCCTTGTGAAATCTCCACCACAGACTTATTAAATTGGCGTTTATCGAGTGTTTTACGGCAACATGTTTTTATTAATAAGACTTTTTTGTAGAGAAAACAAAACTTATTCACATTATACATTAAACATTATACAAAAATTATTTTTGGTAATCTCTTACTTCGTAGCTCTGTCATATCTTAATCGAATTTGACAATTATTTTTTTTTGTTCGAATAGATATAACGTCCCATTGGTTCCATTTTAATTTGGTCACTTTCAGAGATGGGGAACTGAACTCTTCAATGGATTCAATGGAGGCTAATGGGCCGATTAAGCGACTAATGAATGTTGAGGAAGAATACACGTCGTAGAAGGCGACTAAGGAAATACATTACCAGGAGACGGGCAGCAGCGTCTGCCTGAGATTTCAACAGGATACTGTGATCGTCAACCCACCTGCCAATGATGATGATATATACGCGTCGAATTGAGACCCTCCTCCTTTTTTGACGTCGGTTAAAAACCAAACTATTTACAATGTCAAATGAAATCTTCGATCGATGTCACTAAGGTAGTTGGGCAATGATTAGTTAACACAAATTATAGAATTATTACTATAATTTGTGTCTACTACTACGTTGATAAAACGGATGTATATTTTTTCTTTCAAGGAATTGTGTTTTTACAAATAACCCGATAAGAAATTATGTTACTTTGTAACGTCAGAGCATTTATTAGCATCCGAAGTTGTCACTCCATTTTCTAACCTTGTATTATTAACCTTGAACTCACCTGCCAGTTCCGCGATAAACAAACAAAGAAATTATTGCGCAACCAGTCGCTTACAAGACTGGTATTCGCTTATCATAAACGTACCCACAGACCAAACCACACAATGGAAAGTTATCAGCAGTAGTGATGTGACCCGATTACAATTTTTAGGTACCGGTATTTTCAAATTAATTTTACGAAAAAACCGTTTTTTTCTTACTTTTTGGTTGGTTTTCTTTTCACCAAAAAAGTCTTATAATTGATAGTCATGAAAACACATTGTTGAAAACGTAAAATAAAGATAATTATGTCTGTTTGTAATTAAATCATAGTTTTGGTGCAAAAATAACCTGAATTTTGATCACTTTTCGTCCTGATATTGTTTGTTTATACGCAAGTGAAGTGATTTAGGGTAAAAATATTCTTTAAGCGTATTTTTGTCAAAACTAGCACAAATCTTTCATGATTTCTAAATCATGGTTAGAATGTCCCCTTAAAATACGGTAAACGAATTCAAAGTCACCCTGTAGTTTCACGTTGTTACATTCATTAAGTAACAGTTTCTGTCTTATTTTGAGTAAAAACACCTTGACTTGAAATTTCTTGGATTCAAAAAATAAACGAATTAACCTAGTACGAGCAAACAACAATAAAAAAACAAAAAAACAACATGAGTATTCGTTTTGACGATTTCCATCAATGGCTAAATGAAACGAAATACACACTTTACATTTTTGCTGTGAATTCACCCGTAATGTGACTGAGTAGAGAATAAGAATAAGAATAAACTTTATTTGACAACATTACAAAGAATTACATACAGTAGGCACATAAGCCAATATCCTTACAAAGAATTACAAACAATAGGTGAATAATTAAGTTAGCAAACCAAAGGACACATTTGGCGAAATACCTGTACCTAAGTACGTAGGTACATGAAACTTAGACACACAAAGTTGCCAAAAATGGGCCAGTCTCAGCATGATGCCAAAGCAGGGCCTTGGCGCTGGTTTTCAGACCGAACCATGAATGAAAAAGATGACTTGTTTTACAAATATTTTTATTTTGCAATCACTGGCGTGCAATAGAGTTTAAACCATATAATTCTGAAGTTTCTATTATAGCTGAGTACATTTTAATTTCAGTTAAGTTCTTAATTACCCATTGAGTTCATGTAAAGGTCTGAACGCTGCACTGGCGTCACATTCCAAAGGTCGTAACTCGTAAGTTCAAATACCGGGTTCGAATTACACTCATTTGTGAATTTGTAGCAATATCAATCGCCGGCGTAAAACATCGTGGGCAAACCCGAGCGTCTGAGTTGTTCACATACCAGCGCTTGATATAGCAATTCCACTTTGGGCACGCGCCGGTTTCTAAGTAAATACTTAAGGGGATCCAGTGCGCTAACTAGCGCCACCAATAAAAAAATCATATAATAATAATAATAACTTCCACACAACACAATCACTTGACCTGGTCCCAAACTAGGATACCCTGTGCTATGGTTACCAGGCAAGGACGCCACAAACGTGAAAATCCACCCAGACTGAGACCATTTGTACAAATGTACGGCGGCCCCCAGTGGGAATCGAACCCACTACCTCTGTCTTGGTAGCTAAGCACCTTAATGGCTAGACCAACGAGGCAGTCTTCTCTATGATATCTTCTTTTACAGATCGTAAAAAAAGAGTCCTTACAATCTCTCAATCATATTAACAGTGACTTTTAGGACCCACGACAAAGAACCTAGGGTCACGAACCTGGGACTAGATAGCATTTATGCCCAAAACGGCCCTTTTTGGTGTTAATGATATCTAGTCCTAGGTTGGTTTTTTGCCTTAAGTTTACGGCCACGGGTGTTAAAAATCACTATTAACACGATTGAGAGATTGTACGGACACCTTTCGATATGATTTTTTTTTCTAATTCGTAAAAAGTCATTTTCAGGTCCCATTAGGACCTAAGACTACATAGCATTTCCTCCAAAAACCCAAAAACAGCGGTTTTTGACATAAGTTCTATCTAGTCCCAGTATTTAAAAGAGCAATAATAGTAGATTATGCATTAAGGGGATAAAGCAGTGTATTATGTCTCGAGCGATATTTTGAACCCCAAGGACAAGGGATCCTAGGGTTAACTCACGAGCGAAGCGAGGGAGCTACAGAGTTAACTCCCGAGCGAAGCGAGGGAGTTAAAGCTAGAATCCCGAGGCCGAGGGGTTTAAAAACGCCCGAGACAAATACACTGCTTTATCCCCAAAATGCATACTCTACTTTATATAAACACTGCGAGGCAATAAAACAATTAAAAAGAAAAAGATTTCATTCTAATTTTGAACAAATTCTTCTTGGTGTGGAGCTCTATGAAAAGTTTATATTCTAATTTTGACGTTTGGTCATGGATTGCAAGGAGCTCGTATATTCAATGTTGATTGCATTCCAAATTCAAATGTCATAATTCCCTAGGGGATTATGAAATTCAGTACATTTATAATGACCCGGCTAGACCATAGGACACAAATGACTTGCTTTAAGTTGAGTTTGCATGACACATAATATGCCATTGACGAGCAGGTGTTATATAAAATAATTTCGTGTGAAAACTGAGCACAAAGTTCGACTTTTTAGTGGAATATAAACAATATCACCAAACGACCTTGTCACAGAAATTACGAGATTCAAAACAGTTTTTTTCCCACTATTATCCCCGCACTCTACCAATGAGTCAAATTGTTGCCAAATTGAATCATTGTCACTACGCATCGGATAAGCAGAATAGACGGAATTATACTATACATTAGTGGTCTTTGAGTCATACTTTCATGTTATTAGTTGTGACGTGTAGTCTGCTACGCCATAGAATGGACTGGAACAGGGATTTGTACGACAATTATTGAGACATACATAATTTATAACGTTGGCGTCACACACAAGACCGTTGATGTCACCTAGTTGACCGTTGGGTCTCGTAAAGGTTCTTCTTAGCACAAAAACGTGTTTGCAATCGTTTGAACCAGCCTTAACTCAACAATATTCAACCTACTACATCGTTGGCTTACTTTTACTCATTTTCCTAACAAGAGAATGTAGCGATCGTTCTTTTTTCAAATTTAATACGAAATGGCCATACTGGCCAGTTACACGTAGAGTAGGTAAGTATTGCTAGAGTACCCATAAATTATTTTTAACGATTAGTAGGAGAATCCTGAAATTTTGCATGGCCTTACATATTAATTACGCCTGTCTGTCTGTCCGTCCTCGGCCTAGCGCAAAGACCAGTGGTACCAGAAAGCTGTAATTTGGTGTGTGTATACATATTTATTACGCCGACAGGTACCTCCCCTAACATGAAAAGTGGGGATGATTTTTTTTCGTCTATCCCATCATGTGGGGCATAGTTGGATTGGTCGTTAAAAAATATTGTGGCTGTACGAAGACTATTTTTCAATTTAGGGTTCCGTTTGCGAAATATTAAGCTTTAAAGCGCAAATTTTTGTCCGAGTAGGGTGTCCCCTCACCTCTCCTGGCTAAACGGTTGATTGCAGAAACGTGAAAAAATTCAGGGTAGTAGCACATAATATAATGAACTTGAAAAGAAAAGTATCACGGCTAAGTAGGATTTATTAATTAACGAGTAATAGGCAACCAACTTATAAAAGTAAAATTTCGTACAAAATCAATTGAAAATGACTTCGATGAAGTTGTTAGTTCTGTAAAGCAGATAAAAAAAAACCTCTTTCTACGGAACTCTACATTGCGCGTGGCCCAACACGTACATGGCCGGTTTTTTTTGGTTGTTTTAATAATCAATTGAGGACGATTGCCAGGATAATGCTGAACCAGGGTTAATCCTCCTAGATACAAGTTTGAGTTGATCTTTGTATGTACGTAGCTGAGCCACAGTAAGAAATATTTAGTATTATGTAATAGTCAATATTTCTACGCTTAATGAAACTTATGTAACTTATCAGTGAATTTAAAATCCATTAAAATGCCCAACGTTGGAATAGTTTTAATTAGGTGCAAATTATTAAATGTGTTCACCCTTTTAATACAAAACCAATCAAAATAAATGCATATTAGGTACTATTTTACTTATTTATGTTTATGCCCAAACGAGACCACAAGTACAACAGGTAGAAGGAAGAAAAAACGAGATTCGCACATCATTATGCAATAAAAACAAAATGCCCGTCTTTGTTTTTAATGTACCTATGACATAATTTTATCGCGAATCGTTATCGCGGTAATGCGACTCAAAAACTATTTCCAAGTACTCAATGGCTGAGTCACGCCGGGCCAATACGGCACGATAAGGATTGTTTATGTATTTTGTTTTATTATTA
Organism: Yponomeuta malinellus; assembly: GCA_947308005.1. Taxonomy (NCBI): domain Eukaryota; kingdom Metazoa; phylum Arthropoda; class Insecta; order Lepidoptera; family Yponomeutidae; genus Yponomeuta; species Yponomeuta malinellus. The sequence continues at coordinate 8,977,919 of OX371019.1, forward strand.
TCGATTTTGGAAAATAAACCTCGAAATTTCCGGTTGAAGACTTTGAAATTTTATGCGCAATTGGTTAATTATTCGCTGCGTAATCGCGGTGAGCTCGCTGCGCAATCGCATCGCTTTTAAATAGCTTGCGTAATAGGGCTGTTCATCATCATCATAAGCAGCCTATGTACGTCCTATTGTAGGGCACAGGCCTTCTCTCAGAGAGAGAGTGTGGACTTAATCACTACGCGGATTGGCAATTTCAAGCGCTGAGGTATGTGTATAGCTCAGACACTCAGGCTTCCTCACGATGTTTTCCTTCACAGTTAGCGAGTGGTATGGCTACTATAACTTCACAAATGTACATAACTTAGAAAACAAAGTCATAGGTACATGTCCAGCAGTATACGGGTACGGGCTGATTGATTGATTGATTGACTATGTATTGTTAATGTTAATCTTTTTGCAGGTTGTCGGAACTTTTAGATTAAGTCATACCCGTGGAATTTCCTTTTTTATGTACAATAAAGTATTCTCCATCTAGCTATGCATTCGTAAGAAATAAATTATAATAATTATTAACATGTCACCCTAACATACCCTCCTGCTAGTGTCACGTGAGTATTCGAGCTCCAATAAAATTAACTAGTAATTGTGTAGTTGTTAACAGTGGACCGTCATATTTGTATTAAATTTTCGACAAAACAGGACCAAAACTATTTACTCCCCTTGTTTAATTCAATAGCACCTTATTTTCAAACGCTGTTTTGTTTTTTAGGGTTCCGTACCTCAAAAGGAAAAACGGAATCCTTATAAGGGTCACTTTGTTGTCCGTCCGTCCGTCTGTCTGTCAAGAACTTTTATCTCGAGAACGCATGAAGGTATCGAGTTGCAATTTAATACGTATACTCAAGTTTATAGTAATTAGAAATTGTGAAATAAATCAAAGTTCTAAGTTAACGTAAAAAAAGTTATCGCCGTTTATGCGGCAAAAAAAATTTTGCGAAATTCTCAAGGGAATCAAGATTAATAGGGTACTTTCCGTTGACCTACAACGATGAAATTTGGCAAATAATATCGTCTTATACTATAAGTTCGGGGAAAAATTTAATACTATGCATTTGTAATTAAATCGTAAGAAAAATAGTCTGAAGTTCGGGAAAAGCTCGGCACCTACAAATTTTTGCGGAAACCTTGGTGGGCGAGTCCGACTCGCACTTGTCCGTGTTTTTTCTACTTAGTTTTCAACCAGTTGCAAATCCTAGACTCTATAAAACTAAGAATGTCATTCATTGTTTTGTGTGTGAAGTTACAAGTTGTTAAAAAGGTCTTGACCGGCTTCGTCTCGTCGGTGTATACGTGCCCTTAAATTTGCAATAGTTGTGCAATAGACAAATACAATTGTACCAGACCTAAGTACTTGGTTTAGTCATTTATACTGTATGACTTATATCACGTGAACAGAGCAGATTGATACTGTCAGCCGCAGTTGACGTTTCTCTATGGCAAATACTGTCGTTTTTGACATAAGTGCGATTGTTGAACGGAAAGCTAACGTTTTTTACATTGTATTATTCACTGATTATAAATTTATTGTTGAACAGGTAGCGACAGGTTAGGGGAGGGGTAAAATCATATTGTGATTCACCTTTAGCTCATTTGAAAATAACTTGCTACCTCATTTGAATTTTGGCGATATCACAAAAGGGCTTCTAAACATTTTCTTATTCCATCAAAACATAAATTTAAAAAAAAACCGGCCAACTTCTCGTCTCAAAAAATATTTGATACTTGCCACGTCTTGATGAACAAGGAAAAAATGTGCGACGATAAGAATTGAGACGAGAAATTGGCCAATTTTTTTACATTAGTGTTTTCGTGGGATTTCATGAGTTTTTATTAAGAATGTTCGTCTGATGAACTGCATAGTAGCTTAGAAACGAGTAATATTATCAAGAATGGCCATTCTAGCAAGAAAATCGATGAATTTTCTGTAAATCACGCCTCCTTACAAAGTTTTTCTCTGTCTAAAACTGATTACATAGTTGCGCTTAGTACGCCGTCTCAAATTACGATCCTCTATAACCCGTTCTTCCTGTAGATATAATGTTTGTGGTATTAGATTTTTCCTGTGGTCTTCATGTATCGAAGTACTAATAATAAGTTGTTTGTGACGAGAATTATGTTTTTTTTCTTTATTCATTACGTATTAGGTAGTTGCTTCTAATACACCGTTTCAAATTATGACCCTTTATAACCTGGTCAAGTGGTCACCCTGTATATTTTTAACTACTTTCAGATTTTTTCTAGATTTTCACGAGTCTACATAAGCAGCCTATATACGTACCACTGTAGGGTACAGGCCTTCTCTCAGGGAGAGAGTATGGGCTTAATTGCCACGCGTGCCCACCGCGGATTGAAGATTGCAAGCGCTCAGATATGTGAATAGCTCAGTGGCTCAGGTTTTCTCACGATGTTTTCCTTCACCGTTAGCGCGTGGTATTGCTACTATAACATGAAGAAGAAGAAGAAGAAAGACATTTATTATACCAACAAGATACATCACAGAAACAAAATAAGCAGATAAGTAACGTAATATGCACAACAACAGAAAGAAAACTAAATACACAACAGACAAAACGAATAAATAAAACAGGACCATAGATGTAGCCTGTGGTGTATCTAAGTTGCCACAAAAGGCAGCTGACTCAGCATTGTGCTGAGGAAGTGATCCCTCAGCGCTGATTTTCAGTCAGTGCCAACGGTAACCATAAATTGTACTACGGAGTGCGTGCCGTGGTACAGTTAAAAGAATTAAATCAAATTCAATAACGTACATACAATAAAGTAAAAAAAAAAGATATAGTCATAAAATACTTACATAATTATTAACTTATTAGCACTTTATTAGATCGACTTTGTGAAGTAATAGTGTTGTTATGAAAGTAAAAAGTCAAATATACATTTTTTGCTGACAGTACATATTTCTCTGTAAATGCAAATATACATAATGTTTTTTAATTAGGTTTGCTCTCTTAACAAACTTTTTGTCTATCTTCAAATGGTATGGTAGTTCTTCTTATACGGTGTTAAAAATTATGACCTACATAAAAATTATGACCCGCACATACTGGTATTTTTTAATGATTTTAGATTTTTTCCGTTGTTTACTCGTTAAACACTACTTATATTCCAAATTTCAAAGCTCCAGCTAAATTAGAAGTACCCTAGACTAGATCATCCATCACTTTTGATGATCCATCAGTGAGTGAAAGAGTGAGGCAGTGAGTGCCGAAAATTGCAATTTTTGGACCCCCATATCTTGTAAACTATTATAACTAGATGCATGAGCATTAGAGCAAAGTTTCTTTTCGGAAACCTTAATTCCTCTGCAAAATTTTCAGTCCTGTGACGTGGCTTCGGAGATATTATAGCGGGTTCGAAATGCGCTCAAATGGGTTCGTGTAAATATATGCACAGCGCGGGCCGGCCGAGAACTTGGCGGGCGCTCTCCGTGCGCCTTGATATACAATTCCCGTGTCACAGTGGTTGTTATCGAACTCCTCCGAAACGGCTTCACCGACTTTTATGATTTTTTTTGTGTATACTTCTGAGGCTAATTAATATGGCAAAGCAACGTTTGTCGAGTCAGCTAGTTTTCTTTTTTTTCCAATGCCTTCCTTCTGGTCGATGTATTGTATGCATTACCGTATACATTGAATGTATTTTCAATGGGTTCTTCACGTAAAACTTCGTTGTATGCCAATTGATCTTAAAAGTTACCCTGAAGTGAATTGTAGTTCGCTCGCATGAAACCTGTTTCCTTCCGTGTAGCGCCGGATTACGAATAGCGTCACTCCATTTCCCTTCGTGGATGTCGTAAAAGGCGACTAAGGAAATCAATTACCAGGAGATGGGCAGCAGCGTCTTCCTGAGGTTCCAACCGCATACTGCGCTCGCCAACCCGCCTGCCAAGCGTGGCGATTATGTCAAAAACCTTTATGGTTATGAAAACCACGAAGGAGGCCTATGTCCGGCAGTGGGCGTCGAATGGCTGATGATGATGATGAAACCTGTTTCGTCTATTGCCATACCCCCAAAGTGTGTTTCTATATACCCCAATAGGTACTCTGTTTCCAACAGTACACCGGTGGTTTCTTACTATCAGGGCCGTTTTAAATAACTTCTATTAATAGTTTATTATGACAATTCGATAAAATTGCGTAGCGGAGCCTTTCTACTTGTTAATCGGTGGGTTAATCGACTTTGCAATGAACATCGAATTGCCATCGGATTGTCACCTATTCCAAAATAGCCAATAATTCTTGCAAGAATTAAATAATAAATAAATAACTTCCACATAACACAATCACTTGTCCTGATCCCAAAGTAGGATATTCGGTCCTCTGGTAACCAGGCAAGGAAACTTGAAAATACACTCAGACTGAGGCCATTTGTACAAATGTACGTCGGCCCCCAGTGGTAATCGAACCCATGACCTCCGGCATGGTGATCAGACATGATACCGCTAGACCAACGAGGCAGTCCTTACGATTGTCAATGTCTTGTGAAAAGGGCTCCCTAAGCCTCACGTGACGAGGGCCTCACGTGTCCGCGTGCATCACGCACGTGACAACTGCTTGCGCAAGAGTTCGGCCCCGGGCAAGGTCACACGCGTTACGTAACGTAACTATTGGTTCGGCGTTGCACTATCTGTTACGTGTGCATATTTTGTCTATTGACATTGATTACCGTTGGGGTCATGGAGATAAGCTTCTAAGTTTTATGCTGTAAGAAAAACAATATAAGATAAACTCACGCCTGTATCCCGGAGAGGTAGGCATATACCGGCCTCTTGCCACGATCCTGACAGATCTGTTTCGTTTCATCAACATTAATTGGTCGTTGCGTGCACGCACGCCCGTTTCGGGTGCTTATTAGGGTTTCGTACCTAAAGGGTAAGGGTATCTAAATACTAAGACTCCGCTGTCGGTCCGTCCGTCCGTCCGTCCGTCCGTCCGTCCGTCCTTCCGTCCGTCCGTCCGTGTGTCCGTCTGTCCGTATGTCACCAGGCTGTATCTCATGAACCGCGATAGTTAGACAGTTGAAATTTTCACAGATGATGTATTTCTGTTGCCGCTACGAGTATATAGCAACAAATACTAAAAACAGAATAAAATAAATATTTAAGGGGCGCTCCCATACAACAAACGTGTTTTTTTATATATTAATAATTCGATATTAATGACGGCAACAGACGCTTGAAATATTCAAATGTTGTAAATATTAAAAAAACCCCAGATCTTGGATGTTTACATGTTTGTGATGTCGTTGTTTCTGGTTCCCACGACACAGGGTATCGTAGTGTGGGGCCAGAAGCTATGTATGTGCCTGTATGTTTATGTTTATGTTTATGTTTATGTTTATGTTTATGTTTATGTTTATGTTTATGTTTATGTTTATGTTTATGTCTATGTCTATGTCTATGTCTATGTCTATGTCTATGTCTATGGCTATGTCTATGTCTATGTCTATGTCTATGTCTATGTCTATGTCTATGTCTATGTCTATGTCTATGTCTATGTCTATGTCTATGTCTATGTCTATGTCTATGTCTATGTCTATGTCTATGTCTATGTCTAGGTTTATGTTTATGTTTATGTTTATGTTTATGTTTATGTTTATGTTTATGTTTATGTTTATGTTTATGTTTATGTTTATGTTTATGTTTATGTTTATGTTTATGTTTATGTTTATGTTTATGTTTATGTTTATGTTTATGTTTATGTTTATGTTTATGTTTATGTTTATGTTTATGTTTATGTTTATGTTTATGTTTATGTTTATGTTTATGTTTATGTTTATGTTTATGTTTATGTTTATGTTTATGTTTATGTTTATGTTTATGTTTATGTTTATGTTTATGTTTATGTTTATGTTTATGTTTATGTTTATGTTTATGTTTATGTTTATGTTTATGTTTATGTTTATGTTTATGTTTATGTTTATGTTTATGTTTATGTTTATGTTTATGTTTATGTTTATGTTTATGTTTATGTTTATGTTTATGTTTATGTTTATGTTTATGTTTATGTTTATGTTTATGTTTATGTTTATGTACGGAACCCTTCGCGGCCGGTTGGCCGGTTTTACACTAACACAGTCACAATATTTTTACACCTCGCTGGAATGCGATCCTTCCTGATTCCCTTTTCACCAATTTGGAGAACCAAATTACGCCTGTCTCAATATTATTCAAACTTCGTGCATTTCTTTTAAGACGAGGCGCCCTCTTAAAGAAATTGCACGAACAATCCGTTCAAACCTAATGTTTAGTGCATTGTTTGGCGGTTTTTTTTAAAATTAAAAATGCGAAAAAGCCGACCTTAGATAATCAGATTTTCTCACGATGCACCTAATAATTGTGCTTTCTTGTTGGTTATATGAGGCATCAAAGAACTAGTCTTTGCTCCGAGCTGATATTATTTCGGTCTGCACCGCCGCTTTATATGTTAAGTCAAATGTTTATATGAATGACGCAAGCTGAATGTGTGGAGAATTCATGAATGTAATAAACAAGTCTTGAAGTCGGTAGCACTTTGAAAAACAACCTCAAAAATGGATCATGAATATTATGTAAATCAGTCTATAGAAAGTAAGAATTAAATAACAATCAGCATGTATATTTACCAGTTATTTAGGTAGAACCGACTACTCTACTGGAACCTTTACTCGAAGGGAACTTATGAATTAAGGCACTCGCCGTTGTGTAAAATGGTCCTAGAATTAATCGAAATATGACGGGCAGCAGTCAATTAAATACAAAATAGGTATAGCCCCGTCGAATTAGCTCAAAAGGGGCAAACCCGGTAAAAAACTTAAGTAGCAATTTTCCTTCGGAAATCGTTAGGGGTCAGCCTAAATCTTTAAAAACCTATTTAGAGGCTAAAAATTCCCCCCATGCCGGGACTTGAATCCGCGACCTCTGGCTAACCGTGCCAGCGCTCTCCCAACTGCGCTAATGGGCAAGTGCAGGCATCGGCGAAATTTGTAACGTCTACAAACTTCTCTGTATTACGTACAGGCAGCGACATCTGGCTGAAGTAATTTAAGTCAATTGCAGCCCCAAGTACCCACCTTGCTGTTAGGTTTTACATCGGAATGATATCGCTGTACCTTCATGATTATTCTTTTTTTTGTTGCACTAATCCGTGCTGAGGACAATTTTTAATAACCTATTTAGAGGCTAAAAATTCCACCCATTCCCAAGTCCTCAGCACAGATTAGTGCGACAAAAAAAAAACAGCCTAAATTTTGAGGTATCGATACGTTGCCTCATCCGCCATCCTAATTTTAAGGGTTAATTTTTGTTTATTGAATAACTCGTTTATTTTCTATATAACAAGAAAAATGGTAATTACAAAAGTTGCCTAGAATTAAATTTCCTACAATTTTGGTTCCTATAATTTTCCTAGGATCGATATTTTCTGATTTATACCAGAAAAGAGGCGGTGAATTTTTGTTTGATTAACAACTCGTTTATTTTCTATTTTTCATGAAAAATTGTTATAAACAAAGTTGTTTAAAATTAATTTTTCTACAATTTTGGTTCTTACAAATTTTTTCGTCGGATCGCCATTTTTCGATTTATACCCGAGAAGAGGCGAGGTGAGGGTAAAATATTATAATTGCATTATCACGTTTATTTTCAAATTCACACGAAGAACTTAAAAACGGTAGTCCCTGGTCTCTGGCCACCCCTCTGGAATACAGGCGTGAGCTTATGTATGTATTTATCTTTTGAGTGCCATTAAAAGGAGCCTGAATAATAACCGATTTTCGGCCTCTTTAATTACAACCCAATAGGACCGACAGGTACAGCAAACTTACAGGAAAATCTGCATCCCAACCCCAGTTTGTCACGTAACCAAATTTAAAAATGGCTTCCTCTTACCACTTTGGAGACTTTCCATGACAAGTTTTTGCCCGACTAAGGTGAAGCAAAAAAGGTAATGGTGTTGAAGTGAGGTATGTTTTAGGACGTAAGTACGTATGAAAGGTTATTCAATTCACGTCTGATTAACCTACTGTACGTAATTCTTTGTAATGTTGTCAAATAAAGTTTATTCTTATTCTTATTCTAAATGATGACTTAAATTTTGCTGCAAAGTAGCCTGTAATGAAAGTGAGCAGAGTGGACGCGCTGTCAATTGTACCAGCCTCCGTCGACAGCATAATTTGTACTTTTTTCTCATTTATTTGCCATATTAATGGCAAAATAACCTACGACCTATTCTCAGACCTGTTAAAATACCTAACACAAAAAAAAATCACAAAAATAGGTGAAGCCGTTTCGTAGGAGTTCGATAACAAACACTGAGACACGAGATTTTATATATTAGATTATGTTTCTCCATTGAGAGGCATTGGAGATTCGGATTTCCTTACTATATTGTTAAATTGTATAACAAATAGAAAGCCTAAGAATTGTACCTTTAATATCAATTATATTAGTTAATGCACTCGCAACAAGTAAATTGTTTTTTTTTAAAATGGAAAAATATTTTTTAATCTTTTGATTCTTGAATCAAGAACTGAAAGCTTTTGAACTGATGAAACACTTTTCAGGTTATCAATTTTTCACTCGTGTAGAGTGAAAAATATATTATGAAAATTGCATATACTCACGCCTGTATGCCGGAAGGGTAGAAAAACCTCTTCCGCTTCCTCAACATTCTTTAGTCGTTGCATGCACGCACGTCGGTTTCGGGTACTTTTCTCTTTCCCCCGGCAAATACATTCCCTATTTGGTCGAAGTAGGTATGTCCGTCTGGCCTTCCGGCTCACAATGTTGAATTCATAAAATGTTGAATTCCTGAAATGTTGAATTCGCAAAATGTTGAGTCCTGAAATATTGAATTCGCCAAATGTCGAATCCATAGTTTTCCCAAACTGTTGAATTCTTAAAATCTTGAATAAACGTTTTAATTCTTGTTGACTCACAATGTTGAATTCATTGATTTATTTTCATTCGCATGTCCCAAAAAAAATATAATTCCACTAATATTGCAATTAAATCTTTATCTAGAAAACCAAACTAAGCGAATTCAACCTTTTGGGAATTCATATTCAAAATTTTGTGAATTGAATATTTTGGGATTCAACATTTTGCGAATTCAACATTGTGAGCCGGAAGGCCGTCTGGGATGTTGCTTACCGGCCCTTCCATACATTTTACGAATACATACACAATATCAGCGCGTGAGTTCAACTCGCCTTTAGTCTCCTCGATTTTAGTCCAATGTATGATGTTTAGTGCAACCGGGTTTAATTTTTTTAACGTAATTTTCATATTAAGAAACTGACCCGAGGAGTTTTATATAACATCTTTATTCGGTCTGGAACTTTCTATTACAACCTTGCCACGTGAATACCATAAGTCACGTTTCAAGTATAGTTTAATACGATTATTAAGTCTTTATTGCACAAAGACAGTGTACAAAAGGTGGACTTAATGCTAATGGAATTTTCTACCAGTCAGTTAGTTGCAAAGTCGCCCGTAACATAACTGAGTAGGGCTCATGGATGTGAAGGTCGTTTAGCTATCAAAGGTGTACACTGTACTGCCTATAATTTAACTGAGTAGAGTGTGAAGGTTGATGTGTCGTCTACTGTACAGTCGACAGAACATAAAACTTTACACCAGTGCACTCTAAGCAGTTATAATATTACGGGTGACTTTCCAACTGAAATATCAATCAATCAGCCCGCATTCCTCAAGGGCGGTGCAGCGGAGGAACAGTGCTAGTGTCATGGGATCCTGTGGGCCGGGTGCGTCTCGGGGCGGTATTTCCGGTTTATGTATTTTTTAGTTTTATGTTATGTTATTGTTTAGTCATAGCTTAGTCACAGGCACTGTAAATGTATTGTAAAATCATGGTTTCTAAAACTTTATATGTACAGTTGTGGAAGAGTGGGATCTCCTGGCACAGGTGTTATACACTTAAAAGGAGGTCTCAGCCTTGTAAAATATGTTTGTAAAAATTTTGTTTTAGAAATAAATATTTTTCATTTTCATTTTTCACTATGACTAAGCCTTTTGTGAATTTTCAGATTTTGGGTTGGATTTTACTTTTTATTGAATAAACATAACATAACCTCACGCCTGTATCCCAGAGGGATACGCAAATACCAGGGTCTGCCACTTGCCACGATCCCAACAGATCTCTTTCGCTTTATTACCATTAATTAGTCGTTGTATGAAAGAAAGAAGAAAGAAAGAAAGACATTTATTGGGACAAATTAACACATGACAAGAAATTGCGAACACCTCAAGCACTCAGGTTTCCTCATGCAGTTTTCCTTAACGAGTGGTATTGCTAATACAAATCACAAAGTACGCAACTTAGAAAACAAAGTTATTCGTATACAATGCCAGGGTTCGAAGCCACAACCTCTTGAATGTAACAGCACTATCACACTAGCGATTTGTGCGAGCGATCCGCGTTTTGGACACTCAGTAGCAAAATGCATTGATAACATAACATAAACTTACGCCTGTATCCCAGAGGGGCAGGCAGAGACCAGGGACTGCCACTTGCCACGATCCTGACAGATCACTTTCGCTTCCTCAACATTCATTAGTCGTTGCATGCACGCACGCCGGTTTCGGGTACTTTTGAGAAAGGAATGTTGCGTTGGTTTGGACATGTGGAGAGGATGAAGGAAGAAAGATTAACAAAACAAATATATCGAGCGAATGTGGATGGAAGCGCTGGTAAGGGACGACCCAGACGGACATACTTTGACCAAATAGGGGATGTATTAGCAAAGGGCAAAATGGATTGATCTGATGAAGAAACACTACTGCTGGCTTTGTTACTTCGAAGACGCAGAAAACGAAAGCAAATACAAGTCAACGACGAATCTGGGAGGATTCATTACCAAGTAATCGACTGGGCGAGAGCGACTACTATGTATCCCATGTAACGGGACGATTTAGAAGAAGAAGAAAGACTTTTATTGGGATAAATTGACACATCACAAGAAAAAAGGCATAACAAGTAACATAAACAAGTACAAAGGAAAAACAAGTCACATTAATAGGTACAACATGGACAAGGCAAAGTCAGAGCGACAGAGTCCATCTTGTGGTGTGTACGCACGCTGGTTTCGGCCACTTTTTATCTTGCCTTTTGCTAATACATCCCCTATTTGGTCGAAGTATGTCCGCCTGTATGTTCGTATGTACTGAATAAATGTTAAAAAAAACTTAAATGCTACGGTTCATGTGCTTTGACTGGACTCTTGTTAACTTTTACAATTGAAGCACTGGAAAGTACAGTTCTTGAGCGAAATATAGGAAAACTGTGAAACTCTTTCTATAAGCGGAAAAAGAAAGGAAAAACTTTGAAGTATGGTAAGATGGGTTGAGTGGTTTGATGTGGTGTAGGTTTGATTCCAGGTAACGTTAATTTTCTGGTAAAAAAAAAACAGAAAATTATTTCTTGATAGTCTTGATAGACATATCGATGATGCTAGTACATATTTAGTAACATAGCTACGTGAAATGAATATACAAGGTAATACAGCATTGTTTTTATTGATATTGTAGTACGATCCTAGTAGTAAATTAATTTGAATTTTTTATAATCAATAAAATATAACAATAATCTAACCACACTTAGGTGAAGGTATCCATCAAAACATGTACGTACATTGTTCTAATTTTATGAAGATCACAAAAAATGGTTATGTATTTTTTGTAGTGATGGCCCTTGAATTTAGGGCTGATTTGTCGATAGAATCAGAACTCTTTTAGTTTCGCCATGTCCGTCCATCAGTCTGTCTGTCTGTATGTTTGTTCGCGGCTGAGCATGGAGACCGTAAGTACTAGAGAGCTGAAATTTGGCATAGATGTAAGTACATATTTATTACGTTATATCGCCTCTCAGCTAGGCCGCGGACAGACAGATGAACAGACAGACGGACGGCCATGGCAAAACTATAAGGCTTCCTTGACGGAACCATACACTGCGCGTGGCCCGACCCGCACTTGGCTGATTTTTTGTGATTGATGTCTAAGAAGACGCTGACTATGGGCCTCATAAGAAGGCTTAAGGTCACCCAACGAGCAATGGAGAGAGCTATGTTAGGAGTTTTACTACGTGATCGAATCAGGAATAAGGAGATCCACAGAAGAACCCGAGTTACTAATGTAGTTCGACGTCAAAGGGGTGGTCTATGTTGAAGACATATTAGTCCCTTGTCTGTAAAATAGATGGCGTTGCATTATGATGCTAAATCGCGTAATATAAATACTTTAGTTGGTTCTATATAAGGGCTTTGTGCTAATAAAAATGGCCTTCAGTTCTGGATTCACGAGTATTATTTCAAGTAGCTAGATATTACATGTAATAGGTAGGTCGGCGCCTGAACATGGTCCTTCGAGCCGCAAGGACGAAGCTGGGCAGAGTGGAGCAGCTGTAGCGTAGATCTTATGTAAACTGAGCTACTGCTGTACTGAGGAGAAGCAAGAACCCCTGTGGAGCCCTAGAACCCAAAAACAAATCGGAGCAATACCTACCTAGAAGCCCTAAAATCTGGCTGGAACCTGCAACATCAAGAACAATCGTATGGAGCCCTACAAAATCTAGAAACATACCAAACATCGGAGCTGAGAACTAAGGAGAATTCCTGGAGATCTAAAACAGTTAAGGATCCCGAAGCAGAGCGAAGCGTAAAGAAGAGACGAAGCCCGGGCGGGGCGCATTAAGAATCTGGAAAACTTAATCTTTGTAGCGGAGAGCTAGAAACGTCGGAGCCCTAAAAAAGTCGCGGAGAAGAATACGCAGAGCCCGGTCATAGTCGCAGTTCTGCATAAGTGGCTGCCATCCGGAGCCTCGAAGAGGAAGGAGGGACAGAAAACGCATCACACTTTTACGTCGAATTTGGGGCAGGGGGCGAAGCCCTATGGAAAATTGCATGTCAGAAAAAAAAACTGTGACAATGTCAGCGTGAGTACAGTTTTGACCGTTGAAATAAATTCAAAATAATATTTTTGGCATAGAGTTTTGACAATGGAAAAGTTTATTTGTTTGCAGGAGGATTTGTTCAGAAGTGTAGTTCAGTGTATAAAAAGGTTTAATACCGATAGGGAGAAGTTGTCATGTTCATACATAGAGGTTCGATTGGATAAGTTAAAAAGAACATGGGAACTTTTCAACAAATGTCATTGTGATTTCAAACCTTTGGATGTCAACAAATTCAGAAATTCTAGCTATGTAGAAAACACGAGATACATAGAATTTCAGGAACTATGTTGTGACTATGAGGTGGCACTGAAGGAAGCATTGGCCGAGATGCAATATAGTACTAGCGTTAGTCAAGGCCAAGCTTCAGCATTCAACTGCACTCCCCTGAATAAACGAAATGTAAACATTTACTGTCCCTGGTGCTTCGAGAATCATAAATTAGAATGTTGCGAAAGATTTGCAAGTGAGCCAGTGACAGCACGAAGTGAATTGGTCAGGGACATTGGATTATGTAGTAATTGTCTTAGTGAAAACCATAAAACACATGCCTGTACTCATGCACCTACGTGTTTATATTGTGATAGGAAACACCACATCATTTTACACGATTATCACCTCCATTGGGTTCCGAATTTTGATTATATTGCCCGTGCCTACGCTTTAGCTGGTTATTCTGGCAGGGTTGATGTTGGAGGTACATCAGCCACCTTGGGTCCAGAACTGTTGTTGCCAGTTGCTGTCTGTTTGGCCTTAGCTGAGGTAAAAGCGGGTCAGACAGGTAACAACACAAGCCTCGGGTCCTTGTTAGTTAAGGTAAGTGAAGTAGATCAAGGATCCGAGAAAAGTCACTTGCTTGAAGTGAAAAACTTACCTTCTAGGAGCAATTCCGGGTCAGGGAGTGGTCAGGGTTCGTCAGAGATGTCTAACTCATTGGGAAAACTTGAGAATCGACCACTTCAGGATCCCGGAGTTTTTGGTACTACGGTTGAGGCTCACTTGGAAGGTACGGTAACTCGTGCGAGAGGTAGAAAGGAGAGAGTTACACTCAAACAAGAGAAAAAGTTATGGAGTAGTGGGAGTATTATTTTGTGTTTTGTGGAGAAGAATTCAGTGGTCAAGCTTGAGAGTACTATGGAACGAGTCTTGGTCACGGATATCATCGTCAAAGGTGAGGATGTAGATAATAACGAACAGGTCAGTAGTTGTGGGTTAGCTCATGTAACTAAAGAGGACGAGCAGAAAGAGATTACGAATTCCCAGTCTAAAAGAAATATAGTCCGCCATGCTCGGGTAAGTGGTAGCAATTCTGCACCGAGAGAGTTGCGTACAAAGAGAGGCACAGAAGTCGATGGGAGGTGCGAGAAGGAGTACGCAGACATCAGGCATCGGGAAGCGTGCCTCAAGAAAAAGAAGGTAGGGTCAAAGCCCTGTATCTATCTTCAATCCTTGAGCTGTGGTGAGCTTGGTAGTCAGAGTTGCGAGAATTAGGTTAGTAGGGTTCAGTGTATTGGATGTGAAGCAAGCATCACATCTCAGTTTAATTGAGGAACATTGTAACAGAGGCAGCGACAGAGTTTGACTTGTGTGCGGGCATGGGTGATGGTCGAGTTCGGAGTCCCATTATAGTTATATCGTTGAATGGTTCTCTGAAATTAATTTGTCGGTAGGACTCATGTCTGTGTACTCGTGTGGTCAATTTAGAAAATATTATTTTCTGAACTGTTTAGATCTGTTATTTTTGTTTACAGCTCGAGTGTGGCTAGGTAATAAAGGACTCACTGAATTTTATGTTTTGTTTTAAGATTGTCTACTATTTATTTGCACTTTGTGTTACATGGTTTCTGTAGATTGCTTAGTTATGTGTTTCACATTGTTAGTTTTAAATGGTAGGATGGTTAAAGTTTTAGGTATTTTAAGTATTTATGTTCAGTTGGATGACCATTCTGGTCATAGGGGGGAGTATGTTGAAGACATATTAGTCCCTTGTCTGTAAAATAGATGGCGTTGCATTATGATGCTAAATCGCGTAATATAAATACTTTAGTTGGTTCTATATAAGGGCTTTGTGCTAATAAAAATGGCCTTCAGTTCTGGATTCACGAGTATTATTTCAAGTAGCTAGATATTACATGTAATAGGTAGGTCGGCGCCTGAACAGTCATAAACATAACATAACATAACATAACATAAACTCACGCCTGTATCCCAGAGGGGTAGGCAGAGACCAGGGACATGACATGGTCATGATGATGATATAGTGGAAGAGCACGATCACCCGCTCTTCCCTATAGTGGTGACCCTCGAACAATGTCAACCTTCCTTCGCTCTCGCAGCACCCCACATCAGTCTCAAAGCAAGGCCAGCATCCTCTTACTTCCTCCTTCCACTACAGTCAACGCACCGACTACTGGTACTGATGGTGATCTCCCCAACCCCTCGGCACGGTAGCCGCACAGCAACAGCGCACGTTGCCAGTGGTACAGCAGCCTTCACCGGTTCCTACCACATGCGCGGTCCCCATGGTACTGTCGCCGGTGAAGTGACTGTTAGCCGCCGAACACCCTCAACCGCTAGTCGACTCACTGACTCAGCGACTCCTGGCACTTGCAGGCTTTAAAGCACAGACTTCGATTCCTATTTGACCTAGCTATGCGTAGCTACGGTCTTGAAGGGGAGTGATGTGGCGAGCACATGTCAACTCTGCGCGCGCACTATAAACTCCAACATTCCTACATCGCGCAAGCAAAATGTTTCACATGACATATACGATAAATATAACGTTCGACAAACATCAGTTGGACCGGCCGTCCCCAGGCATACGATCTGCCTGGCGGGAAATTTCCCTTTATAGTGAAGAGCACGATCACATATATATATTTTGTTGAGTAGGTATCGAATTTTAGTGTGGCGTAGCTGTTTTTTTTTCGCGATTTCGAGGTCCACCTGATAGTAGAAGTTGTTTGTGTTGATTGATAGAAAGTACCCTGAGTCGGGCATTACCTTAGAAATCAACATGTTGCAAAAAATATATAGAAAAAATGTGTGCAAAACACTAACAAGTTTTTGGAAAATGGGCATCTTAAACCTTGTAATTATATAAAATTTGTCTAAGTAGCCAAATAAAAATATTAAACAATTTAAACAGCCTTTATGTGTAGAAAATCCTTACTAATATTATAAACGTGAAAGTTTGTATGTATGGATGGATGTTTGTTACTCTTTCACGCAAAAACGGCTGAACGGATCCGTCGGAAATTTTGCACATAGATAGATTATAGTCTGGATTAGCACATGGCTATTTTTATCTCGGAAAAATACACATCAAGATTACCACGCGAACGAAGTCGCGGGCAACAGGTAGTATTAAAATATTTTAAGCAGGACGAAGGCTATCTCCACTGCAGATTGGTGATTTCAAGCGCTGTGGTATATGACTGAGGCACTCAGGTTTCCTCACGACATTGAATGCGCTCGGTTCAACAAAATATCGACATCTATCTCGTGCTGCTACCCCGTCTCTATCACCCACGTCACGTTTGACGCAAACGTGAGACGCCTGGCACGTTGTCGGAAAATTGCGTTGCCCCAGCTTTTTTACATCATTTCGTTCCTTTACAAAAATTTGAAAGTTCTCAGATCGGTTTTTGTACGGCTTTTAGTCATGGCGCCTTTGGATCTTGTGTTATGATCCCTTTATTAATTGGATACAGTATTGTCGACACATTTTTTTTACCACATACACATTCATTTTAAGTTAAGTCAGTTATGGTCTTGCGGCCTTATTTATTTATTTATTTATTTAATTATTTATTTATTTATTTAATATTTAGGAAAACAAGTGACTAAAAAATATAATATTACAAAGCCGAGATAAAAACAGATAGTCATTAAAAGTTCCCACAGATAACTACAACGAACAATGTTACAACTAAATCGGTTATTTATTTTATTATAAAAACAACATTCCTCTAAAGCCCATCCAAAACTCTGTTTATTTAATCTGTGGCTACATCTCTTCTTTATAAAATCTCCGTTACAGACTATTTTAATCGGCGTTTTGGAAGTGGTTTAAGGAATCGAGTTTTTAAAAAGAAGACCGTTAATATTTGACAAAATATTTGTGACTGAAATATTTGTTTAGTTGTAAAGTGTGACATTATTTTTTTGTTGTTAATAAATGAAATAAGAATATTCTTTACTGTACACAAAAAAAAAAACTAACACAAAATATTTAAAGTTACAGATTTAACTTAGCAAAGAGAGGAGAGAAATATGCAGCCAAACTCAAGTAGCGGCATTTATAGGAGACATAGGAATAAACACCGTTCTTCTGTATCAAATACTAAGTATGAAGTTTAAAACATGTCCAAAATGACCATAGTTTATATTATTATTAGATAGTAAAAAGTCGAACTAACTAAAACACGGTTAAAAACTTTGTTACAAACCAGCCTTCTCTCAGGGAGAGATTACGGGCTTCGTCTCCACGCGGATTACCGCAGATTGGCGATTTCAAGCGCTGAGGTATGTGAGTAGTGCAGAAACTCAGGTTTCCTCACGGTGTTTTCCTTCACAGTTAGCGAGTGGTATTGCTACTACTTAGAATGGCTCGTAGCCCCGGCTGCCTGAGTGATCTTAAACGATCACGAAGGTTAAGCAATACTGGGCGCGTTCAGTGCATGGATGGGTCGCCGTCTATGCCTAACGCTAGTGGCATTTTTCCGAGCGGTTCCGTGCTTCGCAAGGCACGTTAAGCTGTTGGTGCCGGCTGCCGTCGATAGATGGCAGTCGTTAAGCCAAGTCAGAGGCCTTAGGGCGGCTTGACAACTTCTGACAGTAGACGAGCCACTAGTCTACAAGCCTCCACCAATCCGGACTTGGCCCCCGTGGTGGAGTATGGCCTATACCTTCCTCAGGGAAGAGACCCGTGCCCCTCGGTGGGGACATAATGGGTTGATGATGATTGCTACTACTAGAACTTCACAAATGTACATGACTTACGATGGACGATGCGACCAGGAGCTCTATTTTTGAATCACTCGTATCGCGTCGAGCGCTCGATTTCTACTGATTTTCGTTCGACATCTGAAATTCCGTATTTTTTAATCACTCGAACTGCAACGAATGGTCCTTACCACTCGTCTCGCATGGCGATCGGTAGATTAATTCTCAAAAAACGATTTCGACATTTCGTTAGAACACAAACCAAAATGACAGTAGTAGTGTTTTGTTTGTATCAAAAGACAAAGATTTTTTATTTAAACAGCCAATAAAACAGTGTTTTACGTTCCGTTTCTGTTACGGTAGTTTCCGGTTTTTTTAATTTCTGCGTGGACTGGATAAAATACAATACTTCAAATTGTACTGGCAACACTTCAGGCGAACGATTCAAAAATACGGAAAAACGACATCATGCGATTTAGAAGACGAGTGTGACTTAAGTCGCATTCGACGATACAATTTCATACGAGTGATTCAAAAATAGGTCTCCAGGGCGGCAGGGGGCCGGTGGATGCGAATGGCGAGAGACGGAGAAAGATGGCGCGATGGGGAAAAGGCCTATACCCAGCAGTGAGCAGAGGTGGGCTGATGATGTTGAAACAATATCAGGCCAAACGGGGGCCTGTTTCATAGAGCTACAATTCATGGTTTTCGATCAACCCGCAGATTAATAAGTAGGAATTGTAGTTTTATAAAACGCGGCCCAGGCCGTACTCGTCCACTGCTGATCATAGGGATCCTCCGAGGCCCCACTTATTGCCATCCTCGGCCATCCTTATCCGAGCGGGGGGGATGCCAGAGGGAAAAGCAGCCTAAACGAAATTGAATAATTAATTGGTAACTAATTAAACCACCGTTAAACAATTCCGTGTGGCGCCGGATTAAGAATAGCGTCACTCCATTTCCTTCCGTGGATGTCGTAGAAGGCGACTAAGGAAAAAAATACCAGGAGACGGGCAGCAGCGTCTTCCTGAGGCTCCAACCGCATACTGCGATCGCCAACCCGCCTGCCAAGCGTGGCGATTATGGCAAAACCCCTCATGATTATGAAAACCATGAGGGAGGCCTATGTCCTGCAGTGGGCGTCAAATGGCTGATGATGATGATGAATTAAACCACTCCATACCACTTGCTAACAGAGAAGGAAAATATTGTGAGGAAACCCGAGTTTCGGAGGTGTTCACATATACTCTTTCTCTGACAGATGGTCTGTGCCCTGCAGTGGGAGGTATACAGGCTGCATATAAAAAGTAAGTAAACGGTTTTTGTTTGCTTCTAAGGTACTATATTCTTCAATTACGTTCTTCTATATTTTTCATGTAATATGACGTAAGTCATACGTTATTTTCAAATAAGTAGGTACAAAGATTCATGACTCGTGGTCCCACTGTCTTTGTTCCACTATTGCTCGTGGTCCCACTAATCCTGAAAACATTGACTCGTGGTCCCACTGCTAGGTGGGACCACCAGTCGTAGCTATAGAATAGAGTATGGCTCGTGGTCCCAGTTGTGTGGAACTTTTGCGATAGTAACCGTACTAATTATGTGCACACATTTGATTTTTCAGTACAGTGGACAGCACGTTGAACTCTAAAGATAAATAAAATATTTTTTCATTTTGAAACTAAAAAGTACATAAAAAATTACAATAATCGTTTTGTGCTAACTCTAGTGTACAATAATCTCGTCGTTGCATCCTATCTCCTAAACAAGGCGAATACCTGATATAGATTAGATTAATACTCTTTACATTATAAAACGCGGTTCAACAAATGTGAACAAAGAAGGTTATACATTTATTGAATTCATCATCATCATTCAGCCACAAGAAGTCCACTGCTGGATATAGGCCTCCTCCATGGATTCCCAAAAAGACCGGTTGGAAGCGGCTTGCATCCAGCGCCTTCCTGCCACTTGGATGAGGTCATCTGTCCATCCTGTGGCTGGTCGTCCTACGCTGCGCTTGCCGATATGTGCATTCGAGAACTTTTCGGCCCCATCGGCCATCAGTTCTGCGTGCTTTGTGCCCCGCCCACTGCCACTTCAATACTAATCAGCTGGGCTATGTCGACGACTTTCGTTCGTTTATGTTTTGATCTAGCCTTTTCCACAGCTTGTTGCATGACCTTGAGGCCCATAGTGAGAGACCACGTTTCAGTGCCATAATTCATCACTGGTAACACACACTGGTTGTATAATTCTGTCTTGAGCGATTGAGTTATATTAGACGGAAAGACTTTTCTAAGTTTCCCGAATACCGGTACCCAGTCTAGTTTATTGAATTACAGCCAAAAAAATATCGGTCATACCAAGATGTCTGGAATTAAACTCAGTTCAATGTATGCGTCTTAGGTCTAAGCAATAGTAAGCATTTAATTTAAACTCTGTAAATTAAGAACCGAATTTGACTAAGTTTGGAGTGTTTTTGTTGATTTTTTCTCCAAAATGTTTGAGATTTTAAAATTGCACCTAGTTTAACCTGTAACGTTCGTTAAGTCGCAACGTTCTTTCTAGTTTTAAAGTTTTTCCTGTCGACTGTACACTGTCAGCATTTTCAGCTTTGCATCGGCAACCTGAATGAGACATTATGACTGCGTTAGAAATGGTACAAAGTCCAAAAGGTAAACCAGCTATCGCATGAAAATAAAAAAAACCGGCAACCGACTCGCGCACGTAGGGTTCCGTATCTCTATACAACATTTGAATATTTCAAGCGTCTACCTGTTGCCACTATAATCGAGCAAAAAACGGCAAAAATATCACGTTTGCTATGTGGGAGCCCCCCTTAAATATTAATTTTATTCTGTTTTTAGTATTTGTTGTTATAGCGGCAACAGAAATGCAACATCTGTAAAAATTTCAACTGTCTAACTATCACGGTTCACGAGATACAGCCTGGTGACAGACGGACGGACGGACAGCGGAGTCTTAGTAATAGGGTTCCTTACCCTTTGGGTACGGAACTCTAAAAATGGCAGACTAACTATCCTAAAAATCACTATGAACAAGATTGAGAGATTGTGCAGACACTTTTTGAAAATTTGATCTGTAAAAAAGACGTGATTTTTTTCCTTAGTGTTACTCCCTGGAGCCCCTTAAGTAAAATGTGTATTACTCGTATATCACTTTGTGTACCATTACTCGATTATCATTATAATATCTACATTGTTTTAGAATTGCTGCAGTTAGATCTTAATTTTGCTTATACCTACTAGTACAAACTCTTTACGAAGAGTAACAATGTTTTGCCATTACTACCAGAAATAGAATAGAGTTCTCTATAGTTCTAGTTTGACTGAATATTTTCGCATTTAGCCTCATAGTTGGGCCATTGTACGTAGCAAGTGCTGAGGTATGTAAATACCTCAGAAACTAGGGTTTCCTCACGATGTTTTCCTTTACAGTTAGCGATTAGTACTGCTACTATATCTTCACAAATGTACGTAGCTTATAAGGCAAAGTCATTGGTACATGCCGGGATTCGAACCCACAATCTCCCGAATGAGAAGCCGGCGTTCTAACGCTCCGCTACCGCCACGTTTTTTAAGTTAGAATAGAGTAATACCCTACAATTTTTCCATAAGCAGTGGTATGAACCTTCTGTAACATGAAAATGTGTTTGATTTACGCAATTGAATGCTTGGTGTGTTGAAATTTTACATAATGATGCTGGCAATGTATTTTAGGTAATTAGATTATATATTTGTGTTGTTGTGAAAGAATTTATTAAAAACCTATTTAGAGGCTAAAAATTCCACCCATGCCGGGACTTGAACCCGTGACCTCTGGCTAACCGTGCCAGCGCCCTCCCAACTGAGCTAATAGGTAAGTGCAGGCATCGGTGAAATTTCGAACCTCTTCGCTTATTATATATTTATATTGAAGTCTAATTTATAGTCGGTGCCCAGTTTCGTGACCAGCACATATATTTTGGGCACCGACTCCAAATTATACTTCTACAATGCCTACATGTGTACATACCTCTAATTATTTTAATTATTTCTAAATTTTTAGTGCTGTAGTGTTTCGAAGTCGGTTTTTATTTTTCACTATTTTTTTTTATTCACTATTATTGGAGTACGGGTTTTAAAAAATCACACACAACGCAGGCGCACCGAGTGCCAGCATGGTAATCAGACGTGGTACCGCTAGACCAACGAGGCAGTCAAAGTCACTATAAATTAACAGTCTTTTTTTAAAAAAAAACGATATCACTAAAACACCATCCGTACTTACGGATTGGTGGGTTATCGCTTCTTATTGCGCGTTAATTTTACGATGACGCAAGGCATCTAGTGTAACAACCCTTATAGGCCTTTTTATATTGTACTTACATAACTTATAAACTAAAATAGAACGATCGGCCGCTAACAGATAAAGCAAAATTAGGTTTCCGAGAGCGGCTTAAGGGCGCTTATACACGGGTGGCACGTTGCGAGCGACAGTGCCAAGTGCAGCCGTCGATACTGGTCGAGTGCACGGCTGCAGTTGCCACCCGTGTATACATAAGCAGCCTATATAGGTCCCACCGTAGGGCATAGGCCTTCTCTCAGGGAGAGAGTATGGGCTTAATAACCACGCGTGCTCACCGCGGATTGGCTCAGTATGTGAATAGCTCAGGCGCTCAGGTTTCCTCACGATGTTTTCCTTCACAGTTAGCGAGTGGTATTGCTGCTATATCTTCACAAATGTACATAACTTAGAAAACAAAGTCATAAGTAGGTACATGCCCGCACTGGGAATCGAACCTTGGTATCTCGCTTCCGAGATCAATGTTCTACCCGCTAGGCTACCACCGGCCGTGTATAAGCGCCCTTAATAGTTTTCACTGGGGGACGCCGCACATCGCACATTTGTACAAATGGCCTCAGTCTGGGTGTATTGCCATATTTGTTATGTCCATGCCTGGTTACCATAGCACAGGGTATCCTAGCTGGTGACCAGGACAAGTGATAGCGTTATTTATTTATTTATTTAGATTTGTAACTTACAGCTAATGCCAAATCGCTACAAACTTATCAACGCACAACGCTGAGTCAGCTGCCTTTTGTGGCAATGTAGATACACCACAGGCTACATCTATAGTCCTGTTTTATTTATTCGTTTTGTCTGTTGTGTATTTAGTTTTCCTTCTGTGTTGTGCATATTATGTTACTTATGTGCTTATTTTGTTTCTGTGATGTATCTTGTTGGTATAATAAATGTCTTTCTTCTTCTTCTTCTTCTTCTTCTAAATAAAAGTTGAACATCGCAATAAACAATATAAATAACATTGCATTAATCCTTATACTAAACTACTAAAAACAAAAACAGAATCATCCTTCTTCAAGCATTCCCTTGCATACTTCAATCATTCTCCCAATTCCTGTGGTAAACATATCACACTGCGGCGCCGCACTGAGCAGGGAGTTGAGTAGTGCGAGAGCGCGCGGCACGGGCGCCTGCTGCTGGCCCGCCGTGCGCGCCGCCGGCTCGTGCAGCAGGCGCGGCGCGCGCAACCGTCCGCTCGCCTCCGGCACCCACAGTTGCACTACCTCGCCCACTAGACTAACACAGGCAATTCTATTGTGCACTATGCCCAACACAAACTTTATTAGGCTTAAAGATCTTCTTATTTCAAGAGAGTCGTATTCTAGTTGCCCCTGCAAGAAACGGGTAGGGTATAAAAAGGGTAATGCCCATATTGTTTCTTGTAGAGGTTTCTTAAGAACTTTTTTTGTATTTTTTCAATTAACAATATATATTTCTTTTCGTGCGGGCTACAAACCATCGAATTAGTTTCCAGTATACTCCGAACTAGAGCTGCGTATAGACCTATAGGTTATTGTTATTATAAGAAAAATGTAAATTACTTACATACTTATTTTAGCAAAAAAACATGAAACGCGGCCCGTATGTCAATTTTACAAAGCGGTAATCAAAACTCGCATGGCACGGTTTGCATATCAGATGCCCTTTGTGGCAACTTTTACACACCACAGGATGCACTCTGATGCTTTGACTTTGCCTTGTTAATTATTTTGTATTTATGTAACTTCAAGTGCGCAAAACGAACCATTTTTGTCCGAGACTTTGAGCATTTTTATCTGATAGCAATGTCAAGGATAAAATGGTTCGTTATAAGTTATAAACTCTGCTTTTCACTTCGATAGCGAGGAAATAAAACAGTAGCAAAATTTAACAAATTGAAGAAATTAATTAATTTAAACTAGATTTAAATTAAAGCAACCTTCCAATAACTCTAAAAAAAGGTAATGGATAGCACCATACTACCAGCTTTACTATACGGATGCCAATGCTGGTCCATCACAAAACATATAATTAGGAAAATAACAACCTTTCAAAGGGCCACTGAACGATCTATGCTCGGTGTTAAACTAAAAGATAGATTAAAAAGTGCCGACATTAGAAATCTTACAAAAATCACAGACGCAACGGATATGCTTTGCAAACTGAAATGGAAATGGGCCGGACACATTGCCAGAACAAGTGATAACCGATGGAGCGAACGTATCCTTCACTGGTATCCCAGAGGCGAGCACAGACCGCCAGGAAGACCGAAAAAACGTTGGTGTGATGACATCATGGCTGTGGCTGGCAACACCTGCACGAGACTGGCACAAGACCGCAAAAAATGGCATGATATGGAGGAGGCCTTCACCCAACACTGGGTACCCTAATGAGCAATAATTCTTTTGTGACAATTGGAATGTTAAATATTATCAATTTAATTCATTTGTGTTATATTTATTTAAATTTTATTATTTTTACACTATTTACATTGAATTTGATTTGCTTTTATTTTAATTTAATTTTGTTACCGATTGTCATTTGTTTCACTAGCATGCTATATGGAAATGGAATTGTAATTAGGAAATAAAGGCTATTATTATTATTATTATTATTATTATTATTATTATTATAGATTTAAATTGATTTAGCTGTTGCCCGCCGCTTTTTTTTTAATCTTATGACATTGTTATTGGCTTGGGCTGCAGACCTATACAGCCTACTATTAAATTAATTTTGTAATAATAATTTTCTTAAATTAATTAAATAACCTACTGTACTTGTCTATATCGATTTTGTGCAGCCTATATCCTGCACAAGTAAGCACTTTCAGAGCATGAGAAGTGAAAATGTTTTTTTTTTCTTTCGTTTAATAAGTCTTTATGTCTTTCTTTCTTACAATAAATGATTTTCCTTTCTTACTTTCAGTTTGGGACCGTAGTTTCTAACTTCTAACCAGCCGGTCTACCGACTGCTCTACATAATGAGGGCTACTCCTTGAATAGACTCAACCTATCGCACATAATCTCTACGTTATCTGTAACTAGAATTCCGTACGTTCGTGCGACTATCTGCTGGTTCACAGTAACTTATCTATTGAGGGGTGTACAGAGGCACGTAACTTTTTATTGAAATAGGTCATTACGTCGGAGATAACACGCACACTGCGCGTGTGTCTAGAGTGTTCGATTATAAGTTATCTAATCCGAGTAATCTTGGTAACTTGTGTTTGTCGTGTCCTCTCCAATGACATCAGAATATTTTTTTAAACAAGTTCTCTGTCAGAATTTTTAATGACTCGTGATACTCAGTGCTCAGCACTAAATCAGTGCTGTGGGTAACAAGCCTGCAGCAATTACTGAGCCTGAGGCCATTTTATCGCCGCATGGATATATATAGCTCGTGTCCCCTAATTGTTGTTCTGCCGTGTTTATTATATTTTTTTTATATTTTATTTTTTCTTTCTGTTTTACGTCTTGTATATGTCTATGTGGCGTTAAATAAATGTATTTCTTCTCTTCTTCTTCTTCTTCCTCTTCTTCTTCAATTGGTTCCATTTTAATGAAGACTTTCATCAGATATTTCCATTATCCTTTAGTAATAAATAGTTTTGTTTTCAACCGACTTCAAACAAAGAGGAGGTTCTCAGTGCTATGGTAATTTATAGTCAGTGCTCAGTTTCATGGCCAGCATATATATTTTGGGCACCGACTTCAAATTATACTTCTACAATACCTACTTGTATACGTACTTCTAATTTAATGGCATTCTTATAAATTATTTCTAACCTTTTAGTGCTATAGTGTTTTTAACATAGTTTGTATTTTTATAAAAAAAAAAAAATTTTTGTTTGTTATGTAGGATAATCTCAATGTGGTGACAAATAAATGTATGACTTCTTCTCGTGTTATGTGGAAGTACGGAAACATAACATAACATAAACTCACGCCTGTATCCCAGAGGGGTAGGCAGAGACCAGGGACTGCCACTTGCTACGATCCTGACAGATCACTTTCGCTTCCTCAATACGGAAACCAGTGCATATTGGGCGAAAGTGACCATAGGTTTGCGATTACGGCACGGGCGTGTTCTATCTATAGGGCGACTGTTATCTATTATGTCGCGCACGAGACGCGCGGCACGTTTACGGGCGCGTGCCGCATGCTTAGGGTTTTACCCTTTCCTCGTTTGGCTATGGGAACTTGACCCACTTTTTAAGGGTTCCGTGCCCAAAGGGTAAGGGGTAAATATATTACTAAGAGTCCACTGTCCGTCTGTCTGGCACTATGCTGTGTCTCATGAACCGTTATAGCGAGACAATTGTCATTTTCACAGATGATGTATTTCTATTGCAGCTATAAAAAAAAAAATTAAGTGGGGCTTCCATACGAAAAACGTGATTTTTTGCGGTGTTTTGCTCGATATTAATAACGGCAACTGGTAGGCGCTTCTTATATTCACAGAATATTTAGTCCTATATTCATTTTTAAATAATTGAATCAACGAGGAAGAGTTGAGGAAGCGAAAGTGATCTGTCAGGATCGTAGCATATGGCAGTCCCTGGTCTCTGCCTACCCCTCTGGGATACAGGCGTGATTTTATGTTATGTTATGTAAATATTTAAGGGGGCTCCCATACAACAATCGTGATTTTTTTGCCGTTTTTTGCTCGATATTAATAACGGCCTATATACGTCCCTCTGCAGGGCACAGGCCTTCTCTCAGAGACAGTACGGGCTTAATTACGAGCGTACCCACCGCCGATTGGCAATTTCAAGAAGAGTATATAAACACATTAGGCACTCAGGAAGTCATGGGTTCGAACCCTGGCGCATGTACCAATGATTTTGTTTTCTAAGTTACATACATTTTGTGGATTTGTAGTAGCAATACCACTCTCTAACGGTGACTCTCGTTTACCCTTGAAAAATATAAGGCTGCTGTCACGTTAGGGTCCCATTTCTTAGTTCTACAATTCAGGGTTTTTGACGTGAGACGTCTTTCAGTTCGGTAGTAGGGGGACTTGCTAAAACCGCATGCATGTGTCATGTGTCTCAAGAAACTTTCAAACAGCAGGTTATAGAAACTTTAAAGGGTAAAACTTGAAGTGTAGTCTTTCTCTTCATTCACACACACACACACACACACACACACACACACACACACACACACACACACACACACACACACACACACACACACACACACACACACACACACACACACACACACACACACACACACACACACACACACCACACACACACACACACACACACGCGCGCCAAACTTTGCAAGATTTACGTTAGTTTTGCTTTATTTTGTTTATGCTTGGCTGTATAATTTCTAACTGTGCTTTGTAAATAAGATAAGTTTAAAAAATACTAGTCCGTAATTGGCCTATGTTTGGTCTACATTAATTGCCTATCTTTTGTAACTTTGTGCTGTGGACTTCGTAAAATTAATAACATAAAAAAAAACGAAAACATGTCGCCTCGGCGACGACTGTAA
Source organism: Yponomeuta malinellus (assembly GCA_947308005.1). Classification (NCBI taxonomy): domain Eukaryota; kingdom Metazoa; phylum Arthropoda; class Insecta; order Lepidoptera; family Yponomeutidae; genus Yponomeuta; species Yponomeuta malinellus. Next base: position 9,005,733 of record OX371019.1, read on the forward strand.
CTCTGTAACTACGTGTCGTGTGCAATTCATCATATATTTCGTTGAGTAGAGAAAAGTAGCCATTGCTCGGATCCTCTTGATTCGGCCCGCTAGATGGCGCCAGTTCCGCGTAACACACTGCGCAGTTGAGCTCAATATTAACGCTTAGGTACTTATTATAGACATTAAAAAACCAACGGCTGTGTAAGCCGACACAGCCCCACCCGCTTTTTTAATTGAATTTCTTTAGCAATTTTTTTCGACATATTTAGGTTCATTATGCCAAATACTATGGGCGGGGCACATAGCACGCAGCACTGATGGCCGATGGGGCCGAAAAGTTCTCGAATGGAGACCACATATCGGCAAGCGCAGCGTAGGACGACCAGCCACAAGATGGACAGATGACCTCATCCAAGTGGCAGGAAGGCGCTGGATGCAGGCCGCTTCCAACCGGTCTTTTTGGAAATCCATGGAGGAGGCCTATGTCCAGCAGTGGACTTCTTGTGGCTGAATGATGATGGTGATGATGCCAAGTACTAGGAAATAAACACTTTTTTAATACTTTTGATGTGAGTTAACTAGCGATTGTTGTAGTACATTTTAAGTCAAAAGTCAACTCTTTCTGTCTAAGGGCAACCCCAAGGTCCAAAGGAGAACTGACTTTCTCGTTACGTATTACACATTGCTGTTACGGATTGCCGCTTCTCGTTTCCAATCACATGCCACCACAAGGTCACGGTGACCTTCGGCATTCCAGGATCCGTAATTCTCATTTACTAAACTCGATGTTTGTGTTTACTTTGCTAATTGCTATAGTTTTCCTAGACTGAAGTACCAGTCTAGGAAAACTACACTCGAGAGCAATGAAAAAGGGTCACTGAAGTAATCCTTGATGTGTCAGCAATAAAGAATTATAACTTTAAAAAATTAAAAAAACCGAATTGACACTCGCCCAGCGACAATACCTCTGAATAGTATAATAAAAAATTGGTTTCATTCAGTTCAAAACTCTTAGCGGAAGTCTGATTTACAAGTGACTGATTTTTATTACCCGTTGTTATATTATAATGACTGTATTATGGTCACACTAAGTTTGTCATTTGTATGTAATACTGTTTTTGAGGAAGAGCGAAAACATAAAGAAAAACATACAAAAACGTTTCTTGTGTGAGACCCTACATATTCATATATTTTTTGTTGTTTATTGGTGAATCCGTCACAATAACACAACAAATTTTGTGAAAAAATCTACGTGTTGCAGATTACAGTTCTAGAGAAAAGGTCAGACAAATGGACAGACTATAAGGAGCCCTATAAATGGCAACCTTAATGTAAAGAGCCTTGAAAACTATTTATGATGGCAGGACTATTTATGTTATTATTATCAATGTGTGATAATAAGTGGTCTTTTTATTCCGAAATAAGAGGTTTGTTTTTATTATTTCGCCATTAGGCTTTTTATTTTGTGGTGACCACATGTCAACTCTGCGCGCGCGCCATAAACTCCGACATTCCTGCATCGCGAAAGAAAAATGTTTCACATGACATACCATAAATATAACGTCCGACTAAGCAGGCACACGATCTGCCTGGCGGGAAATCTCCCTTTATAGTGGAGGAGCACGATCACCCACTCTTCCCTATAATTTTATCATTCTTCAGAATGAACGGTTTTGTCAGTGACACTTACTAATTGGCTCACGAGTGTAGGTTAAACTTTTGGCTAGCTACGCTGTTAGGCTTAGAAAACTCCAATTGTTACTCTTGCTGTCCTATCATAAATTGCCACCCTGTAGATATAGTCTGTGAATGAAAGGCGTAACGAACAGAACAACTAGTAAAATGAATTACATATTAGTTTCTTGTCTACTCATTTCTACGGCAGGAATTTTTTTCGTCTCGCTGCAAGGCAAAAGCCTTCTCTCAGAGAGAGAGGGTTCGGGCTTAATTACCACTCGTGACCACCGCGGATTTGCAATTTCAAGCGCTGAGGTTTGTGAAAAAATCAAGAATAAAGATTGTTTATTTGTCAAATTTGAGTTAAAAGGTTGTTTTATTAAAATAAATACGTTCTGTGCATATTTATCCATCGGGCCTTACAAAATATTTTTGAGTGAGCACCAAACTATGGATTCATAAGTTTATTTGTTTTAGGATGTTTAATTAGTTATTTCAATAACGATTATGTTTTGCTATTTTTAAATGATAATTCAAATCAATTCAAATCAATTCTGTTCAATTCAATTGAAGTCCATGCCATTCAATTCAATTTAGTTCAATTGAACTGAAGTCCTGTCAATTCTACTTAGTTCAATTGATTTGAATTCAATTCAGTTTAGCTCAATGCAATCCAATTCAATTCAAGTTTTTTATTTCGGAACGCGTTCATGGTGTTTGTGAGCTGTTCTATGGAATTGATTGTGATGTGAATTATTATTAATGTGTGTTTGTTTGTATTGTTTTTTGGCGACCGCTGAAAATCAGCGTCATGGTCTTCACCGATCATGGCAAAATGCTGAGCGGCGGCCATTTTGGGTGCCATTTTATACTTTTTTAAGGTACTAAGTAAGCGAAATTATGTATAACGTAATTCACACGCTAAACCATAACTGTTTTTAGTTTGATTGTGTTGGTCCCAAATAAACGTTTTCTATTCTATTCTATTCTATTCAAATAAAATAAAAGGAAAATGAAAGGAAAAATCGCTTTACCTACTAAGTATTTTTACCTTAATTTATATAGGTGCCTATTACACTAACTAAATAATAGTGATGAATGTAGTTAACAAAACGCTACCACTAACAGTACACCACCCCTGAAAAGCCTTTTATGCCAAATCCGCGCTTATATCGTATACATTAAGAGTTACTGGGGCAGCTGAAACTATCGCTGGCCATACCTACACATTGGCTCGCACGTGACGGCACACGTGGGTTGGTGAAAACAATAATCGGCTTTGTGGAAAAGCGAGTTTTACGAAGGGCACTTTCATTAAGGCTGTTGTAGATTGTAGTTGTATTAAGAATAAATTACCAAAGTTGGAATTGGAAAAGATGTTTGGTTTACTTATTACGATCCATCTATCACAGTATATTTATGTAGTTTTATGTATGTCATATTAATTCCAGCAGGCTTATACTTATGTTTATGTAATAGTCTATTTTATTTTATTATATTAAACTCGTACAAACTATCGTATCAATATAATATCTATAATAATATTTTAATAATATTGTATGTAGGTTTATTTTATTATTTGAAATAAACGACTTGAGCCATATTATAGTTTGCTGTATGCATGTTTAAAATTTATTTTATTACTGTACAAACACTATGTTGTGATATATTTAAGTTCACCCTGAATGGACCACTGTGCCCCAAGATACAATTTAATTTAGTTTGGGGCTCAGAGTTACCTACTTTATGTTGTTACTTTTTGTTCAGCTCATTAAACATTTTGTTTTGTTTGTTTTGTTGTTTGTTTTTGTTGTTAAAAAAATCAATATAAAAAAAAATCAAATTTTTTTATTCAAAGTAGCACAGAAACTGCGACTTAATGAACGTTACAAGTTAAACTGCGACTTAATGAACGTTACAAGTTACATCGGACATGCTGTCTCCCTCGCAGAATATCACATTTTTAAGTTCTAATTCGACCACGTTCGCGTTTGGTTAGAATATAAAGTGCCCTTGCCCCTTCATCAAGGCCACGGTCTATCTTCGTCCTAAATTTCATCCCCAAATTTACTATCCTATTATCACCTCACCACGCCGTCTTCCGTTGGCGCAGCTCATCGCCCTCTCAAACTCATTACAGCATAGGTAGTACAAGTGTAGGTCACGCGTTTTCTGGCGCTAAAACCTCATTTGACCATAGATAAACAGGAAAATTGCGTTTTCAACATTTAAAACGCGCGACTCGCGTCGACTGACTACCCCATCTTCTTATCGTGCCGGTGACCAAAGCATTTCATTGTCCCAGAACTCGGCCACGCGCACTCCAGAGTCTTCAGTGGCCTCCAGTAAGTCTTCCCGAGTGCATTTGGACTTTCTTTCCTCCACACAATCATCAACCGTAATATCATAAATAAGCAGCCTATATACGTCCCACTGTAGTTCACAGGCCTTCTCTCAGAGAGAGAGTATGGTGATTAAGCAATCACCACGCAAGCCCACCGCAGATTGGCGATTTCAAACGCTGAGGTATGTAAATAGCTCAGACACTCAGGTTTCCTCACGATACAATAGCCCCAGAAAATCCGTCAGCAAAATATTACAAGCCTCGGCCTAGAGCAAATATAGGCTCGCATTCTCCCATTAATAGAATTCGTCAGAGTGATCTCGAAACAGACATTTTTTCACATTCACTGAGCATATTTAAGTGTAAACTTATTAAGGGCCGATTCGACCAAACTATTTATGCCTGGTATAAGTGGTAATCTTGGAATAAGTCGAGAAATACTCTGGAGTAAATCTATATCACGTTCTACCAACTACTAATCCCGGGATAATTCGCTAAAATGCAATAAATTATACCGAGATTAAAATTGAGGGAGTAAATTTGTTATGAGATTAGTTACTTCTGGTATAAAGCTTAGTTGGTTACAAAAGTTACGAGTTACAAAAGTTAAATATTTTTCTTGCATGTATCTGGTTTTTATAAATAATGGTTCCTAGTTTAAGCAAAGGCTGTGGAAATATACTGGAAATAATGGAAATACACATCAGAACTTTCCGTATTGTGCCGTTCCCAGATGTAATTTATAATGTATATTTTACTAATGCACCGAATAAATAAAATAAAATAAATAAAAATAGAAACAAATCTCTTTACTAAGAACTACGTATATAGGAATACAGAAATGTATTAAAAATATCCGTAATTATCCATCAAACCCTCAAATCACATTTATCAAAAGTGTACTAATTTTACTATAATCACAAATAATTTTAGATTGTGCCCTTAAAAGTGCCCTTCACAAAACTTACTTCTCCACAAAGCCAGCATGCCCGACGTAACAACAGCCTTAAGGCTGCAGTTACGTCTGACATCCGTCTCCCTCGCACATTCTACCGTAATGGTGAGTCTACACAATCGTCGATGATCGGCGATTACACGCGAGTACGATCGTGTAGAGGGCATAATCACTTGTAGTCGCCGATCATCGTCTATGATCCCCAGCGATCCGCGAGTTGTCGGTTTTTCTGGGACGCCGATCATTCATTCACCGGTGGACAGTGGAGCATTACACACGTGTGTTGGATTTTTCAATGTGTCTCTTAGTTCGTCTGTGCGATAAAGAGTCATACATTTCCATGTATCTACAGATGTTTAAATTAAATAAATAGCGGTGGCTGCTACAGTTTCGATGTCCATATTGGCCAGACGACGATTAACGACTGTGGTTGTGCCGATCATGTGGACGGCTGCACGATGATGGTGGCGATCATCTCCCATTCCGTGATCGCCCATCATGGCCGATACTGGAGAGTAGCCATAAAACAATGAGTACACGTTTGACAAATTCTGCGGCGGTCCTAGAAAGTAATAATCCGGATATTAAATTTGTTCACACACCTCTGAAATTATTATTTCCTGTGTTTGTACATCTACTACTTTTTCCAATGTATTAGTCCGATCCATTCAAAGAAAGAAAGAAAGACAAATTTGTATTTGTATCTTGTTTTTGTAAAAGAAAGAAAAGGCATAACAAGTAACAAAAATATAAAGGAAAAACAAGTCCGTAATACAAGATAGGACAAGGCAAAGTCAGAGCGACAGAGCGCATCCTGTGGTGTGTCAAAGTTGAACTGCTCCGATCTACTATCAAAGATATGTTTCCGAGTACCTGTCCGTCCTCAAAGAAGCATGCGCGTTTTTTCGCTAGGCATTACAAGAACCAATGCCGGTAAGAGAGCTCCATTGTACCGAATGTGTGATACCTACAATATTTCGTTTACAGAAGTCGACTTATTTTACTTTTCCAAGTACCGTTGTAAACAAATGTTTATTTCTATTTTGAGAAATTTGTGATACTTGCATAGTCCTTGATGTAACATCAATGATTGTTTGTGTATGTGTCTCTTTCTAAAATAGTTAGTTGCTTTAGTGTTTGTGCATTTTGATCTTAGAACTTAATCTAAAGTCCTGTATTGCGCCTCTTACTTATTTATTATATTAAGTATTACCTATCTGTGGGAAATGCTGAGGAATTGGCAAAATGTATTATATTGACTCTAATATTTTTTTATACTATAAGTTTGTCAATTCTGTTTTTTCTCCTTAAATAAATAAATAAATAAATAAAAGGGCATCTGACTCAGCATTGTGCGAATGGAATGTCCTTTTCTCTGTGGAATTTCCTTATTTATGTAAAATAAAGTGTTCTTTTTCTATGTAATAAGTCGGTCATTACCATTGCGAAATAATTACATTTAAAATCTATTTTCTGTACCCCCGATACAAGTCTGCTTAGTGTGGGGCCACAGAAAAACTAATGGTGTAATTGGAAATACTCCAATTTATTGTAATTGTAGTAATCCAATTATTGTAATAATAAGCTGTGTAAATCTATTATATTGCTGACGTAATATTTTTTGTACTTTTTGCTTCGGATATTTGAGACAAACAGTTCAGTATAATAGTGCAGCCTATGTAAGCCCCACTGTACGGCACACGCCTTCTCTCAGAGAGAGAGGGCTTAATCACCACGCGTGCCCACCGCGGATTAGCAATTCCAAGCTCTGAGCTATGTGAACACCTCAGATACTCGTTTCCTCACGATATTTTCCTTCACCGTACAAAATTTAACAAAGAAAAACACACATTCTCCGGATCAAAAGAATTATAATGTTAACATTTGGGTTAAATAAAATGTTTTTTTCCCAATTCATTCCCGGAGAGGTGGCGTCCCTAATCAAATAACAAATGACTTCATAACACTAATGGACTTTATTCCTACAAGCACCTATCTTCATCAGATAGGGCATGTTATTCAAATTCCGCGCTAATACGAATTACAATAAGAGCTAGAAGCCATACGTTGCTGCGTCATTATGCAACTTATTATGATATTGACACTCTAGGCACCTTGCTTGACATTGCCGTTACATTGAATGTTATGTACTCTGCACTGCAGTTTGCTTTTATTCTGAACTCTGTGTCAGCGTTACGTAATTTTGTAGTAGGTACAGTTGACAGTGCGAATTTACGTGTACTCCGTTATGTTACGGACGATTTTACACGTAAATGTAGAGTTGCCCCCATATTACGCGCACCGAAACTTGAACGATTCCTATATCCTTACAAACTCCAGTAAGAATTTTGTTAGATCAGCCCCTCTACTCTAGACGCTAATTTGACCCACTTGCGTAACAGTTGAGTGCACTTATTTATTAATATAGGCAAGTTTCCGTTGCGCTCTGATGTTTGTGTGTTTGTTACGCTTTAATGCACAAAATAAAAAATAAAACTTAAATAACAGGTAAGTTTAAATGTACAAAGGCGGACTTATTTCAAAAGAAATTTCTTCCAGCTAGCCTAAGAGAGGTTCTGAACAGAGAGCGGGAAATAAAGCTCATTAATGAGAGAAAAAAAATTAAGAAGAAGAAGAAGAAGAAAGACATTTATTATACCAACAAGATACATCACAGAAACAGAATAAGCAGGTAAGTAACATAATAGATGTAGCCTGTGGTGTATCTACGTCGCCACAAAGGGCAGCTGACTATTACTAAAAATCACCTATTTATTCTATCACTTACTTTAATTTTACTTTTACTCACTACAGAAATTTATTTATGGTACCAATAGGTATAAATATATATATACTTGCTAATGTACACACACGTTGTACATATACTACTTACATAGTTCCATTAAGTTTAATTATATTTCTTACAACTAAAACTAGTTTGTTTTGGTATCATAGACTACAAGGAATTGATCGTCTTGGAGTTGCAGCCACCAAAGCATTTTGGACACATCCACAGACTAATGAATGAATCTGCGAATGCATTAAAAGTAAATGCAGCTAGAACCTTTTATAAATCATAGAAAAGTTAAACGCTCATTAAAATTATACACACCTATTACTCAAAGAGCTTCTGTAACTAGTTTTACTTCCTATTTTATAATAAGACTAATAGTAGTCTAGAAATTATTCCATTGCGCAATTTATCCCCGAGTTGCGGCGTCATACATAGTATCTTCCCACTACGTGATAGGGATACACTCTGTTCCAAATTCAAGTACGTTTAGATGCTTTTAAACCAATAATTATTGTGAATTGCGATTAAATTCTGTTAATGAGTAAGGATTGTTGTAACTTTGTTACGCAGTGTGGGACAACTACAATACTATTGTAGTATCATTGACAATGGTGATTTTAAAATTAGAACATGATGTAAGCCTCGAGTAACTGAAAACACGATTCCTCTGAATCACTCCGAAGAGTAAATTTATTTAATCTGTGGTTAAGACTTTTCCTTGTAAAATCTCCACCACAGACTATTTTAATCGGCACGGTTACGACTTTTCCTTGTAAAATCTCCACCGCAGACTATTTTAATTTTAAGGAATCGTGTTTTTATAAATAAGAAAAATAATAAAAAATAAGTCTGAAACCTCGAGTATCATCTGTTAGGAGCAAAGAGGAATCAGACAAAAACCGTTCTCGATTCATAATCACTTTTTTGTGGTACTTGTACCACACTTCAATAGGAGCCATTCATTTATTACGTAAGACTATTTAGGGGGGAAAGGGGGTCAACCATGTTTTTTTTTCTTACAAGGGGTTGGAAGGGAGTCTTGACAGTTCTTACGTAAGCTCACAAAAATGCACAAAGTTAAAATTATACGTTGTATAAGGGCGGGTAACGATTTCCATGCCAAGATACATATCCGCGTAATTTTTTCCCTTTAGATTCTTACGAAATAAAATTTAAACAGGGGGTCGGCCTACTCTTATTTTTTCTTATATAGCGGTAGGAGGGGGTCATAAGCCAGCAAAAATAGTCTTACGTAATAAATGAAGCGTTGATAGCGGAGCGGAAGAACGCCGGCTTCTCATTCGGGAGGTCGTGGGCTCGAATCCCGGCATGTATCAATGAGTTTCTTCTGTAAGTTACGTGCATTAGTGAAGTTATGGTAGCAATACCACTCGCTATCGGTGAAGGAAAACATCGTAAGGATACCTGAGTGTCTGAGTTGTTCACACACCTCACCGCTTGAAATTGCACGCGTGGTGATTAAGCCCACACTCTCCCTGAGAGAAGGCCTATGCCCTACAGTGGGACTTATGTAGGCTGCTTATGTATGTACGGTGGAGGATGAAAGATGATTCCTACCTACATAATATATTAATCCCGTGCTCTCTCTCACTGAGAGACGGCCTGTACGCTGCAGTGACGTACTTATATAGAACACAAAAAAATGAATGGCGCCCTATCTACGGAATGTCTATTTGGTGCAAAGTACGATATTACGCAACGCGCTTGCAACTCTGCTGCCCACGTTGGCACCAGTACCATGTTATGTAGGAAGATTCTCGCACGTGTCGTAAACAAACAAATAGATACCTATTTACAGATACCTAAACGCATGACGCAATCTAGATAGATAGTGACTTGGCGATAATTAATAAAGTATTTGAGGTAAACTATCCGTCCTGGCGAACTTCGTACCGCCAGAGATATGATTCTTGCACAGCGCCATCTATTTTTAAAACACAACGTTTGCTCGCACAACGCCATCTATTTTAAACTTAAAATAAATATTATCCCACGAGAACGCATTACCGGGATATCAAGTATGCCATGTCTCAATTCAGGTTTTTGTCTATCTGTACGCCAAGTTTCATGTAAATCCGTTCTACCGTTATTGCGTGACTGTGTAACAAACATCGAAACATCTTCCGCCGAAACACGCCGGCCGCACGTTCGGGAGGTTCTGGGTTCGAACTCCGGGGCATGTGCCAATGACTTTGTTTTCTAAGTTACGTGCAGTTTTGACGTTGTAGTAGCAATACCACTCGCTTATTGTAAAGGCAAACACCGTGAGGAAACCGGAGTTCCTGGGGTGTTTACACACTTCAGCGCTTGAAATTGCCAATCCGCGGTGGGCACGCGTGCTAATTAAGCCGGTACTCTCTCTCTGAGAGAAGGCCTGTGCCCGGCAGTGAGACGAACGGACTGCACAAAAAAGGTGAATAAAGCAGCGGGTGCAGGAGAGAAAATGTGTGATTTTGAATCGGAGAAAAAATGCTATGCTGAAACAAAATTCTATTTAGTTCTAAGCTCGCATTGGTACAAATTTAAACATAAACATAACACAAACATTTACGTACAGGCACATACTTTGCTTCTGGCCCCACACTAGGATAACCTGTGTCGTGGGAACCAGAAACAAAACTTGTTTTGGTGCAAAAAAAAAAAGTATTTAATTCAATCGAGAGCCGTTATTGGTTCATTGTTATTTTTTAGGATGACATTGGGGGTTTCACACACTCTCGAGTGACTGAAAGCTCATCGTCCAGATTTACTTCCTTGAAATATAGTCGGTAGAGTCCGGAAAAATCACTTAGAGTCACTTTTGATGGCTTTATGATAGTTAAATACAAAATGGCACATTTTTCTTTAAACAGCGATCGCTGCGCCCGTTTTTACGACAACGCAAATAAATTGCCAATTAATGTATCTTTATCATGTACTTTAAACTTATTTTATTATGTAGTGTAGAGAGGCATTTTTATCTAGGTGCGTTATGAGTTTCTTAAGGATTCGCTTAAAAAATACTAGAATGGTCCTCGACAAAAAATATATTCTACGTCATTTTCTTGGCACTTTTTTGTCCTGCTTAAAATTTTGCTGAATTTTCAATAAATTGTTAACAAATCCTTTTAAAACTTAAAATGTAGACAGTAAGTCTCTTCATATACTAACTAAAACTAGATTTAATTACAATTCAATGAATTGTAATTAATCGGAATATTAAACATAACTTTTACAACATTTGGTCATTAGTTCTTGTCGTAAAAAAACCTAATTTGGAAATAGCCTGGCTACCCACAGCACAGGAAATCCTACTTTGAATCCATGGATCCATCAATATCAGTTTTACAATAAAAAAAAAATCGGTCACGAAAAACTACATGCTTACACGCTATGACAGGGGCACAGAGGACTTATTATTAAACTGGACAGGGGACTTCTTATGGTGAACGCACTGTAGTCCCGGTCGTAAAAAAGAGAAAAAAATGTTTCTTTACTATGTACAGTTAACGTAAATGTCTAAGCGATTTAGGACCAGTCACATGTCGGCTTTGTTCCTGTACCGAGGTAAGAGGAAAACCTATTTGAAAAAACATGCTGGCCAGTTACACGACACCGACACAAAACGACTTAAAAAAAAAGAAAACAACCGATACTGGCCACTTCCTCTTTCTGTCCTATCGTATGTTATTGCATTGCACCGTGCATGTGCGAAGTTCACACGTGCTCTAATCTGTGGAATTTTGTTCGTCGCTTTGTCGCCCACGAAGAATTGCGATTATCCTTGCATTATTTTCTTTCGCTTTCAACGTTCATTAGTCGCTGCATGCACGCTGGCTTGTTTCGGGTACTTTTTAACTTGCCCTTCGCGGAGAGGTTTGTCAGGATCGTACTGGCACGTGGCAAACCCTGGCCTGTGCCTACCGTCATGTGCGGGTGAGATTAGAGTGACACTGTTTGTTTACCATAGACGACATAGAAAATCTCAGAAAAAAAAAACATTAAAATAAGAAACTGTCTTTTTATGCAAGTTAATGTTTCAGTTAAAAAATATTACGCACGGACGGAAAACAAACAGATCCTAAAAGGGTTCCGTTTTTTCTTTTTGTTACCACAAAAAGTAACCCTAAATAGGAGTGATTACGCAACAACAACAATTGTTGCATTAAAAATAAAAATAGCTAAGTATATAACAGTGCGATAAAAACACTAGAATTTCCTTATGCAATCGAAGAAAATGCCATAAAAAGTGCGGGCGCACTGCTTCCTCTACTATCGCCTTTATTGCATCGCATTGCAGGGCGCATGCGCGGGTCCGGAGCGCACGCGACGCTGCGCACGCGGCCACGGCGCACGTTGTCGCTCACTCGCCATCTTCTACGGGGGGAGAGGGCTCCTACAGGGTGATTTCGAATTCATTTGGCGTTTTTTAAAGGGACATTGCAACCATGATTTACAAACATACTGGTAGTTTAGAAAAGAGGCGCGTCAAAAAACATTCTTTTTTTACCCGAAATTAGTAATTTAGTAGTCAATTAGTAATATAATTATTTCAGTAATAAACATCGAAGAAAAACTAGAGAGTATGAGCGTCTTAATTATGGTCGGTGCCGGCCAACTCAGTTGATCTTTCATTTGTTACAAACATTTTTTTGACGTTACGGAACTTCCTATAACGATGAAATTGGATTTACAGTTTTGAACCAAACTTCGACCAATTACAAATATATTTTACACCACTATTTATATACTCATAATACTGTTTATTTATATGTGAGTGTATTAATACGTTCTGTGTTAATATCTATAGCTCCTAGAGAAATACGTTCAATAAGGCCGCCCATTGTACTTTTTCATTGTAACTTTCATATTTTATGTCTCGCTTCTTGTGTGCAATAAAGAATATTCTTATCTCATCTTATCTTACGTTCACTTCGATTGCAGTCAGATGAATGGGAAACTTGCGTCAATCAAACTGAAATTGGAGTGCGATTGCTTTTTTACCATAGAAGAACACAGAAAAACTCAGGAAAAATTTAAAAATGAAACCGGCAAATATTTTTTTTTCGGAGTTTCCGGGTTACCAAAAAATGCGAGAAATCAAAATTTATTCGAAAAAACTTACTAGATTGTTTTTTCATTAAATTCTAAACGGAATTTAATGTGGTGTAGGTGCATAAAAACGTTATTTTACAAGATAACTCAAATATTGATAAAAACTACAAACATTTTAAGGTGTTACGTTTACGTACCATTTTAAGCTCTAAATAGGTTTTTAATATTTTCGCTGTTTTATTTCATCACTAGTGTGATACTAATTTTGTAATATATTAGATTCGGCTCTATATATCAATGTTACAAAATTAAAACACACTGAAATTTTTATATAACGAGCGAATGTGTGTGGAATGGCCCGTAAGGGACGTCCCAGGTGGACATACCTCGACCAAATAGGGGATGTATTAGCAAAGGGCAAAATAAAAAGTACCCGAAACCGGCGTGCGTGCATGCATGAATTAATGTTGAGGAAGCGACAGTGATCTGTCAGGATTGTGGCAGGTAGCAGTCCCTCTGGGATACAGGCGTAAGTTTATGTATGTATGTATGTACATTTTGAAACAACCTGTATAGCATTAAGGAAACATTGTCCGACAGTGTGCGAATATTGGACTTTGACCCCGTTCCGCTAAATGTCCAATAATTTCGTGGAAATAATTCTAGGTATTTACGCAGTCCCGTCAGCCTTTCCTGTTGGTTTCTGTAAGCTCATCAACCATTAGATTTTTGGTTGCAAAGTCGCCCGTAAGGTACATAACTGGATAGAGTGCATGCCTGCAAAGGTTGATAGGCTGTCGACCGTACACGGATAATTTTGTTGGGTTTCTCGCTTTCTCGCCAGAATGAATTCGCACTAAAATTAGGTACCTACAAACGTGCGAAGTATAAAGTAAATTCCCACACAACATTAATTGGTAAATTAATGATACTTAGGTACTTTTATGTTGCATAACATTATCGTATTTGTGTACCAATTAATCCAATTAATTTTAAGTGGGAATTTCTATTAGGTTACGTAAATTAGAATAACTCAGAATAATTAAGCCCTAAGAATAAGTTAGCACGGCACTTTACTACTCAGAACTTAACATTTTTTTGTTCAAAAACCAATTTTTTGTTAACTTAGTAAGTATTTTAGGATTATTTTAGATAAAAATTTCATATTAGTGGGATAAAATGGGTCAGTAGAAAGATTATTACATTGACAACAATAAACCATTAATATCACACTACTAGACTATCACACCCAATATTAGTTGGATAAGTTTAGTCAACTGACCCTGAGATGTGTCAGTGGAGAGATGGATGTAAAAATAGGACGAGAACAATAAACCACAAATATCACGCTATTAGACTATCGCACTTAATATTAGTGGGATAAGATGGGTCAGTGGAAAGATGGATGTAATAATAGCAAGGGTTTGTTATGTCGGCAACAATATATCACACTATCATACTTAATAAGATAAAGATAGATAGATAGAATATTCTTTATTGTATGTACACCAGGAATGACATATGAGAATTTAACAATAATATAGTACAGTACAATTGGCGGCCTTATTACTAAAAGTAATAAGAATAAGAATTATTGTACTAGAAAAAACACAACATAAAATATTTATCATCATCATCATCATCAACCCATTATGTCCCCACCGAGGGGCACGGGTCTCTTCCCTGAGGAAGGTATAGGCCATACTCCACCACGGGGGCCAAGTCCGGATTGGTGGAGGCTTGTAGACTAGTAGCTCGTCTACTGTCAGAAGTTGTCAAGCCGCCCTAAGGCCTCTGACTTGGCTTAACGACTGCCATCTATCGACGGCAGCCGGCACCAACAGCTTAACGTGCCTTGCGAAGCACGGAACCGCTCGGAAAAATGCCACTAGCGTTAGGCATAGACGGCGACCCATCCATGCACTGAACGCGCCCAGTGTTGCTTAACCTTCGTGATCGTTTAAGATCACTCAGGCAGCCGGGGCTACGAGCGATTCATATAAAATATTTATACAGAAATTTTATTAGTGGGATAAGATGGGTCAGTGGAAAGTTGGATGTAAATCTAGCAGGGATTGTTATGTTTGCAACCATAAACCATTAATATCAGACTATCACACTTAATATTAGTGGGGCAAAATGGGTCGATGGAAAGTTGGGTGTAAACATAGCACAACATTATTATGTTGGCAGCAGTTTGTACTAGTAATGCGTTGCAGTGCGTCGCATGCATTTGACCTAGATTCGAAGTTCAATGTCAGAATTACACGCAATATCATTTCTAGTGTAGGACTAGTGTAGAAAAATGGCCGGAGTGGTATGACCACATTTGGTTGGCAAACAACCGAAAATGCTGGAACTAAATTTTTTTATAAAAATAAAAACCGACTTCAAAACACTACAACACTAAGAACATAGAAATAATTTAAACGAATATGACGTTTAAATTCGATGTAGGTATTGTAGAAGTATAGTTCGCAGTCCCTGCCAAGTTGCAAGTCCAGCACATACATTTTGGAAACCGACTCCAAAATATATCTCTATAATATCTACATCGAATTTAAAGGTCATCATCATCATCATCATCATCATTCAGCCACAAGAAGTCCACTGCTGGACATAGGCCTCCTCCATGGATTTCCAAAAAGACCGGTTGGAAGCGGCCTGCATCCAGCGTCTTCCTGCCACAAGGTCATATCCGTTTAAATTATTTGTCTGTTTTGAGTTTTGTAGTATTAATAATATAACATTCACATGTCTTATAAGATTGATATACTTTGCTACATTATCTGTAGCTGTTCTTCGACACACAGGTTCGCTCGTTTTTAATTCGCAGTCTATAATATTAATAAAAGACGATGACTGCTAACGACTTCTAAGTATATTTTGTATTTGCCTGTACAAATTCTGGTTTTGTGGGAATCTGGTATTTTGGGAATCCGGTATAGTGGGAAGAAAGGTTTTAAGTCGGTTTCAATTTTTATTAAAAAAAATATATGTCACGACGTTTAGTGAATATCACTACGACTCAGCCAAATTGTGTTTTCCGAAAGCAAATGCACGAGTCACTATAAAAAAACACTCAAATCGCTCCGAGTGTGCCTTTGAAATCTGAAGAGTTCCTCTAGGATCCCACCATCACATCTTGACTTGGTGACTATGGGACCACCTGTGAAGTCTACCCTTTCAAACAAAAAAAAATATTTTGCAAATCGGTCCGCGCGTCGGTAATCGGGAAACATACATAAAAAAAAATAAAAAAAAAAGATCTCGACGAATTGAACACCTCCTTCTTTTTTTGAAGTCCTCTTTTAAATAAAGGGGAGTAGGCCGCAGTAAAGCAGCAGTAGGACACCCATGTTACGGAGGCTACATGAAACAAACTGCGTGCTATGGCACGGGCTGTTCTCGGATTCTCTTTGATGGATCACATCAGAAATGAGACATTGCATTGCTATGAATGAGACATTGCTAGCTGAAGTTGCAGTGGGCTGGTCACATATTATGCCAAAAATCTTCGAACGCAGCGTAGGATTCCCACCAGCTCGCTGGACCGCGACAATTGGACAGAAAGAAGTAGCGCATTGGGGGAGGCCTATGTCCGGCAGCGGACGAATACGGGCTGCTTGATTATTTACAGAATAACATAGTTAACACTCAAATCAATAATGTAAGCAAGGTGTCCGTATGCCAGTTGGTCTATAAATAGTGTGACCTCTATTCCGGCCCAATGCCGTTGACACGTCACCTTCACGCAGCTTCCGCTAGGGGGAGCGCAGCATGCGGGTCACGAATCGCCTTGCATCGGGTCATACGCTGGCTGGGTCGATAATTCTATTTGACTGCTATTATATTAGTAAAAATAATAACTTTCACACAACACAATCACTTACTTGTCCTGGTCCCAAACTAGGATATCCTGCGCTATGGTAACCAGGCAAGGAAATCACAAACATGGAAATAAATACACCCTGCTGAGGCCATTTGTAAAAATCAAGTAAGGCGGTCTTCAGTGCGAATCGAACCCACGATCTCTGTTTTGGTAGTCAGGCGTCTTAACCGCTGGACCAACGAGGTAGTCATTAAAGGTGTACTTAATGCTATTGGCACTTTCTACTGTACTTCCTGCCGGCATTTTCAACCCGCAGGAAGTACAGGAGAGGTGTGTTACGTGATTTTCGCCGCATGCAAGATCCCCTTTTTTTATAATGCGGCCTTTGTTATACAGGGTGTAACAAAATCACCATCCTCACTAATATTATAAACGCGAAAGTTTGCATGTATGGATGGATGTTTGTTACTCTTTTACGCAAAAACGGCTGAACGGATCCGGAGGAAATTTTGCACATAGGTAGATTATATTCTATTTTTTATCCCGGAAAATACACATCAAAGTTACCACGCGAACGTAGTCGTGGGCAACAGCTAGTGTAGATATAAAAACGGGTGTTTCTGCTCGTCAAAACGAAAAACAATGGGAAATACTTACAAATCTCGAAAACAATATCAGCTGTTCCGATTGGGTTGCACCCGGTATACTATTCTTTGACTGTGATCGTACGTTTTAAAAAAAATACAAGGTTACCTAAAAATGAACCATTCTGAAACGAGTCAACTACACTCCTCAAATGCAGTTTAAGTACTCTACGGTAAAGGGAGAGACTATTTAATCTACGCTTGAGGGGTGTTTTAAAGGAATCGTGTTTTTATAAATATCACCGTAAGTGTACCTACCTACATGGTAAGTAAGCTCTGTTGTCATTTCTAATAGAGACACGTCCGGCCTCGCCACGTGTAGGTACTAATTTACCTACACAATGATCGATGCACTTCCGTAGCCCTTTCAAGGTGTAGGGCTGTCTATTCGAAGGTAGTCTGATTAGGTGACGTGTCCTAACGGTTTTAAGCCAGCGGCGACACAGAAGAGACGTGGGGCGAGGGCGCGGAAAAGACGCGACGCGTTGTTTAGAAATCGCGCCCTCGTCCCGTCTCTTCTGTCTTCTTATACAATCCGTTAAGCTACTGTTTGCATCTGTCAATTAAAAAAATAAATCGGACTTTATTCATAGCGCTAGTTTCAGTTTAGATACTAAAGTAGGCTTTACTAGTTAACGAGTAAAAGGCGACCAACTTATAAAAGGAAAACTTTGTACAAAATCCATTGAAAATTACTTCGATGAAGTTTAGTTCTGTAAAGCAGGTAACAAAAACCTCTTTCTAAGGAACCCAGGCAGAGTATGTAAAACAGCAATATTATGCTGAGCCTCTGTCGTTTTCATCAAACAAATATTTTAGGTTTACTAAATAGCAGACCACATAATGCACCCACAAACGTTATAACACATATTCTGTGAAAATTTTAACGGCCTACCTACGAGTATTGCGGTTCCAAAGATGGCGCCCTTAAAGGGTCGGACGCACGGACAGACAGCGGACAGCGGAGGCAGAGTAATGACTCAAAAAAGGGTCATCAACTGCATTGCTGGTGTGCGCTGTGAACAACACATCGCCAGCCATTGATCTCAGGTTGGTCTCATCATCGTAACGTAATGTTATCGACGGCCAGCCCCTGGCCTGCCACATAAGTAGGGTATGTTAGTTCTTGTTCCTTAATAGGGTAATTATTTTTCAACAGGAAAACTGCTTTACCCTTACAACAACAAGTGCAACTTAGGTAATACAAGTTTTCAAATATGTCTATAACCGTAGCGAGGCTAACCGATTACGCAATAAGGATAAGTTATATTGTGTTTGTCCGGAAGGTCAGTGTTTGCTTATTAGATTGTGCGGTCACTAGTCAGGCCGACTTGCACCACCACGTAGCGAACAGCCGTCATAGAACGTTACACAAATACATCACGAAAGCGCACAACGTCGATACACGAAGGAATAGATGAAATTCAAAAATTCATAACGTCTCCCGACGGGGGCTTTTGCAATAGGTTACCTGTAAGCTAACTCGCTGTGGGTGATTTAGGAGAAATTATACAGTCCTACTATTTTGTAATTGCTGTTTCTGTAACATTTTTTCCAGTATACAATAAAGAATAGTCTTATCTTATTTTATCTACTTTCTCAGTGTGAGTCACATGTGGTTTAAAAATGTCATACTTCATAGTGCCAAATAAAGAGCTTAAATCAAACACAAACCTTTTTTCTGGAATATTCCAGTAGGTACGGTTATAAACGCAAAAGGTAGTGGTATACATTCCAATAGATCAGAACGTCTATAAAGCGTTTATGGACGTTGTGCTACGTAGGAAGGGTAGGCAAGATATGTGATGAAGTACAACCTCTTCAGATATTTTCCAGATATTTTGTATGGAAATATGCTGTGCATTTTTTCACATATTCACGCTGAGACGGGTTAATTAGTATTTAAATAAAAGAAAAAAAAACCATACAAAGTTCGATTTTATATTTTTTTGCGATTGGGGTGTATTTCCATGTTTTTGATGTGCTTGCCTGGTTACCATAGCACAGGGTATCCTAGTTTGGGACCAGGACAAGTGCTCGTGCTGTGTGGAGGTTATTATTATTATAATTTCTGTTAACGGTTGTTTACATATGGGCTGAAGCATAGTTAAGAGTATTCCACAGTTTGTTTGGCTTAGGAACTTTCAAAAGGAACAGAGAATATCTACACTTACTCAGGCTTTCAAGGATTTGGTTTGTCCTTCCGTACAATGCCATACCTTTTGCTATGTATTTAGGAAAAATAGGTCACGTGTAATTCAAACGAACGGCAATGAATTGCCTATTTACTATTCCTAGTTTAGAAGGAATAATAAACAGGCAATTAATTCACGTGCCCGTGGCAGAAAAGTGAAAGGAAAGAGATATTTTTAACTTATCTACAAATTTACCAACTTATCTACAGGGCGACTATGAATTCGTTCACCGTATTTGAAGGGGGCATTCTAACCATGACTCAGAAACTATAGTTTTGAAAAAAATCACGCGTCAAAAAAAAAAAAATTGTTACCCAAAATTACTTCACTTAAGCATTAATAAACATCATCATCATCATCATCAGCCATTTGACTCCCACTGCAGGACATAGGCCTCCCTCATTCTTTTCCAAGATTCCCGGTCTTGTGCCGCCCATTGTAACAAACAATATCAGGACGTAAAGTAATAAAAATCCAAAAGAACTATGTTTTGACCGTCTTACGGTTGGCGCCGGCCAAATCAATTGTTTTTTAATTGTTTACGCATATCGGACGTCAGACTCTTAAGCACATAACGTATTGGAAAATATTTTTCAATGTTACGGTACTTCAAATTTGATTCACAGTTTGGAGCCAACAGTCGGATATCACGAACCATTACCATTACTGATAAACCATGAATAATACGGTTTTTCACAATGAAAGGAACATTCCCGCAAAATGTGTACCGACGTCTGTGTGTTTGTCTATCTGTCCGACCTAGAAAGGGCTATTTTTCTTAAGCCGTAACAAGTGGTCTGCTAAAGTTATAAAGAATGTGAATGTGAAAACTTCAATTAAGTAATAATAAATAAAATATGGGGCCGCCATATATTCTTTGGTTTTGGCTCAGTCGTAAAAACGGTAATATACACCCACAAATTTTAAGCTCGGTTCACACCAAGCTTAACATTTGTAGATATACTATCTGTAGGTAACTATACTCACCTATAGTGCAGTCCATACAGCCTAGTAACACATAATAAAAACCTTCCATGTGTGAGACAGGCTTCGACTAAGAGACTCGTACTGAGTGCCAGATATTTTTTTTCTAAAAATATTTAAATAAATATACCTTTCTACGCACGACCCGCTGAAAACAGCCGTTCTATTGTTTGTTTTTCATAATTGTGAGATTTTGTTTGTTTTTATATTGAAAGATTTGAGAGACACTTGCAAAGTGAAAAAAAATTATATATAAAATTTAATTTAATTTATAGTACCCGAAACCGGCGTGCGTGCATGCAAAGATGTATGAATGTTGAGGAAAAAGTGGTCTGTCAGGATCTTAGCAAGTGGCAATCCCTGGTCTCTGCCTACCCCTCTGGGATACAGGCGTGAGTTTATGTGTGTAGCTATGTTTAAAATTTGATTTCTTTTCATTTCATGTAGCCTATACACAACCCACTGCAGGGCACAGGCACAGGATTTCTCTCAGAGTGAGAGTATGGGCTTCATCATCCCGCGTGCCCACCGCGGATTGGCAATTTCAAGCGCTGGTGAGCACCTCAGACACTCAGGTTTCCTCAAGATGTTTTCCTTCACAGTAAGCGAGTGGTATTGCTGCTATAACTTCACAAATGTACGTAACATAGAAAACAAAGTCATTGGTACATGCCGGATTTCGGGTTATTCACTAACTCGACACACAAGACTGGACACACGTTTGTCCAGTTAGTGAAACTCAAAATTAGTATCACTTATTATTTCGCCATCTGGACACGCCAAGATTTTTAGGCGTTGGACACGCGAAAACATAAAAGTGATTTAAATTACGTTTCACTATCTGGTCACACGTAAAAATCTTGGCGTTTCCAGATGATGACGACAAAATTACTAACTTAATTATTAACTAAATTAATTAAAACGACAATTATACTAATTTTGAGTTTAACAAACTGGACACACGGTGTCCAGTCTCTTGTGTCGAGTTAGTGAATAACCCCGGAATTCGAACCCACGACCTCCCGCCCTAGCGGAGCGTTCGCTCTGTAAATGTAAAATAAGATTTTTTTCTTTAGTGGCGCCAGTGAATTTTACGGAGCCTCTTAAGAAATATCCGTGTCATCTCCATTTGTGTGTACAATGAAGAATAATCTATAAAAAACAATTGAGGTCAACTATGAAAGTTTCTTTTATGAGCTTTCGTTGTTAGTTAGTGAACTTGGTATAGGTATTTCAAACAACACGCTGTTGAGTAGGTCCCCACATAATATTATTTAATCGTAGTTAAATACATAAGTCCATAATATCAATACTAAAACAGTAATGCTTCGGTTAAAAAAAGTACATTCTAAGAATCTACTAACATAAATATCAAGGAGTGACGATATTGACAGACAATGCTCTTTCAACCGTCTCCTGAAAATACTATGCTTCGGTCACACACAGCGACTGATCGCTGCGAGTGCCTACCTGCCGCGAGTATACGCTGTGTGTACCTAACAGGCTGCAAATAGATCCACTCGCCGCGAGTTGAAGTCGCCGCGACTAGAATCGAGCATGTTCAATTTTACTCGCTGCGAATGCGCACTGATAGTTGAAATTCTCGTGCAGAACTTGTTGTGTGTGACAAGCAGGTAGCGTCTTGTCGCTGCGACCAGTATTCGCGGCGAGTGCACTCGCAGCGACTATAGTGGCTGTAGGTGACCGAAGCTTAAGGTGGAACGTTTCCTATACAAATGATTATTTCCAAATTTGTTAAAAAAATTACATAATTATTCACTGGAATTATGTCTGTCTGCATTAATTAAGATTTTTATTTGCGGCAATACATATTTCCTCGAAAAAAACTAGTTAAATAGGTTAAATAAGATCGATAATGTTTCATCATCATCATCAACCCATTATGTCCCCACCGAGGGGCACGGGTCTCTTCCCTGAGGAAGGTATAGGCCATACTCCACCGCGGGGGCCAAGTCCGGATTGGTGGAGGCTTGTAGACTAGTGGCTCGTCTACTGTCAGAAGTTGTCAAGCCGCCCTAAGGCCTCTGACTTGGCTTAACGACTGCCAATGTTTGTATGGACTAAATTGTCGAACTCATTTAAGCAATTAAACCAGTGTTTTTTTAAGAAACTGTATATTGGCGCAAATAAAAATCTTAATTAATGCAGACACACATAAATCCAGTGTATAATTATGTATTTTTTTAACATATTTGGAAATAATCATTTGTTCGGGTTCGAATCCCGGCTGGGGACAAAAAAAAACCCAGGTCTTGGATGTTTACATGTTTGTGATGTCGTTGTTTCTGGTTCCCACGACACAGGGTATCCTAGTGTGGGGCCAGAAGCAATGTGTGTGCCTGTATGTAAATGTTTATGTTTATGTTTGTTGTTGTTTATGTATAGGAAACGTCCACCTTAAACGACCTCTATTGGGCCTCTACCG